>CAEFZP010003028.1:0-110847 GCA_903064625.1 Mallotus villosus
TGAGAACCAAAGTGACGCTCTGAGTGAAAGGAGCCCTCCCTCTGTACTCATACTACCTTTCATTGCTTTCCTCGTCCATCCCTCTCTCGCCTATAGCAGGAGGTTTTGGGAGCCACTGTGAACAGGAAGGTTGTCATGTCTCTCTATGCTTGTGTGTGCTGGGTGTGGTGTGTGTGTGGTTTCGGAGTGTGTATGTGTGCGTGTGGTTCTGAGCTGGTGTGGGTTTCTGCTGTGTGGTGTGTGCATAGTCCAGCAGACTGCGTGTTGTCCTCAACGCTCTATTAGAGTCCCTTCACCAGTTTGCAGGAGAAATCCGAGACAGGAGTCATGTGTTTGGTCGTCTTCTGAATGTGATGAGGCAAGCGGCTGTGTTGTTTGTCGCAGCAGTAGTGAGTGCTGGCATATAATGCGTGCTTGCTCGACCTTCTCAAATGACTCAAACCCAACGCAGTCATACCTACCACACTACTGGAGTCAATCGCAGGCAGGATAGCAGAGGAAGTATGAACAGACAATCATTACGTGCAAATCACACCAATCTTTTGTGTCTACCTACACAAATGTGTCGCGGGATGCGCACACACAGAAACACCGCACACACAGACACACACACAGCAACACCACGAAACATGCACCACAGAAACACACTACGCATATGCACGCACCGCCATCGAGTAAGCTAAGTACACCCGCCTCCTGCCTCTCCTGATGCCCGGCACAACAATGTGCAACTTGGCTGTTCGCGCGGGTTGCTATTGGCGACAGCTCCTCCTCCGTGCATAAAGAGGTCAGAAGAAGAGATCGTAAACTAGCACGTCTCCCGGTGGGCGGCGGAGCTTGTGAGGCAGAGCGCGGGCTCTAACAGGGAGCGTGTCTCAACAGCCTCTCGCGCGCGTCCAACACAGAGACACTCAAACTGATGTGAGGGGCCATCCCTTTAAGAGGGAAGTGAGGCGCGCTGACAGAGATCCTTCATTGACAAAGGCGGAAAAACCTCGGAAACAAGAGAGCGTGAGAGACAGCGCGGGTCGAACTAGTGACAAAGCTGCCCTCTGAGCCTTACGAACTCCTCCCCGCCCGTCCTCCCTTACCTCACCCTCTTCCCACACTCGCTCGTACACCTCTGTGATCCCACCCAACATCTAGACACGGACCAGGTTCCTCAGCTGCCTCAACCCCATTACTCTTAATCAGTGAAAGACTTCTCACCCCCTCGGTGATTAATTTCACCCCGCGCCCTCCCTCCTCCTCTCCATCCCACAAAGCCAGCAGCTGTTGGAACGCACACACACACATGCAGTCACACAGTCATACACACAATCACATGCAGCACTCTCACACATGCATACAAAACACAGATGCACAGGACACACACGGCACCACAGCCGGGCCGATCAGCTCATCTCGCGTGAATGCAGCAGATCGGGAAGCGATAATTTAAACCAGCAGAGGGACGGGTAGTGTGTGTGTGTACGTGTGTGTGTTATGATACGTGTGTGTGTGCGTGCGACAGTCAGAAAGTGCAGTTGCGGCAGGAGTAGTTGACAGCCGTGAGCGAGTCATCACATCGCAGTCTGCTGTCTCCCCGAGAGGGTCGCCGTGCTGGACTGAGAAGATGATTGACCTCTGACCCCGGTGTCGACGAGACGCGACCCCATCACATCTGCCACCTTGTCCTCGCGCGGATACACACATACAGCTTCTACTATTGTTTCCCTTTTTCCCCTCGGTTCTATTCGACTCCTACTGATTGTCTAATTCTTTCTAATCTATTGAAGCATGTGCCTGCTACGACACAATCATTTCTAGCATCACACAAACAACAGCTAACACAAAGCAGCCTGGATATATTACTTACGTCAACACGGAGATAATTTCAACCCGACAGTTGTGATCGGTTCACAGCAGAGTGACTACGAGCCGGGTGTCATTACAACATCGAGATATTCGTCGAGGAGCGTTGATGTCATAGCCATGTGGAAGGGTTATTACGGCATGACATCAGTGCTGTGCGAGAAGTTTCTCCATCAGCCACCACACCCTCCATGTCAGAGCTCTCCAGTTCTCCTCGCTCAATCTGCAGACTGACTGTACATCAACTCTTAAAACACACTAGTAGTAAAAAGCTGCTTGCTAAATATGCACTTGGCCTGATGTATTTTATCATGCTAGTGAATGCTATGCTATGCTAAGCATTAGTTAAAGGTGGCTAGCTAGGACTCTGCAGTTGCTATATTTGGTTAACCAGAGCTAATGCTAGTTCTATAGTAAGGCTAGCTGTAAAGGGCCACAGATTTTATGATACTGGCTAGTTCAACAGAGGCCTTTACAACACAAAGAAGATGCTAATTAGAGTTTAGCTGATGGCTATTGCTATTTTTCCCTCCTCCTCCATAACACTATGTAAACAACCTTTCCAAAGAATGTCTTACAGGAAGGGTTAAATCAAATAGATTCGATCAGAAGTGAGCACGAGTGAGTCAGAGAGGGAGAGAGGGAGGAGAGGGAGAGAGAGCGTGAGAGACGGAGAGAAAGAAGAGGTTGCATAAACAGGCGAGAAAGAGAAAGAGACAGATAAACGGGTATTTGTTTTCTCAGTTAGCTCCCCCTCTCTTGTCTCCTCCCCTTAATTACAGCCATGTCTATCACATCTTTATCACGCCAAACACACACACACACGCACATAGACACACACACGGACACACACACAACCCACACACACTCACACACACAGACAAAAACATACACAAAACACCCACACACACACACACACACATTCTGGGGAAATCACGGTCGCTCCTGGCCCGCACGTGCTCTGTGGAGGACAGACAACAGTCTACGCTTTCAGTCCTCTCCTCCCCCCCCTAACTTCCGCCCTCCATCCATCCATGCATCCATGCATCCCAGGCAGGTGTGAGAGGAGAAGGCAGCCCTTTCAGAAGCTCCCCCCCCTCCCTGTGTCCTACACCTCCAGAGAGGAGGAAGCAGAGAGAGGAGATGAGCCTCGGAGTGTCTGCCAAGTCAGGGAGGAAGGCTGTATTTCACCCTGACAGACTCCCTCTCATCCTGGGGAGGTCCAGGACAGCTCTCCCTGGCCCCCTGGCCCCGGCGCTGGTCCTCCTGGGTAGGCCATGGTTGATTGTAGATGTCTGACTTCTCTCTCTCTCTCTCTCTGCTCTCTCTCTCTCTTCTCTCGCTCTCTCTATCTCTCTCTCTTCTCTCTCTCTCTCTCTCCTCTCTCGCTCTCTCCTATCTCTTTCCTCTCTCTCTGCTCCGCTCTCGCTCTCTCTCTCTCTCTCTCTCTCTATCTTCTCTCTCTCTCTCTCTTCTCTCTCTCTCTCCTCTCTCTCTCTCGCCTCATCTCTCTCTCTCTCTCTTCTACTCTTCTCTTATCTACTATCTCTCTATCTCTCTCTTCTGCTCTCTCTCTTCTCGCTCTCTCTCTCTCTCTCTCTATCTCTCTATCTCGCTTCTCTCTCTTCCCTCTATCTCTCTCTGTGTGTTTGGCAGAGAGAGAGAGAGGGCTGACTGCCTCTTCTTGTCCTGTTTCCAGGTGACTGTTCAGAGATAGGCGACACAGAGGATCACTTAGAGAGCTGTGTCTGCACTTGTATCAGTTTGGGGTTGATCTCAGGCTGATACTCAATATGATTATCCGTTTGATTCCCAGTTTGAGTGTCAGTTTGATTTCCAGGTTTCTCAATATGATTCTCAGTATGATTCTCAGTATGATTCCCACTTTGACTCCCACTTTGATTCTCAGTTTCTCAGTTTGAATCCCAGTTCTATTTTCACTGTGACTCTCAGTTTTGCTCTGGTGTGAAGGCTCCAGACCTGCAGCCACACAGTTGCAGCTGTGTCAAATGGAGACCAGATTGCGTATGATGTAAATCGTCAAGCATCCCGGAGCTGTTGCCGTGGCGGCGACTCACAGCGTTGAGTCAAGGCTGGCCGAGTGCTGCACACTCCCACTGCAGAGCGAGAGAGAGAGAGAGACCACCGGAGAGAGAGGGAGAGAGAGGTACAAAGAGAGAGAGAGGACCCGAGAGAAAGATGGCGAGAGAGAAAGGGAGAGGAAAGTGGGAACAACAGTCACAACACTGCACAACACGTGCCATGGAAACCATGGAGCAGAACACTTCCTCCCCACAGGGAGAAGAGAGGAATGGAGAGAGAGAGAAGGGAGGAGAGGAGACGGGTGACGGAAGGAGGGAGGGAGGAATGTAGGGAGGGAGGGAGGAGAAGGGTGACTGAAGGAGGGAGAGAGAGGGAGGGAGGGAGGGAGGGAGTGAGGAGAAGGGTGACTGAAGGAGGGAGAGAGAAGAGAGATGGGATGACGGAACGGAAGGAGGGAGGGAGGGAAAGGAAGGAGTGAAAATAATTGAATGGGACACGGGGAGGGAGGCAAGAAAGAGGAGGGAGAGAGAGAGACAGAAAGGGATGGAGAGAGTTTTACAGAGAGATATGCGTTTGGAGGGGTGAGAGAGAGGGGGGGGGGAGAAAGGTTCTGGGCCCAGGCTGGGTGTTAACCAGAGAGGATCACTCTGGTTAAAACAGTGGGTGGGATTAGACTGCACTGTAAAGTTGTGAAAATGGTGATAAAGTTGGGCATCCCTGTAAACGCTGTCCACTACACACACACCAAGTCACCACACACACACTCAGCCCCTAACCCAAGCCTGTAAACACTTCCCAGTACATAGCCACAAAACCCAACACACACACACACTTACGCACACACACACACACCATACCCAGCATACCCAGCCTCTATAAACCCCGGTTAACCCAGCTCAGGAGACAGACAGACAGCTACGGCACGAGGAGGGGGGGGGAGACATGGGGACGAGGAGGGACGAGGAGGGTGAGGAGGAGGGGAGAGGAGGGGAGTTGTAACTGAAGGGTGAGGGGGGTCAGAAGCAGTGGACAGTGGGGGAGAGGGGGGAGAGAGGGAGGCTGGGAGGGCAGAGTAGCAGCTGACCAAGGGGGAGACAGTCTCAAGCCACATAGATGGAGGATGGATTTGGGGGGGATTTGATAAGGGCGTGTGTGTGTGTGTATGTAGGGGGGTGGGTGTAATGGGTTTAGACCAGTTGACATTGCCCCCTAACATTCTAATACACTCACACACACACACACACACATGCCCTGTGGACCAAAGGATGTTTAGACAACTTTGACTGACCCCGGGTGTGTGGGGGACAGGTGTGTGTCTCTGTGTGAGTGACTGAACTTATGTGAGTTTAAGGGGGTGGGGGGAAGGTGGGCAGGGGGGCTGAGGCAGTTGTAGGACACCCTACACCACTGGGGGAGATCTGCTCAACGAGTTGAGGACAGGGGGCATTAGGAATAGGGGAGGGGGGAGGGGGTGAGGCCAGCTGCTACACACACACACACACTCCCATCCCATGAGAGCTCTAGAGTCCATCCGAGGCTAGACAGAGTGTGTTCTGCAGGGAAGGTCACTGCTGTCTGGGAAACTTAGAGCCGGCAAGGCTAGACCAGACCAGGCTAGACCAGGCTAGACCAGGCCAGGCCAGGCCAGGCTAGACAAGGCTAGACGAGGCCAGGCCAGGCTAGACCAGGCCAGAATCAGAATCAGAATCAGAAAGGGATTTATTGGCCATGAAAGTTTGCACAGTCAAGGAATTTGCTTTGGCAGGAAGGTGCAAACAATAAACATATAGTATCCTTAAATTTAAATATGTGGCTAGACCAGGCTAGACCAGGCCAGGCCAGGCTAGGCCAGGCTAGACCAGGCTAGACCAGGCTAGACCAGGCCAGGCCAGGCTAGGCCAGGCTAGACCAGGCTAGACCAGACCAGGCTAGACCAGGCCATGCTAGACCAGACCAGACCAGGCCAGATTACTGTTGTCTAAACACACCAACTATGACCCTTCCCCCATATCAGACATATACATTTAGATATGCACAGTGTGTGTGTGTAGGGGGAAGGGGAGTGTCTTGTGTGTGTGTGTAGGGGGGATGGGAATGGTGGTTCTGTGTGTATGAATTAGCATGTGTGTGTAGGAGGGGGAGGATATGGGTTGGGGAACGGCGTGGTGTGTGTGTGTGTGTATGTAGCCTGGCCTACTGCAGTGTGATCCATGGTGGGGGAGATCTGAGACCCCTCAGGTCCCCAGCTGCGTACATCAGGGTTGAGGAGGGGGGGGGGAGACGCGGGGCTCAGATAGAGAGCCCAGCATGACTACTCCTTCATTTATTCCTAGAGAATCTCTCCTCCTTCCTTTCATCCCTCCATCCTTCCATCCTTAGCTCTGTGTCCTCTCCATCCGCACCAGGCAAGAGGAGCTGTTGCATTATTCATATAGGAGGATGTATGTGTGTGTGTGTGTGTGTGTGAGTCTTAATTAGGTCATCTGTTCACTCCTGTCCACCATAGGGTTTAAAGAATGAGGATACAGTGCTCGTCTCCTCTCCTCTCCTCTCGTGTCCTCTTGTTTCCTCTCCTCTTCTCTCCTCTCCTCTCCTTTATCCCAGTTATGTATAGAGTGTAATCAGTCACCGAGCAGGAATTCACACCAGGTCCGGTTACCACAGCCCCTCAGAGGCCACCATCAAGCTGTGTTTGTGTTGGTGTGTGTGTGTGTGTGTGTGTGTGTGTGTGTGTGGTGTGTGTGTGTGTGTGTGTGTGTGTGTGTAAGTCAGCATGTATGTATTAAACAGTAAGAATGTTGGTGATTAGGTAAATATAGACCTCTGAGGTTACACTTTTGGACGTGAGTCCAGACTCTGTGTGTGTGTGTGTGTGACATAGTTAACAGCCAGTTGAGGTCACGTGTACAGAGCTGCTAGATGTCTGTGTGACAGGCAGGAGTAATGATGTATTCACAGATAGACTGATCAACCGTAACCTTGACAGGCAGACAGACAGACGAAGAGGGAAAGATGTACAGAGAGAGAAAGAGAGAGTGGGATAGAGGTACAAAGAGAGAGAAAGAGAGAGTGGGATAGAGGTACAAAGAGAGAGAGAGAAGACCAGAGTGGGAAAGAAAGTGGGAACAGTCACAACTTGCCCTGAGGGAAACATACCTGGAAAAGATAAATGTCAAGGTGATAAGGGCCAAGATATTAAAACTGTCAGTTCAGTTGTTGTTTTATTGTGTTATGTCTGTAGCCAATATCTCTATTCTTTTGTGTTTATCTAGGAAGAGATAGAGGGAAAGAGAGAGTGTGTGTGTGTGTGTGTGTGTGTTTGAATGTGTGTGTTTGAATGTGTGTGTGTGTTTGAATGTGTGTGTTTGAATGTGTGTGTGTGTTTGAATGTGTGTGTTTGAATGTGTGTGTGTTTGAATGTGTGTGTTTTCCAGTCCCCTAGAGTCCTCGGGGATTCTCTGCACCTGGTAGCAGAATGTTCTGTTCTGACAATGTTTCCCCTCACTCTCTCTTCAATGGGGTTTATCTCCATCTATCTCTCACTCTCTATCTCTCTCCCGCTATCTCCTTTGCGCTCCCTCTCTTTCCCTCTCTATCTCTCTCTCTCTTCCCCCCTCTCCTCTCGATCTCTTTCGCTCGCGCGCTCAGCTGGTTTTCCCCTGTCTTTCTTCAGGCTCTCGCACACAAGCTCTCCTTCTCTCCCCCTCGCTCCCCCTCCTCCCCGCCTCTCCCTCAAGTCTTGTTCTCCGTGACAGAGCTCTGAGCTGCAGTCCGACTGGCAGGTCTCGGGAGGGTGCGAAAAGGGCGAAGAGAGAGAGAGAGAGAGAGTTATGGAGAGACGGCGGGAGGGAGAGAGGTAGAGACAGAGACAGAGGGGGTGGAGCGAGGTAGAGAGATAGGAGGAGAGAGGGGAAGGAGAGAGGGGCAGGGGATAGAGGGAGATGAGGGGGTGAAGAGGAGGTGGAAGGGAGAAACGAGGGAGGGAGGGTGAGAAGAGAGGAGAAGAGGACAGAGCAGCCGAGGAGAGTGGACATGGCATCTTTTCAGCTGTTTGCACGGCATGGGCCACAACACCATGGCAACGCCGTTCCCGCTGGCTAAGGTTGAGCAGAGGAAGGAGGGGAGGGGGGTATGGGGGTGGTCAGGGGAAAGAGGAGAGAGAGAGAGAGTGTGAGAGAGAGAGAGAGAGAGGAGAGAGAGAGAGGAGAGAGAGAGAGAGAGAGAGAGCAGTAGAGAGAACGAGAGAGAGAGGAGGAGAGGAGGAGGAGGAGAAAACCCAGGACCCGGTCAAAAGAGTGACATCAGTAAAGAAGAATTTCTTCTTTCTTCCAAGTGCTTTTGTGATTCTTTGGAGACCTTTTCTTTTCTTCCTGTCGTTCTCTCTATCACGGCTGGACAGTATAGAAGTAGGGAGGTGGAGGGAGGAGAGGAGAAGGAGGAGGAGAGAAGAAGGAGGAGGGAGGGAGGGAGGAAGGGAGGAGAAGGAGGTAAGGAGAGTCATGTTAACACCATTTACAGGGTATTATAGCCCTGTAAGTACACCCTCAGGCCTCTGGTCCACTTTAACTCTCTGAAATATACCTCCTGTTCTCCTCTTCTCTCCATTCCTCTCTTCTATCCTCCTCTCCTCTCCAGAAATGGTCAGGCACCCCGAGTCCAAAGTCATAAAGTTAGTTAGTGCTGACACCACTTCCAAGTTTCCTTCCCTCTCAACACATACACATGCATTCGCACACACACTCTCATGCACACACACACACTCATGCATGTGCACACACACACACACACTCATGCACACACACTCACATACACACACATGCACTCATGCACACATACGCACACAAACTCGTGTTCCAGAGATTACATCAGCGCATGCAACGCTGGCCTCTTCTGCTCTTATTGGAGTAATAACAGATGACATCACCAACAGCTGCCCAGAGGTGTTTTCCTTTTTTGGGCCAGTCTGCTGGTTGCCTTGGAGACATAAGAGGATCAGTCAAGGGATATGAAATGACCATCACCACGCACACCACACCACACACACACACACACACACACTCACCCACAGCACACCCCACACACCTGACGGTGACCTTTATCCTCTGGCTCTGACCCTGTCTGGTCCAGGTCCAGGTCCTGATTTGGGTCTGTTCTGTTCTGGCCCTGGTCCTGGTCTTGGCCCTGGCCCTGGTCTTGGTCCAGGTCCTGTGCGTGGACAGGGAAAAAAGTTATACAGGAGGGAAGAGAGCAGCCTGTTTTAATGTTCAGCCTCCTTCCATGCTTCAATAAAAACTAGGTCAATTGCACAAACACACTCACACACACACTCTATGATCTCTCTCTCTCTCTCTCTCTTTATCTTTTCTCCATCTCTCTCTTTCGGAGCCAGGAAACATCTGTAACTTTCAGAGCTCAGGGTACATGTTCTAAACCTTGCTGTGAGTCCAGAGCCTGGGTCTGTACCAACCATCACTGGTCACTGAAAGCTCTGAGAGACACAGAAACACAGAAATACAGACACTGTATCACGACAGGCCTCTCATCCCCTGCCCTGCGTCTGTGTGTACAGAGTGTGTACAGGACTGACATTCTCAGTCAGTCTGTGTCTAGATGTAGATCTGTGATTATAGTTGGTCTGTGTCTAGATGTAGATCTGTGATTCTAGTTGGTCTGTGTCTATGTTTAGATCTGTGATTCTAGTTGGTCTGTGTCTATGTTTAGATCTGTGATTCTAGTTGGTCTGTGTCTAGATGTAGATCTGTGATTCTAGTTGGTCTGTGTGTTCTAGACTCATCTGTCTCCTGAGATGGATCACCCTGCTTTGTCCCCACAGCTGGGACCGGTCGGTTAGCCATAAAGCCTATTTAATTGGTTATCGAGGCCTCCGTGGTCATTTCTATGGGTTCAGTGGCCTGTCAATCAATGAAGCCATCCATCTCCTCTGCTCAGCAGCTATTGGCTGGTGGTCAGCACTTTCTGCATGACAGACTGGTTTCCCCCGGAGACGGGGGGGCTGTTTGATGTTCCCAAGAACTTTGGGATGTTATTATTCACAGCTCACCTATTGTGTCACTAAAGCACAATGTGACCTTGTCATTCTGAGATTAGGCATTAGAGGTTAAATATAAAAGAGCATCAGTATACTTTTGATGACAATCAATATTTGTATTGAGACGTGCATCGTGTTTCTGTGTGTGAACATCACACTTCAGATAGCCGGTGCTCGAATGAAAAGTGCGAGGTTTGTTAAGTGCCAGCGCAAAAGGTGATTCTATCCTTTCCCACCTCTAATTAAACAGATATATTTAACCCTGTGAATCGACACAGATTGAATAACCCCCACCTATAAGAGTCTGCTAATCCTACCATTAGATCAGAGGTAGCCAGTAACCCAGGCTAATCTGAGGGCCTAGGAAGCTCTCTTTAACCAGCTTACATTAAACCTGCTGTTCCTCCCACTCCCTAAGATGAAGATCCTCTCAGCTTTTCCTCTTAGAGGTGCTCCCATCCTGCTATGTGAGCCCCACTAGGATCCTGAGACCAGAGAGAGAGACAGAAATACCAGAGGAGAGAGAGAGAGAGACCAGGGGAGAGAGTGGGAAAGAGAGACCAGAAGAGAGAGTGGGGAAAGAGAGACCAGAAGAGAGAGAGGGAGAGATATAGGGAGTACAGACAAAACGGTCAGGACTGATGAGAACCTAAGCTTGCTTTCTGATTCTGTTAATATGGACACGTACCTCTCCTGTCCTCCTCTCCTCCTCTCCTCTCCACCTCCTCTCCTGTCTCCTCCTCTGTCCTCTGTCCCCTGTCCTCTCCCCTCCCTCCTTTCCTCTCTTCCTCTCTCTCCTCCTAAGAGAGGAACACATGAGTCACAGTGTGCATCTTTGCATGAAAACAATAACTTGCGTACCAGGCTGGTACTGGTCCTGGGAGATGCCCGGAAAAATGCCCTGGGGCTGGGTGGCTGGGGCCGGGCGGCTGGGGCTGGGAGGCGTTAGGCCAGAGCTGGTACAGTCACCTTTTTTCCCCACATATTTCCCCATGAAATTTCCTTAAACCGCAAAAGGGAAACGCTAGACAAAAGAAGCATGTTCTGGGTCTTTCTGAGGTTTGGTTTGGAAGGAAGCAAGTGCTTTTTCTTACCACACACACACACACATTCACACACATATTGCATCTGAGTTTGTAGGGATAAGTGAAGCCAGCAGGAACAGTTGGGAGCTCCGTGCCAACTGAGCATGCTCCGTGGGCTTTGTGTGGCATGTAAACAAGGAAGTGTTACGCGGTGTCAAACACTGACACATCTCCAGCAGGGACACAGGGACATCCAGCCTTGGGTTACCTCACACACACACACACAAACACACACACGTACGCACACTCTGTCATAAACACGCACATGTGTTAGCATACACACACAGAGACATTCTCATAAACATACAGTACACTCACACACATACGTTTACCCTGGTCACCTACACCACAGTCATCCCTTGCCTTCATTGTCATCCAGGCTGAAAGCTCTCCATCTAATGTTCAAGTGTCCTTCTTAATGCTGTGTGGAGCCTGTGTGTGTGAGTGTGTGTGAGTGTGTGTGTGAGTGTGTGTGACTCTCCAAACCAGTGTGACCACACAGACGTCCACAGGAAGCACATAGAAACAGAGATTTGCGGAAGGGTAGATGTGATGCAGGCTGACAGGATGCCCTTTACGGCCCAGTCCACCCCCTCCTCTCAACCCTCCCTTCTTACCCACAATTCCTTGCCAGGACATCGGCAATGACTGACCTGCTAAATGTGCGTCTGATTGGTTCAGCCTAGATTAGCCTGGGGGCACAAGCATATGGGGTTAAGACATAGGAGGACTGTGAGGGGAGATTCCTCCAAATATCTTGAGGTGACACTATCTCAGTTGACTGGGCTGGACCAGACCGGTCCAGACCAGACCAGACCAGAGAAGACAAAGCCAGGCCAGGGCTGAACCAAACAGCACCCAGCACACATCAGCATGCCAGCCAGGCTGCCATGCTGCCAGGGCATGTGTGTCCGCTGTGGAGCAGGACAACAGTGAGGGCTGGAGGAAGCAGGAAGGAGCTGGGGACTGCTGCTGGAGGGAGATAAGAACAGATGAGAGACGCCCTCGCTGGAGCCAGGAGAGAGGGAGGAGAGAGGGGGGAGGGAGGGAGGGTTAGAGAGAGAGAGAGACAGAGAGAGAGAGAACTAGGGGAAAACAGAGAGGAAAGTAGAGAGAGAGAGAGAGAGAGAGAGATCCAAAAAGTGGGAGAAGTCCCATCTTTGGCTTAGGCCTCGTTTTGGTCGCTGTGCCATGGCGGTAGCTTCCAGAAGGCTTGTTGTCGAACGGCCGGCCGGCCAACATTGCCTGCCCTGAGAGTACCCAGCCAATGATCTGTTTACATACTCAAATGTCAAGCTGCTCCTCCAGTATATCCAGTATCGGACCGTCTGACTGGTGCAGCAGAGAGAGAGAGAGAGAGAGAGAGAGAGGGATCAAAGGAGAACCAGATAGGTAGTCTGTCACCAAAAACCTGCCCAGTCAGTCCAATCGTTTGAATCACAAACAAACATCGAAATGTTTTATTTTTATGTTTGTCAGAAACAACACCATCAACAAGATAGCGATTGCGTGGGTGCGGAGGCTGAGAGGGCAGTTTAGACCGAGCAACACACACTCAGTGTAGAAGGACGGGAGTGTGTTTCGGGAGCCGGGCTTCCTAACGCGGGCCTGCGCCCTGGAGGAGGGCCGCGAGGGGAACGCAGGGAGGAAAAAGAGAGGAAGACAACTTGAAAGAAAGACTAATATTGATTCTGCTGTCTTTGATGCACCCAAAATGTAGGCTGGCACCAGCGTGTGCACCAGGATGAAGGAATGAAATGAATACTGCTAATACTATTCCCTAGAGAACTGATTCTCACACAATAAGCTGCTAACACTGACACAAGGCACAAAGCAGTTAACTTACTATAAATACTGCCTTGTTCCGTTTCTCTAGGTTTTATGTCCCAGTGTGTGTGTGTGTGTGTGTGTGTGTGTGTGTGTGTGTGTGTGTACAGGGCAGTCTGTTCAGTCGAGAAAAAAGATGAACACAACACAACAGCGTACAGTAACTGTTACGCAACATTTTTGTGAGGTTACAGATAAATAAAGAGTATCAGCTAGAGATTTCACATGATAGAAATAGACTGAATAAATTCAGTCAACGCCCGTGTACATGTGTAGTGTGTACGCGTGGGACACACTGGGATAACATGTTAACGTTTTCATTCATTTAACCGACCCCTTTAAACCCAAAGCGACAGTACAGCACAGGGAGGACCTTGAACCGGCGACCTCCTGATCTGTAGCCATGTGCTCTAACCACCGAGCTCCCCTGCCTGTGTTCACGTGCATGTGTGTGTGTCCCTCAGGTACGACGGAGCGCGTGTGTCTGATCCAGGGCACGGTGGAGGCGCTGAACGGCGTGCATAACTTCATCTCTGAGAAGGTGAGGGAGATGCCCCAGAGCAGCCAGAAGACAGAGACCGTCAGCATCCTGCAGCCCCAGACCACCGTCAACCCTGACCGCATCAAACAGGTACGCTCACACACACACACACACACACACACGCGCGCTGAGATTACCGTTCACACACACATACACTATCGGACGGAAACACACAAACACTGAGATAAACACTCTGGATACACCCGCACACACGCACAGTAAGATACACACACGCGCACACACACACACACTAACGTAACACATCCATGTTCCCACCCAGCATCGTCCCTGCCTAAACTCCACTAGCGTAGGAGTGGATGTACCGGCACATGACCCATGGTACTGCAGCCTGGGTCTGCCATGAAGCAAGGCAGTGCAGCCTGGGTCTGCCATAAAGCAAGGCAGTGCAGCCTGGGTCTGCCATAAGCAAGGCAGTGCAGCCTGGGTCTGCCATAAAGCCAGGCAGTGCAGCCTGGGTCTGCCATAAAGCAGGCTGTGTATCACCCACTCCCCTCTTGACCCCACCCCCCTCATTGTCTGAGTGTTGGCAGCTCACTCTGCTATTGGGCGGAAGGGAGAGTGTGTGTGTGGAGGGGTGCGTGTTTGTCTTTCGAAGAAAGGACCACGATAACAGATCCTGTCTCTGTTTCTCTCTCCACGAGTTGTGATTCTTCTGTGTGAGCCGAGCTAGGGGCCGGCCACACTCTGCTGGCACAGAGGAACCCTACGGAGAGGGGGGGCTGTGTATGTGTGTGTGTGTAAGTGTGTGACCCCTCCCCCACACACACACAACACAGACCATAACATGTGACATGCGCCATGAATTGCTAACTCATCCTATCACACAGCTCACACATACACATGCTCACACACACACACACACACCAGAAAGACCAGGAAAGAGGGCCTTACCATGTCGTCCAATGAAAACAGAGGCAGATTAGCTGAGAGAGAGAGATGGCAGGGGGACATCCCCCCCAACCCTGACCAGACCCATGTTACCCCGGCTGCCGGCCCTCTACACATGACATCACTCTCTCCATCCCTCCCTCTGTCTTTCCATCACCCTCTCTCTCCATCACTTCATTCTTCTCTCTCTTTCTCTATCCCCCTGTATCTCTCTCTCTCTGTCTCTCACCCTGTCTCTCTCATTCTCCATCACCCCCCTCTCTCTCTTACCATCTGTACTCCAGACACTATACATCTATACTCTTTTTCTCCTTTTCAGTAGTTAGCTCTCCCTCCATCTGTAGTGTGTTCTGTCCCTTCTGATTCTATCTAGAATCTACGTGTTTGCTCCCTGTCATTCTCCCTCGCCCCTGTTTCTGTTTCAGAGAGAGAGAGAAGGAGAAGGAGAGAGTAGAGGAGAGGGAAAGAGCGAGAGAGAGTGAGAGAGAGAGAGACAGAGAGAGAGAGAAGACACCCAGAAGAGATGTGTCAGTGTTGTGACAGCGCAGTCTAAACTTAGCCCTGTGGTTAACCGTGGACCCAGGGTTGACCTATTCTGAGTTGACCAGCTCCAGCCAGTCTGTGTGCCGGCGTTTCAGGGAGATGACCAGTCTGTGCCACCCGCCCCCCTCACCCCCCTCACCACCAGCCACTCATTGATTCCTGACCCAATCAGTTTAAGTGATTATCACCCGGGCCACTTCATGATTGCAGCTTATTGATCAGTCCACATTGTTCTCATCTGCGCACTCAGGCTCCCCTCTCATCTACACACACACACACACACACACACCCTCGCTAATTCACTTACCCCCCCCCCACCCCCTCCGGCTGACACAGAACATATGCTGTCTATTCATAATTCACACCAACGCCGTTTCTTTCTTGGTCTACATGTGTGTGTGTGTGTGTGTGTGTGTGTGTGTGGATACCCCTCTAATAATCCTTCATGGTATTGTTTCTTTTGTGCTTAGTCTGTAGAAACAGGACATAACCTGAACTCAGCCAAAACTGCTGCTGGGTGTGTGTGTGGGTGTGTGTGTGTGTGTGTGTGTGTGTGTGTGTGTATGTGTGTGTGTGTGTTTGTGTGTGTGTGTGTGTGTGTGGCAGGCTGAAGCCTGGTTATAAATGACTGTAATTATAGAAGTTGTCAGTCCAGTCACACACAACCTGGTTGTGGAGCTGCACTACAAAGCATTCAGCACAGACCCGCTGCAGACCTGCGATATGGAGGGTTCCATTCATGCACAGCCTGGGACACTAACACAGCTTGGAAACACACACACACAGTAAGACAACACACCTAGCTTTGCAGCAAAGTATTTGGATGTGGAGTGATTAGAGAGAGAGGACACATGGCCTGTGTTGAAAGGACAGAGAACTCCCCAGTCTCTC
Source organism: Mallotus villosus (assembly GCA_903064625.1). Classification (NCBI taxonomy): domain Eukaryota; kingdom Metazoa; phylum Chordata; class Actinopteri; order Osmeriformes; family Salangidae; genus Mallotus; species Mallotus villosus. The sequence continues at coordinate 15,743 of CAEFZP010003028.1, forward strand.
TTTTACTATAAATACTGTTAGTCTGGGATTCACACACGCTACACACCCACACACACACACACACACGCACACAACCACACACTCAGTAAAATTGCAGTGGCCGAAAAGTAGTGAGCACCTCCAAAGTGGGCCAATGGGAGTTTTAACAGTGTAGTGGGCATTCCCCAGACAACGCCTCGTAACCCAAACAAAGCATTGTGTGTGTGTGTGTTTGAGTGTGTTTTTCTACCGGTGAATGGACCTCCTAGATCTCTCGTCGGCCCCACACTACTCCCTGGCTGCTATTTCCGTGGCGTATTCTCTTTCTTCTTCTGTGGTCCTTGTCAGCAGTGCGGCTGTCATGGCATGTGGCTCGTTACTGGGTGCCCTAGGGAGAGAGAGAGATGAGAGAGAGAGAGAGAGAGAGAGAGAGAGAGAGAGAGATATGGATGATAAGAAGAGAAGTCATGTTAGCCAACAGCTGCTAGCTTAGCTTTGGACGCTAATCTTCCTCCCAGCCGAATGGAGACAACACACGCATTGGCGTTAGCAAAGCTAGCTAGCCGCTCACTCTTCCTCGCCTAGACAGGATTTAACACACACACGCACACACCCCTCTAAACCTCCAAACACGACTCTTGACGAGTCTTGAGTCGTCACTGATCCGTCAGCTTCATCTCCAGCATCTGTTTGGGTTCTTGAAATGAGAGGGTTAAGTAATGACCTGCCCAAGAGATGATGAATGACTCATTAGCGGGTGAAATGCTACATTGCTGCATGGCTATATTAGGGCTGACCTGGCATTTCAGAGTGCAGGACAGCCGGCTGTAACAAGCCTGACGTCTGGGATAACAACGACACAGTGTGTTTGTGTGTGTGTGTGTGTGTATGTGTGTGTGTGTGTGTGTGTCTTGACGCTCACACTCTTTATCTCACACACAAAAACAACACACACACATACACACACACCCACTCTCAGACATAAACACATCCTCTCTCCTTGGTTCTTACGCACACACCATGTCTCTCTCACACACACCACCACACACACACACGCGCAGAACCTTTGGTCACACTCTTTGGAGGACCCTCCCTCCAGTGACTTCCTGTGGCGAGCTGCTGTTTCCTGTGACCTTTCACCTTAGCCAAGGACACCTGCTTCCTGCTTCCTGTTATTCCTTTCCACACACAGGAAGTAGGCCATCATTGTAAAGGATATCAGGACTCCCTTCAGGATATCACTGTTCCACTGCCTGTGGAAGGGAGAGAGCCAGTCTCGGCGTTCTTCCCCAATGTTTTGCTCTAGATTAATAAATAATGAATAATCTTGTAATAGAGAGGTGCACACTAGCCTCCCACACCACACACACACACACACACCACACACACACACACACACACCACACACACATACCATACTCACATAGGCTAGTTTGAGGACACTTTGGGGTTCATACAGTCTGGCTGGGTTTGGGTGACTCGACACACTGCTTGAAGGAGAAGCTTGTTGTTGCTGTTGTTGTTATTGTTGTTGTTGTGGGGCTTGTTTGTGTTCAGGCACAATGGCTTCTTCACGGTTGAATAAACCCACACACTGTAAACAATTCAATCCCAGAACAAAACAGAACTCACACCCTGCAGAATGCGGAACAGTACTGTGTGTGTGTGCGTGTGTGTGTGTGTGTGTGTGTGTGTGTGTGCGTGTGTGTGCGTGTGTGTATTTTGAGTGTGTATGAAGCTAAAGGGTTGTGATACAGTTATTTATAGTTTTGCCTTATTAGGGAGAGTGAGGCATTATGAAACCATTGTGTTAATGTACATTCTGTAAATATGTCTGGAGACATATCTGTGTCTTCAGTGTCTGTATGTAGAACCTGAACCAAACTGATATCCAGCAGTGATCTGACAGTAGACTTCCCCTGATATCTGTGTTTAAAACTGTGATTAAGGATAAACTGACCCTTAGTGAACTCTCTCTCTATCTCTCTCTCTCTCCTTCTCTCTCTGTCTCTCTCTCTATGTCTCTCTCTCTATGTCTCTCCATCTCTGTCTCTCTCTCCAACTCTCCCTCTATCCCTCACTCTGTGATGTACTGGGCTTCTCTCTATTCTAATGACATAAGTGATTGTCTTAAGTGCCTCTGCTGGCTCCTTCCCACACACACACACACACACACACAAACGCATACACACGAACACACACACATACACATACACACGCACACATACCCTCTGCAACACCAGCCTGCCCCGTTTATCTGATTACCAGTTTTTCTGAATCTAATCATAATTCTGATTGGAGGAGCCCCAGCACCTACCAATCCATACTATCATAGGAGGGCGAGCCACAGGAGTGAGAGAGAGAGATGGAGAGAGAAAGAAAGAAAGAGCGAAGAAGGTAGAAAAAGACTGGGGAGGGAGACAGAGAAAGAGGTGAAAGGAGAAAAAGAGAAAGGGGGAGGGAAAGAGAGAGAAAGGGAGAGAGAGAGAGAAATGGGGGGAGAGAGAGTAAGGGTGAGAGGGAGTGTAGAGAAAGGGGGAGAGGGAGGGAGAGAAAGAGAGCTGAGCACCCTGCTCGTCTGCTTAATGAAAACCGACATCAAGAAAATTGCTATTAAGCCAGAAAAAATAAACACTCAGCACTGTAGCCCCCACCTGCACCAGCCTGACTCACACACACACCCACACACACAGACACACACACAGACACACACAGACACACACGCATGCCCACATGCACACACACACAGTTACACAATTGCTTCCTTCCAGAAACACACACAGTCTCCACAGGACAAGTACACACACTCACACATGCACACGCACTCCCAGTGGAAGCATGTCAGGAGGCCTGCTGGTTGGCTGGTCAGGAGAAGATTTGAATGCTACTTCTAACCTTCATCTCCATCTTCTGGAGCACAGAAAGGTCAGTCTCTCCGCCAAGTATCGATCCCCCCCGTAGAGGAGACAGAGGGAGGGAGAGAGAGAGGGGGGGGGCAAGACAAATGTTGTCAGACAAGGATAGGCATCCTTTAATGCTGGGTTCAATCTCTCAGGAAAGGAAGGACAAATCAGGCTGTGTGTCTGTTAGAGGAGAGGGGAAGGGAGGGCGAGAGGAAGAGAGAGAGAGAGAGAGCCCGTAGAGGTCATGTTGGGGAAAGGTGTGTACGTGGTGTAGCTCGTCTGTGTGGGACGGTATGTCTGTGTTTGTATGTGTGTGTGTGTGTAAAGTGTGCCGTGTGGGGGGGCATGGTGAAGGTGTCCTCTGAAAGGGCTCGTCCAGAGCTCCGTGTCCAGGAGGGGTCAGTGGTGGATCGGGTTCCCCAGGGCCCCTGGAGTCCTGAAGGAAGCACCACTTAGCTAGCCAGCCTGGCTACTCTACGGCCATGTATCACCGTGGAGATCTGGTGTGTGTGTGTCTGCGTGTGTGTCTCCCCCATCTCTGTGTTGTCAGAGTGTGTTAGAGTCTGGGAGTGAACACATCCGCCCGACTCGGCAGTACAGACACACACACACACATATACCGTCCCACATACACACACACACACACACACACACCACACCCAGACACACTTGTGCTGTCCGAGTGTTCATTGGTGTGTGTGTGTATGTGTGTTTCTGAGTGTTTGTTGGTGTGAGTGTGTTTGTGAGTGAGTGTATCCGTGTGAGTGTGTCAGAGAGAGGAGATTAGAAGAAATGACCCCAGGACGTAGTTGGTTGGGATGAGAGAGATAATCCTCATCCAGTCACCACACCTCATCCCTTATAGAAAACAGTGTCACGCCAGGACAACATTTCACACTAACACACACACACAGAAACCAATGCACACACACAGAGATGAACCTCTCCACACACACCAACATTCACACACGCGCGCATCATCCCACGGAGCGGTCTGGCTCAGCGTGGCTCGGCTGTGATGCTTCTAGCGCCGGCGATCTGGGTTATTTATATCGGGGGGCTTTTTGTGCCCGTGTCGGGGCAGAGAAGGGGGCATGAGAGGGGGGCATGAGAGGGGCACCTAAGCCCAGGATCAGGAGACAGAAGCTTAACCTAAAGTCTGGTGCTTAAGACTTCAAGTTCAAACGCTGCCACAAAGTCCGTGCCCCCCTCTGATTCCAGACCCCGCCTCCCCCCCCGCCCCAATCCTTCACTGTGACACCCACCCCACTGTGGACAGGACACGGCCCAGGGTCTGTGGCGGGACGGGGGCGGCAGGTGAGGACAGTTGCTCTGGGACGCCCTCCTGGCCAGCCCCCCTCCCTCAGTGAACACTCTGTTGATGAGACCAGGCGCAAGGGTGACATTGAGGCGTCCTGTGTCGAGCCCCTTGTTATCTCAGGGTAAGCTGAGAGAATGGAGGAGGTAGGGAGGGAGGGAAAGTGTGATGGAGGGATAGAGAGAGGTAGAGAAGAAGGGATGGATGATGGAGAGAGAGAGAGAGTGGTAGAAAGAGGGGGATGAGAGCTTCCAGTACATTCTCAAGGCAAAGGCACGTCCACAGCAGGGGGTAAACATGTCTATGTATCTGTTTGCTTCAAAGCAACAGCAGGCCAGTCATTCTCTTTGATAATGTCAGCCTTATTAGCTAGTGGTGTGTGTATGTGTGTGCACAGTATGTATGTATGTGTGTGTGTTGTTATCTGAGAAAGCTTGTTCTACACCCCAATTTCCCTGCCCCCCATTCCTTCTCTCCTCCTCCCTCTCTCCTCCTCCCTCCTCCTCCCTATCTCCTCCTCCCTCTGTCCTCCCTCTCTCCTCCCTCCTCTCCTCCTCCCTCCTCTCCTCCTCCCTCTGTCCTCCCTCTCTCCTCCTCCCTCTCTCCTCCCTCCCTCCTCCCTCCTCCCTCCCTCCTCCCTCCCTCCTCCCTCCCTCCCTCCCTCCCTCCCCCTCCCTCCCTCCCTCCTCCCTCCCTCCCTCCCTCCCTCCCTCTCCCTCCCTCCCTCCCTCCCTCCCTCCCTCCCTCCTCCCTCCCTCCCTCCCTCCCTCCCCTCCCTCCCTCCCTCCCTTCCTTCCTTCCTTCCTCTCCTTCCCTTCCTTCCTTCCTTCCTCCCCTCCCTCCCTCTCCTCCCCTCCCTCCCTCCCTCCCTCCCTCCCTCCCTCCCTCCCTCTCTCCCTTCCTCCCCCCATCTCCTCCTCCCTCCCTCCCTCTCCTCCTCCTCCCTCCCTCCCTCCCTCCCTCCCTCCCCTCCTCCCCCCCTCCCCTCTGACTGCAGGGTGAGCAGAGGGCTCCAGTCTCAGTATTAGCCACGTTCAGCAGCACTATCTCAGCTCGGCCCATTTATCTGTCCACAAAGCTCTATTCTTAACTCCGCTACGCACACACACTGCCACACACACACACTCACATAGTCTCTCTCTCTCTTTCTCTCTCTCTCTCTCTCTCTCTCTCACACACACGCACACACACTCACAGTCTCTCTCACACACACACACACACTCCACAATCAGCAGCCCGCTCTCCAGCGCACGCACACTCTGTTGTTCTCTCTCACACAAACACACACACACACAGCCTTCAAAATAGAACTGCGGGCGTCAGCTCAAACTCGGAGAGACGACGAGACGATTATTTCAAATTAAAATGGGCGCTTGTGACGAGAGTGCGACAACGGAAAACCGAAAGAGAGGGAGGATGGTGGGAAGAAGGAGAAGGGGGAGGGGGGTGCGGGGGAGAGGGGGGGACAGTGTGTGTGGGGGTGGGCCTCCCACACAGAGCAGGGAGAACAAGGGGACGGACAGTGTGAGCAGCGTGAGGGAGCCTCATTAAACATGCAGCAGCTCCATGTCAGAGCAGCGCCGCCTCCATCGTTAGGGCTGACGGTGTCCCACACCTCGCACACGGCTGTCCTGCCTCACACACACACCCGGCTCAGCGTGCACACGTGTGTGAGAGATAGAGCGACTGCCAGAGAGTTGTGTGTGTGCGTATGTTGTGTGTGTATTTTGCGAGGCAGAAGATTAAAAGGATTCTTAGGAGCATCTTCTATGCCTCCTCCTCTCTCTCTTCTTTCATCCAGCGCAAAATGGGGGCTCGACTGAAACACAGCTTAAATACCCTGCCTCTAACCTCCCTGCCTCCCTACCTTCCTGCCTCTCCACCTCCCTGCCTCTACCTCCCTGCCTCTCTACCTCCACGTCTCCCGCCCTCCCTACCTCCGTGCCTCACCCCTTCCCTGCCTCCCCCACCTTTCGGCCTCCCCGCCTCGCCACCTCCCTGCCTCTCCGTTCACAAAAGCTTTGAACAGCTAGCGACTCGGGGCTGGGGGGTGTGTACTCTTCCGGAACCCAGCGCGAGCGCCTCATGTCTGTGAGCTGGGGGCTGACCTCTCTGTTCCCCGGCCACAGGACTCCTGTCCTGACGCACCCGGGGACGCTGGGCGGGTCACGGACGCTCCCCGCTGAACCACGGCCGTTCAGGAGGGTTTGAAGTCGGGGCTTTATCTCCTTAGTTCAGTTAATTTTCCCATTTCTATGTAAATTTAACACCACCGTGGTGGCTTGGGTAAACGAGCCTGCAGAGAACATACACACACACACACACATACATACATACACACAAGTATACACACTCTCTCAAACACTCGTACACACAGCTTGACGGAGACATTGGAATGTTTTTTTTTGTACTGCAGTAAACAAGGAGAGAGAGAGGGCGGTGAGAGAGAGAAAGGAAGAGAGGGGGGAGTGGATCAGGCTTAGCATGATAAAGAAACATGTAGGCCATGCTAGCAACCCCCCTACATTATCTCTCTCTCTCTCTCTGGGCCCTATCTTGCACCCAGCGCAATTGACTTTGTCAGTGACGCAAGTATCATTCCTATCTTGCACTCGGCGCAAAGCGGATTTTTCCCTCCACGGGCGCACGTCGAAATGACCTTGCGCTCCCGGGGGCGGTTTTAGCGAAAAAGGAGGCGTGTTCTGGCGCAAACGTTCTTGGTGCTATCTTGCGGTTTCCGAAAAACCATTCCGCCACTGACCAGGAAAAAGGTGGTTTTAAAGACAATGGCGCATTATTCAGATGCTATTTTAAGGGCGCAAGCTTGGTCCGTGCGCACTGCTGGCGAAGCCAGGGTATTCTTCCTGCGAAACTACGTATTGTTTTGATTTATTGTATGGCTAGCTGTGTTACATTTCGTTCATGTCAATGATTAATAAGATGTTCATGAGAAATCTGTATGTATGTGAACTTGAATTGTAACAACTGTGGCAATTTACCCCTACGCCTGTTTAACCGAAGCTAATTTGGGTAGGTTTCTTCTCCCATGCACATCAGAATCAGAATCAGAATTCGGTTTTCAATTTACTGTGGCAGGAAGGTGCAAACAGGTCTTAAATTAAGTTAAAAAACAGTTACACTAATTCTAAGAACTAAGCAATTAAAACAAAATATATATATATGTCAAAATAGGCTACATTTGAATGAGCAGCATGAGTGGGCAACTTAGTGCAATGAAACTGCTCTGCCTTTCCCATACAATGTCACTTCTCTATCGTTTACGGTCCTGACAAGAACGGCCGTCTCCTGTGAACCGCTGGCGTGCGCCTGGCAAATCCGCCGTTATAATAGCAATCCGCCATGGAACAAGCGCTGCTCTTAAAGGGAATGTGAGATGACGCTCTGATTGGCTTATTGCACGTTACGCCCAAACCACACCATTAGTAATGTAGCTACCTCTTTTACATTTGCGTCAGGCGCAAAGTCATTTATCCCGCTGCTAAAATAGCAACCGCACCGGAGTCCCGCCCACTTGCGCTTTGCGCTTTGCGCTTTGATACTTGCGTTTCAGATCGTCAAAATAGGGCCCTCTGGGTGTCTCTGTATGTCTATTTCTCTCTCTGGGCCCTATCTTGCACCCAGCGCAATTGACTTTGTCAGTGACGCAAGTATCATTCCTAGCTTGCACTCGGCGCAAAGCGGATTTTTCCCTCCACGGGCGCACGTCGAAATGACCTTGCGCTCCGGGGGGCGGTTCAGCGAAAAAGGAGGCGTGTTCCGGCGCAAACGTTCTTGGTGCTATCTTGCGGGTTCCGAAAAACCATTCCGCCACTGACCAGGAAAAAGGTGGTTTAAAGACAATGGCGCATTATTCAGATGCTATTTTAACGGCGCAAGCTTGGTCCGTGCGCACTGCGAAGCCAGGGTATTCTTCCTGCGAAACTACGTATATTGTTTTGATTTATTGTATGGCTAGCTGTGTTACATTTCGTTCATATCAATAATTAATAAGATGTTCATGAGAAATCTCTATGTATGTGAACTTGAATTGTAACAACTGTGGCAATTTACTCCTACGCCTGTTTAACCGAAGCTAATTTGGGTAGGTTTCTTCTCCCATGCACATCAGAATCAGAATTCAGTTTTCAATTTACTGTGGCAGGAAGGAAGGTGCAAAAAATAAACATATACCCTACGGGTCTCACATTAAGTAAACAAAAGTACAACAGTTAAACTAATTCTAAGAACTAAGCAATTACATTTTTTTAAATATATGTCAAAATAGGCTACATTTGAATGAGCAGCATGAGTGGGCAACTTAGTGCAATGAAACTGCTCTGCCTTTCCCATACAATCACTTCTCTATCGTTTACGGTCCTGACGAGAACGTCGGTCTCCTGTGAACCGCTGGCGTGCGCCGCGCAAATCCGCCGTTATAATAGCAATCCGCCATGGAACAAGCGCTGCTCTTAAAGGGAATGTGAGATGACGCTCTGATTGGCTTATTGCACGTTACGCCCAAACCACACCCATTAGTAATGTAGCTACCTCCTTTAGATATGCGCCTGGCGAAAAGTCATTTATCCCGCTGCTAAAATAGCAACCGCACCGGAGTCCCGCCCACTTGCGCTTTGCGCTTTGCGCTTTGCTACTTGCGTTTCAGATCGTCAAAATAGGGCCCTCTGTGTGTATCTCTATGTCTCTCTGTCTCCTTAGCTCACACTCCTCTCATCCTCTTGGATGGACAAACCTTCCTCTCGCCACGGCGTCTGTCGTCATGACGTCCTGTGTGAGCACACAGACAGCCCTGTAATGGCGGCGTAGTGAGGTGGTTCTGCAGAGAGGGGATAAGGCTTAAAGCTAGCGCTAACCTCAGACGGAGAGACTCGGGGTCACAGTCTCTGTTGTGCCAGGGTTGTGGCAGGGTTGTGCCAGGGTTGTGGCAGTGTTCTGTGAGAGCACATGGAACGTGCCAGAACAATGGTGTGGTGTGTGTGCGTCTGTGTGTGTTAAGTATACTGTAAATGCACGATGTAAAAGTGTAATATAAAAACACACCGGAAGAAACATGCAAAGTGTGTACTGCTGTTTATGGCCGTGTGTGTTTGTGTGAATGAACGTGTGAGTGCTTGTGTGTGTGTGGATGCGGGTGTGAGTGTTTGTGTGTGTGTGGATGCGGGTGTGTGTGTGTGTGTCTGTGTCGGTTGCTACGCGTCGCTGCAGCTCCCTTTCACTACCCCTTGAACGCTGGAGCGGGGTTGCCGTGGCAACGCTGACCCCTGGGAGTCAGGCCTTTTCACGAGAACCCTCTTTAGAAGCAGTGATTCACAGCCAGGAAACACAGGAGAAAAACTCTCCCTCTCCTCCCCCCCTCCCTCCCTCTCTCTCTCTATCTCTCTCTCTTCTATCCTTCTCTAACTCCTTGTTAATGCGTTTTTAATGTTGGAAACCGTCCGTTCTACATTCTGCTCTCTGCATCAGTCTTTGTCGGGTCTTGGTCTATGAGAAGCATGGCTTCTTTTTTTCTTTCTTTCTTTCTTTACATCTCCGCTGCTGTCTCTCGCCCTCCTTTCAAGCTTGAGATCCCCCTCTCTCTCTGGAATGTGACATGCTGGTTCTACTCAAGCACGTCCCTCTCTGCTGGTCATCTCCATTCCTCCATCACTTGTTCCGGCGGTTTCTGGAGTGTGTGTCTCCTCTCCTGAGTCACCCTGCTCCCTCAGAATAGCAGTCAATTAGTCACTGTTAAACTACTCTGTCCATTTGCTGCAGATTTAACTACTTCATTAATTGATCACACAGTTCTGCAGAATGGAGTAAATGGACAACAGTGCAATAACCATAAATCTGTTTCCTCTCTCTCCATGTCTCTTTCCCCCCTCTCTCCCCTTCACTCATCCCCCCTCTCTCCCATTCTCCTTCTCTCCCGTTCATTGTCTCTCTTTCTCTCCCCTCTGCTCACCTTCCTGCCTATGATCTCCCTCTCCTCTTTCTCTCTCGCTCACTCCCCCCTTCTCCTCGCCCCCTCTCCCTGCCCCCCCCCCTCCCTGCCCCCCCCCCTCCCTGCCCCCCAGGCCAAGCTGATCGTGCCCAACAGCACGGCGGGCCTCATCATCGGCAAGGGCGGGGCCACGGTGAAGGCGGTGATGGAGCAGAGCGGCGCCTGGGTGCAGCTGTCCCAGAAGCCCGAGGGCATCAACCTGCAGGAGCGCGTGGTCACCATCAGCGGGGAACCCGAGCAGAACCGCAAGGCGGTGGAGATCATCGTCCAGAAGATCCAGGAGGACCCACAGAGCAGCAGCTGCCTCAACATCTCCTACTCCAACATCTCAGGCCCCGTGGCCAACTCCAACCCCACCGGCTCCCCATACGCCAACTCCGCTGAGGTGATGCCCTCCGCAGCCGCCCAAGCTGCCGCCACGGCCTCCAGCCTCCTGGGTCAGGCCAGCCTCGCGGGCGTGGGCGCCTTCCCCACCGCCATGACCAGTTTCTCAGGCAATGACCTGCTGACCATCACCTCGGCTCTCAACACGCTGGCCAGCTACGGCTACAACACCAACTCCCTGGGCCTGGGTCTCAACCCTGCTGCTGCTAGCGGGGTGCTAGCTGCCGTGGCAGCTAGCGCCAACCCAGCAGCAGCAGCCGCCGCTAACCTGTTAGCATCTTACGCTAGCGACGCGTCCACCAGCGTGGGCCACCCGGCCGGCCTCGGGGGCTTTTCGCTGAGCTCGCTTGCGGCCGCTGGGGCGACCAATGGCTACTTGAGCGCAGCGTCACCGCTGGTGGCGTCCTCGCTGCTAGCGACAGAGAAGCTGGCGGAAGGCGCTAAGGAAGTGGTGGAGATCGCCGTGCCTGAGAATCTGGTGGGAGCCATTTTAGGGAAGGGGGGGAAAACGCTAGTGGAGTACCAAGAGCTGACTGGCGCCAGGATCCAGATCTCCAAGAAGGGCGAGTTCATCCCGGGAACCCGGAACCGTAAAGTCACCATCACGGGCTCCCAGGCCGCCACGCAGGCCGCGCAGTACCTGATCAGCCAGCGAATCACGTACGAGCAGGGGGTACGCGCCACCAACCCGCAGAAGGTGGGCTAAAAGAGGGATCGGAGAAAACAGAAAATAAAAGAGTGGAGGGGGAAAAAAAAGAGTGGGGGCTGGATGAGGAATGGAATGTGAGAGAGTGAGTGACGGAAGAGAGAGGAGGAGAGCCAGAATGTCGGAGAGGGAATCGCGTGTTTTCCTCGTGTTTTCAGTATTCAAAAAATGATGCGACGCAAAAATCTGCTGGGAGAGAGGAGAAAGTGGCGAGCCGAAAAACCAAGAAAAAAAAATGTGTAAAATGTAAATAAGGGTTTTATTACTTAAGTCTTGATCTTTCGGGATTTTTTATTGTTTTGTTTTATTGTTTTAGTAAATTAATATTTTTTTCTGTCGTTCTGTGTATTCTCCGGACAGTGGTGAATGCCAAGTTAGACTGGCATGCTGCCGTGCTGCATTGTGGGTTAGAGGGGGTGGGGCGGTGGGGGTACTGGGGGTCCACCCCATGGAATCAGCCCCTCCCCCACCTCCACCCCCGTGTAGCTCACAAGATAGGGTATTTTCCCTTTTTCTTTTTTCTTTGCTTTCAGTTCTCAATTAGCCCCCGGCCCCTCCCCGCGCTCACTGTGTTCCAACACTATCTCCCCTAGAAGGTTCCCATAAGACTGCAAGCATCAGCTTGGTTTGAGATCTGAAGAACATCCATGTAGTCCATGACAACCCCCCCCTCCCCTCGCCCCTCCCCTTGGGCCAAGTGGGGGGTGGTGGTGGGGGGGAGGGGGGGCAGCAGTCCCAGGTTCACCCCCTCCAGTGTGTCCAGTAGTTTGACCCGCGAGGCGTAGCTACCTGAGGCCGTGTTTCACCCAGGGGTGCATTCGACGCCCCCGCCTCCCCCGTGTACACAGCAGTGACACGTACACGTGTGTACACGTATGTAGAGACGCTCGAGGCCCCATGCAGGCGACCGCTCACACGCATGATCTCAAAGCTCCTGGTCGGGCCCGTCATAGATCACCGAGCGAGACACCCACGTTCACCCAGTACACAGACCCAGAGGCTGTCTCTCAACAGACGCTTGCAGTCCGATACGATGATTATATTAATGTTATTCTTATGATTAGATATCATCTCCATCGTCATTATTTATTAATATGATTTCACCCATAAAGATCGATATATTCAGTTGTTTTTTTAATCTGTGAATTCAGGTTGACATGAATGTAAAGACTATATTTTTTGATTTGAATATTTCTTTTTTTATTTAATAAGTGGATTGAATATGAATGGTATGTCACATAGTGTAATATATGTCTTATTTAAGTCCTGTAATAAGATAGGAAGATAACAGACCCATTCTGCGAGCCGGGGAGGATCAGTGTGTGTACCCAGACAGTGTGGAGCAGGATAGAAACACACACACACACACACACAGAAACACAATGACACCACTTTGATGCTAAGAGGGAATATACTATATCAAGATAGCAGATTTCAGCGTAACATATCTTGTTAGTTTCAAAAACAACAACAGTAAAGGCACAAGTGCAGCTTTCTCTATGGGCATAACATTGCTCTCCATAGTCACAACACAACTCTAGTTTGAATCTTCCGTCCCTTCAGTTTTCTGGTGGTAAATAGTTCACTCAAAACGATGTACGTCTTATAGGTGTTACACCAGCACTGCGACTGGTCTCTGGTCTAGTCTGGTCTGGTCCAGTCTGGTATACTAAGCTCAGATACGAGAACTCTGCACTTCAGCCTGGGCCCACACTCACAAACACACACGCTCTCACACACACACCGCCGAGACATGCTCGGTCTAAGCCACAGAGGCGGAGCACTTAGAGCCCCAAACCTGCGAGGACACACTAACATACTACTGAGGACAGGGCGCGACACTGAAACGAACAAAAGAAAAAGGGATAGTCGATCGTTTAGGATCCACTGCCGAGGTTGGCGTTGCGGTCGGCCCGTCCATCTGGCGGCGAGCACGCGCCCGTGGCGGTCAAACGGCACTAGACGCAGCCTCCCTGACAAAAGCCCCAGATCAAAACGTTCCTCTAGCGGCGAGGGAAGCCACGTCCATCGTCCCCTAACGTGGATCGAGTGGGACCGCGCGCCAGGGACGCGGCTGTCCTGCTCAAGGGACACAGCTGTGAACACCCCCATCCCCGCGCTCGCTCACCTAAACACCCAGCAGCTGAGAAAGATGCAATTTTCTTTCGGTTTTGTTTATCGTTTGTTTTCGTTGCTGTTCGTTTTCTTTTTTTGCAATCGGAGTACACTGAATCTGGTCTTAATGCACTGTGAAACAAGAGCTCGTCTACAGCTCCTAGGTCGGGGCTTGTGTGTCGCGAGGACATGGTCACAGGAGTAAAATGGCAGGGAAATGTATACGCGTACATTAGAAACATCCGCCGACTGAACACATCTCCCCCAGAATAGTCTACATATCTGTCCAGGTTTTCACAATGAGAGAGTCAGATCTGCTCTGTTTCCTATGATCCTTCTGATCGATTGGATTCCGGGTTCATAACTAGCTTACGGTCCTCATCTTGCCCAGTGAAATCTGTAGTCATGGAAATGGATTGTTTATTTTGGCAGATGGGATTGGGGAGGAGTTACAGGTGTCTGAATGCCGGTTTGCATCTGTTGGTGGTTAATATTCACCCAACAGTTACAGCACATGCCAGGCTTGCAGATAACCCTAATAGTAAACATTTGACAGATTTGGATGATATTCAGAGGAGGAGGAGGAGGGGGCACAAAACAATCCCACATGGTTCCTTGGTGAGGAAACGTTATCTACCCCAACACAGAAATCAACGTTCTCATTTCTCTCAAGCTCTGAGCTATCCTGAACGTTCTCTTCAAGTCTTTGGGAGCGTCAGACAGTCAAACAGACAGACAGACATGGCATATCTCCACAGACAGTCAAACAGACAGACATACAGGGCATATCTCCACAGACAGTCAAACAGACAGACAGGGCATATCTCCACAGACAGTCAAACAGACAGACAGGGCATATCTCCACAGACAGTCAAACAGACAGACAGGGCATATCTCCACAGACAGTCAAACAGACAGACAGGGCATATCTCCACAGATTGGTAAGGAGGCTTCTTTATTTCCATCTAACCCCATTCACTATCTCCTCACCTTCCCTCAACCCCCCCTCCCCTCCAGCACCCTAGTGCACCCATTCTTACACCCTCTCCTCCCACATCACTCCATGGGTGAATCTGTCTGGTGTTGCGACGCATGTCTCCTCCGCTTGCCCCTCCCAGATCACTACAACTACAGGCCAATCAGGGGGTGGGGGGGGGTGGACGAGGACGAGAATACTCCGGGTTGTCTATGACAGAGTTTAGAATGTAGTGTCCGTGTTCTAGAACACTCCGTGTGGCAATGCTGCCCTTTTGCAGTGGAACTGTTTCTAGGGGAAAATAAGGTGTTACCAGGCAGCTATAGGGCAGAAAGCAACTAGCTCCTAATCTGAGCTCCCATTGGCTAGTAGTTTGGAATAATCCTGTATGCGGTGTTGTTACAACCTTTAGGAATATGTTACCTAGGAAACACATGCACAAATACATATGCTTATCAAGACATGCACATAGATTGTGAGATCAAATAAGGGAATTATTGCTCATTAAGGACATATATTTACTGGATGTAGGGTATATTATTATAGTACTGTGACTTAACACAATTTGTAATATCTGTAGTGCGAGGCCATGAGAAGGTGCCAAGGAAGCGTTTTAAGGCACAGGTCTGTTTTCTTCATATCAGCGATGACCCTACGTGGACATGGTCTTGGGGCGTCCATTTTGGTTTAGTTTGTAATTTAGGGGATCTAGCTATAATGTGATGAGTACTGGAAGCAATACACGTAGTAGCATGTCGTCTCGTCTCGTCTTTCTCTTCTGTCTGTTGTAGAAGCTTTGGATTTTACCTATAGATGTTCAGTAGGTTTACATAATTAACTAATTTTTTATTTGTGAAAATGCTGCTATTTAATAAGTGATGTACTCTAAAAAAAGAAAAGTTAAAACATATCGGATCTTTCAGTTAGCGGGACATTCTATTTCAGAGAGCTGTAATAAACGCTCTTGTGCTAATAATAAGATGATAATAATTGTATAAGAACAAAGTGTAAGAACCAACCTAAACAAATAAACTTGTGCCAAAATAGACCTTTACAGAAACTGAAACTGTAAAATTGTGGGATTTAAGCAACCCTTAGATGAGAAGAAGCATACTTTTATACAAACAAATGTGAAAAGTGCCAAACAAACCATATTTATAATTTACGTAGAATGGAAAAGTGATTTTTTAAGACTTTGATCAAAATATACATCAAATGTTGAGTTGTTAGTTTCAGCCCCTTTCTAACCTGCCATGAGAGTAGAGACTGTGAGGGAAGCAGGAAGCCACCTTGTTAGCCAATCAAAGCACTAGGACTCGGGGGGCTAGGGGAGGAGTCAACCTATAGCTAAGTTAGCATGGTTATGCTAAGGAAGTGACTAGCATTCTTACTACAGCCTTTTATAGTTCTGAAAATGTATTTTGTGGAGATAGCTGTTATCTTTTTTGCACGTCTATATTGCATGATATAAAAGTGAAGCGTGGACAACAACAAAAAATCGAAGAAACAAAAATACTACAAAAAAATTATAAAAATTAGGCTGTGTTCATTTTGGAGACAAATCTTTGCATGCCAACAATGGAAGAGCATACTGATATTCTTTTAACACATTTTAGACATTAGTTGTGATTCACTATGACCAAGCAGGAAGTGGTCTGGAGACTTTGTGGGTGGCCCTGATTCAAGCCGTAATGTCCCAGTAAATAACAGGGACATTCTTGAACAAATATGAATTTAACTAAACGCCTGAATGAGTATTTTGGGTTTAAGTTGTCTAGGCATAAAATTATTCTTGGAGAGATAACTTTCATTTAAATATACTTTAGATAATTTTTATGATGTACTGGTTGCGCTTATTGGATGGTGGCAACATCTTTATTTTTATTTCTTGTAAAAAAATTAATAAAAACATAGGTTTCTTTGGAGCTATTTAGGTTCCATGAATGTATTCACCTCTGCTTACGTTTCCATATCACTCTTCTGGACGTTCTGGAACCTATTGTAGATTAGAGTGTTTCTGTGTTTGGTGGGTCAAATAGAGCTACATATCAGGTAGGCCTCGTCAGGCCTTTTGTACATCTAACCTTTCCGTCTATCCTTGCCCAAGCTTCAGCTAGTCTGTGTATAATCACGCACCTCATCTCTCTCTCGTCACAGTCTTACCGTACAACTTGAAGGACGACCTCTGATGTTTCTCTCCCAGAGAGGAGGTCGACACACAGAGTGTCTCAGTCCAGAGGCCGTGTAGAGCCCTGAGTGTCGAGGTGTGCTCGATTAGACACACAGAGCCAGAGTGCTTTCTCTCGCTCCGTTGCAGCTCTGCGTCTCTGCGTCTCTCCTCTCCCATGGGTCTCTGGCTGAATTGAGGACAGAGCGTGTTTGACGGTCTCTGCTCCCCACATCTAGTCCTGGAACAGAAACACACGCTTTCAAAGACCCACAATTTGGAGAGGGGAAACGGAAGGATGTCAAAACATTGCCAGTATTTTCCGCGGCAACGCTGTCGACTGGGGCCCTGGCTTTTTATTCATGTCACGAAAAGAGGTTGAGTGCATTTGTTGACATCCTAGTCAAATATTCGTGTCAAGCAGATAGCGTGTCTCTGCGATAATCTAAATTATCGTCAGATTTATGTTAGTGCTTCTAGTGAGACCTGATTGATAGTGTAAACTAGTGTCAAGCAATGCAGACCAGACAAGGTTTCACAACACAGGCGTACTGTAGGTGTGTTCTACTGCATATATAGCTGTGCATGTGCTGTTGTCTAGCTCTCTCTCTCTCTCTCCCTTTCTCTATCCTCCTCCTCCCCCCCCTTCTCTCTCCCAACTGTCTGCAGTAGGTGGACATCGCAGTGTCTTGTCCATGTTGCTAGGTGACGTGTTTATCATAGCGACGTGCTGCAGAGGAATGCAAACTTCCCTCCTCACCTGTCGCCAGGTGACATCATCACGTGTCAGTGGGTGTGTGGCTGTACAGTAGTGCTCAACTCCCCACCCCTCCCAACCACCACCCGCACACACCGCCTTCACCCACACCCACCCCCTCACTCCCCCCCACCCCCCTCAGCCTCACCCCCAAACCCCTGCCAGACATGACAGAAGTCCAGGGTCACGCCAGAGTTTGGGCCCATTGAAGCACCAGCAACTTTAGACTGCATTCTGTCATATCACTGTTCTGTTTCCTCTCTCTGGATGTTGTTTTTTTTCGTTTTTTTTCTTGTTTTCTAGTTGTTTTAGTTTTATTTGTACTACGCTCTCTCTCTAACCTAGACCAATTATAACAAAATGCCATTCATGTGTACCTGTTTACTTCCCCCCCTCTTTTCTCCCAGCCTTTTTGCACTTTCACTGCCCCCCACCCCCACTTTCTCCGACCACACCCCCACACTTCTGCTCCGACCCTGCGCTGCACCACCCACCCCCTCCTCCCAGAGACCCCCTCACCCTTCCCACTTGCCCCGAGTGCCAAATAGATCCAGAACCATTCCAAAACGTTTTTGAGTTCTCTTGTGTGTTGGACATCCATTGGACGCACCCATGAAGCCAGCATGTTTCCACCATAACATGATGTCAGTCATGACGCCTCAGCATCACTCAAAGACACCGATCCAAAACAACCCCCCTTTCCCCCCCACCAACCCACCCAGAGCTAAACCTGAGCAGGATTAACCCCGTAAGCGGCTGGCTACCTCCCATAAACTGCTTTTCCTAATTCTCTGCCATCTCTTCAACCTCCAGGACATCATTGATTGTGTGCCATAGTGTTGGGGGGAACAGGCCTGTCACTTCTCCTCACCCCCCCAAGTCTCTCTCTCCATTTGATTTTCGATGGGAAAGATTAAAAAATCCATTTCTAATGACGATTTTTTTTCTTTAACATTAAAACACACACACACTCCGTACCGTGGTGTGAGGAGAGTTCTCGTCAGCTGCAGCCATCCTCTGTCTTCTGAACTTTGAACTTCTCACCCCCTCATGAACTTGATTGACCTTCTTCCTCCCCCCTTCTGTGTTCATCAAACTGTTTGGACTTAAACTATCCATCCCATATCCAAACCTCTTTGAGACTGTGCAATGCTAGCTGAAATGATTGGATTTTTTTTGTTTGTTGACCATCATTGGAACAATTCTCAGAGATTGAAAGAAAGAGAATGAAAGAACGGAAAAAAATATCATCCCTCCCAAAAAATTCAAAAGAAAAAAAATGCAGACAAACAAAAAAAAACTAAACAACTTGTTTCTCCACAATATCATTTTTTCTCTCTCATTGTAAATATCTTTTGTCAGATTTTGTTGAGCTGTTATGAAGAGGCGTGTTCAACTGACTGGGACTGGCAGCATAACCCAACTAGTGGAACAACTAGACGACAGACGCACCTTCATCCCGACCATCGCCTAGTTAGTTAGTCAGCCAGCTAGTTTGTTAGATAAGTAGGTTAGTTCTGCTGCAGTGATATGTCTGTGATGTTGTTATTGCTGTTGGCCTGCTGTGTTTGTTGTTTAGCCTTCATGCTAGTTCTGCTTTAGACGCAAGTATGTGTAAACCTCGTACCAGCTGCCGGAAACGAGGAGTTATGTTATCACCCTCACCATTCGTAATGAGTCGCAGTGGCAGCCATCTTTCTCCAGAGGTAGTCATGGAGACGCCTGCGAGAGAATAAACGATTAGCGGGAACTCGACTCGAAACTAAACCTTGAATGACTCGCAGGGTGTTCAAAGAAAGAGCTATTACCGAAAGGAGCTCAATGTGCAGTACAGTCACTATGGTTTACACAATGACGGAGGGGTCGAAGAATAGGGAGATTAGACGTAATCGTAAAGATAAATGGTCATGGGTGAATAGGGATTTGAAGCCAACTTGACTTGGGCACGGTTCGTGCCTAGCTGCGGCCGAGCCTATATTTGTCTGTGTGGGCGGTTAGGGTCCGAGGAGGGGGAGAGTGTCGCAATGCTGCCGTAACTACACTGACCATATCATTGCTTTATGCTCCACTCTGTTATGCTGCCGGTCCCATCTCCAGATAAAACATTCATGAGCTATTTATTTCTCCGCCTATTATATACTATTAATAAATGACAACACAACAAGAAAAAGGGAATGACTGGAAAGGTTGAATTATTGTTTTGTTTTTTAGTATTTTAGTGGTTGCTTTTAACAACATTCATTAACTGACTTAAAGAGTATTGAATATTTAATGTAATTGTAGCATTGTGTTTGTAAAGAAAAAAAAACAGTAGTGAGTTGTGTTTATTGACTTGTGGATTACCAGTGAAGTCGGCAATCTAGTGCTAATATATATGGAGTCGTTTTTTTAAGGATTCTTATTTTGCGACAGCAACAACAGTCATTATAAATGTTCATTTTAGCATCACCTGTCTTCTGTTGTCTTATTCCCCACTCACTACAGCCATCACAGTAACACATCGCACCATGTGCTCAAACCTGGGAGGGCCATACCATACACATGAGGGGTGTGTGTGTGTGTGTGTGGACCTGAGTGAAACAGAATGTGTGTGCAAGGAGTATGTGTGTGTGTGTGCGGACCTAAGTGAAATAGAATGTGTGCGTAAGGAAGTGTGTGTGGACGCCAAGGCTACCACCTGAGCCTGCGTGGGATGCCTGTTCCGCCACCGAAGCATAACCTGGAGGGCTTCCATTCATCAATGGAACCCCCTGACGTTATAGCTGCGACCATCATGTGACCCAAGTCTACTATATCGTTCATAACCCCCCCCTCCCACCACCCAACACCCAACCAACCAACCAACCAACCACTGTCCCCACCTCCCCTTCCTCCTGCGCCATCTCCTACCACACACCAGCACCATGTGACCTGTCCTCCATCAGTAACATAACATACTACTGTTACCCGATCAGAACCACATTAACCTGTCTCCATGTCAACAGAGGAGCCGGTTGCTAGACAACTTGACTCCACCCCCACATGATACTCAACCGACCGACCAACCGACCGACCAATCATCCTCCTCCCCTGCAGGGCCGCTAACATGGCTGTTAATAGAATGTCTGCAAGGCCACGCCCACTTGACCATGAAACCTCAGTTCTAGAATGTAGAGGTAGAGAGGAAGGAAGGGAGACGGACAGGAAGTTCAGAGTGACTACCTGAGCATACTTAGGTAACCTAACACACCCTGTAGTCTCTCACATATTATGTTGCCCCATTGCATTCCAAGATGACCCAAAGACGATTGACATGTCTCTATTTATACGATCGCTTGGAAATGTTTCTCAATCAAATTGATTTCTTGCTTGATTGATCTAGTGATTTGACCAACTATCCCAGAGGGATGAGAGGAACCCTGGAGAAAGAGCTAGCCGATGACGTAATGTTTACAACCTCAATGAGACCAACGCTGTTAAAAGAATGTGTAGGACTTCAAACCAATTCTCTGAAAGAGTACGTATTGCTAAAATGGTGACATTTCGATGACTATTTCTGTGACCTGAGGTAATGTGATTATGAATCATTGCATGTTATTATGTTTTTGCAATGAAATACATTTTTGGTACTGTTAGAATGAATGGTACTTTGTGACGCTAGCGTCAACGTCTACGTTAGGGATGTCACCATGCGGAGGGGTTATGGACCAATGAATGCTAAAATGTGTGACCACAACGTTGTAAAGATTCTGTTCATTTGTACATGGGTATTATGGGTAAATAAACCATTGAAGCAAAGCATCAGCTAGATATTGTAAGTCTTAAAGATAAAAGTCCACACATACAGTAAATGTACTAAGGCAGAGCCCAAAGACAGCGCTTTGACAATTATGTATTATTAGACAGATTGATTGCAGTCTTGACTGTAGGCAAATACAATAAGAGGTAAGTTTCTATGTTCCCTGTTGAATTTAAATGAGGTTTAGTCTAATATGGAAGCTTGGTAATGACAGTATGGATGAAAATGTTTTCTGAGACCATGCTTTCTCTGCAACGACAGTCAGGGCAGTAATAATCAGTGTTTATCCAAGGTTTAAAGACAATCATAACGATTGGGTCTGCCCTTCACACACTTCATCCCTGCAAGCATCACAAATGTCAACAAACGCAAAGGTTTCTGAACATTCTCATCCACCTACAACTCCCCTGTGCACCAGCTCATCCAATCAGCAAACACCCACACCCCTGCATCCACCATGTGTCAACAGCCAGCCAATCAGCACCTGCAACCTACTCCGCTGGCCAATGGCTGGGCCAGCTCCATGTCAGCTGTGGGCTTATTGACCGATAGTGGAGTCCCCCGAGTACCCAGCAATCACAGCATGGTCTGACAACCCCGTCCCAGTCTCACCAACCCCCTCCATACTCTAAAGAAGTTCCTCCAGATAAGAGTGAAGCAGAGCCTATGGTTGATGATGTTTGTCCACTGACGATGATGATGTGCTGCTGATGCACATCCAACTCCTAGACGCACGTTAGACCGTGTGTGTATTTAAGGCAGCTAATAAAACGTCCTCATTTTGCCAATGCGAGAGGAAATGTGTGCACGGCCCCTGAGCTTCAACTGCATGGATCAATACCACAACTGTTTTGTGCCTTTGGTTAGAGTCTCCAGACGATGCTATAGCGATGGCCGACTAGGTCTCTAAGGTAGATGCTGTTTTGTTGTTTTATTGAACAGCTGCGAGCTGTAAGCAGGTAAGTTTATCTGTAAGAACATCCCATCTCCCTCAAGAGTGTATTTTTGCACTGTGTACAGACGATGCGTTCATAACCCTCCCCGTGCGAAGACAGGTGCATGCAGAATGCGTGCTGTACAAGAGTATGCAAATCCAGCACTTCCTAAGGGGTTATACCTCAGTGGGCTTCACCTGCATTCATATAGCAGCAGGAACAAAGGATGGGATGCCCAGGGAGATCTGTTGGGAGATCTGGGCACAGATACAGAATGCTGGTCTTGACGGTTTCCATGTAAATTGTGTCGAGCATCTGGTGAACCTGCTACGATGACGAATTAGCGCCCCGCTATATAGCCTGGCCTTTGCCCCCTCCTCCTCCCCTCCTCCTCCCCTCCTCCTCCCCTCCTCCTCCTCCTCTTCTCTATACTCCTCTCCCCTCCCAGCAGGCTAGCGTACAAGGCTAGCCAGCAGGGTCGCTGCGACGATGCTCCATCTCTGCCTGTCCGGCTGCTCCAGCTAACAGCGCCCCCCCCCCGCCCCCTTCTGGAGGCTACATATGGATTTCCCTTCTTCCTCTTTCCACCAGTCCTCGCTTGCTCATTCATCATCCCTGAAAAGAAACCCCAAAAAAAGAAAGAATGATAAACGGCTAAGCCTAATCCCAGAGTGGTTGTTCTCCGGAGCACGTTGGGTCTGTAGGAGAGCAGGATGGGGATGAATGTCTGTACAGGTGCAGGTGCTCAGAGGAACCATATGTCTCATGTTATAAATACAGTAGACCCAGGTTCGATCCCCACTCAGGTTGAAGAGTTCAATTAGGAAAATCAAGACTACGGTCTTTGCTATGCACTTTGACCTTTGATAGCAAAGTAAGAACTACGATTTTTTATATCGATCTCCTTTTCAGAGAGCACATCTCCCAAAGGGTTGTGATAAAGTACCAGATTAAATGTCAAGTCAAACAATACAGTCTGTTAAATGACAATAAATCATAGTCTTTCGATTTGCGCGATCTAGATTGTAACATATATGTCCTCTGTTGACAAAAAAACACATCCCCAAGAGTAGCAGAACTTGAACTGAAATCGAGTCTGTTTCCATTCTCGAGGGACTTCCTGTGTGAGGATCCACCACGCCAACATGCCAGCCCAGCGTCATCTAGCCTAGCCTAGGCCTGCCCAGCCTAGGCCTGCCCTGCCCTGCCCAGCCCAGCCCAGCCCTGCCCTGCCCACCATAGCCCAGCCCAGCCCTGCCCTGCCCTGCCCACCATAGCCCAGCCCAGCCCTGCCCTGCCCTGCCCACCATAGCCCAGCCCAGCCCTGCCCACCATAGCCCAGCCCTGCCCTGCCCTGCCCACCATAGCCCAGCCCAGCCCTGCCCACCATAGCCCAGCCCAGCCCTGCCCTGCCCACCATAGCCCAGCCCAGCCCTGCCCACCATAGCCCAGCCCTGCCCAGTCCTGCCCACCATAGTCCAGCCCAGCCCAGCCCAGCCCTGCCCAGTCCTGCCCACCATAGCCCAGTCCAGCCCAGCCCAACCCAGGCCATTGCAATTTCACCTCCCTGCCAGGGGGTCTACCAGAGCAAACAACATATGTTTTGCATTTGGGAAACACACAAGCGCTTAATCCCTGGCAAATCACAGCAAGTGGCGCAGCCTAATAGAATTCCTGGGAACATATTTCAGGTCTCTAGCTGTGGCAGATCAACTATTTGGGGCAGCGTTGATTCAGAAGATGAAAATATCAGAGTGTGCATGTCATATCTTCCACGACAGACTAAAAGCATGGTGTGTGTACATTCAAACTCTGAGAGGGGGAGGAGGTCTTTGCACAGAACCTGTTAGACGATCCTGAATATAAGAAATTGCGTTACAGAAAGACGTTGAATGTTTGTTCTATTCTAAGGTGACCAAGAAATGCGTACTGTATGGTACGTGAACATTCCATCAACTTGAAATTGAGGAAAATCAGTTTGATTTTCATCTACAGTGGGCTTTATTGCACCTCTGAACAATATGACACTCATTCTATCCAAATGACTAAAGATTAGTCTTTTTGATTAACATTTTGTAGAAAAAAATCTAGATTTTAATCATGGCTTATTAAAAAGATGTTTCTTTTTTTTATCTGCTCAAATTTGAAAATTGGAGTGTATATTTTTGGACAAACATAATGCTATTTGTATTCAGACTTTTTCCTGGCCTCAGGTCTATAGCATTTTGGCTGTACTTTCCTTTCTGAATGTTCTACCAACTCACTGCATGTTTGTCTAGATAGAACCTTCCTGTCCTCTTTGAGCTTCCTGCTTCCTGCTTCAGTCAAGGAACTTATAAAGAAGGAGGCTTCAGAGACTACACACACACACACACAGCTCCTGAGAGCACCTCAGACCCTTCTTTATAACTTCCTTGCTTTCTGTCTGAATGAGGTTCGGTTACCTCGGTTACATCAGCACCCACACGCCACGGCAACCTTGTCATCAAACACATGAAAAAACGTCCCACTTCCAACCAAATTACAATTAGTCATATCTACTTCGAGATTATTCTCGGATATTTGCGAAGGAAATCTACTCAACGAGATAGATTACTTGCCAAATTAGTTATTGTTATCAGGAGCAATCTTATTTGATTGACAATTTAATGACAATTTCAAAGCATTGATATGTATTTATTAAAATAATTTATTTTGATTAATGTTTCTTTGATTGAAACAGTTTCTTTCCTATAATTGACAGAATACCAGTCAGATAAGCAAAATAATGAACAATGATTGTAATTTTGTATGTTTTCTTTTGTCATATATTTTACTGTTGTAATATTTCTAACCAACATTGCAGATTAAGCATACAATTGTTTTAAAATATGAAGGAAAAAACATTTCATTCGTAACTATTCCCCAAAAAAGATATTTTAAAATGTATTGAATGTTTGATTATTATGTGTACAAATATACTGAGAATAAATATGTTTAAATTGCGATGCAAAAGCTGTGATTTTAAAACACTGTAGCGTGTACAGTGATTTCTTTATCAATTTTATGGTACATGATATGTTCTGCAATCTTGCAGTCGTTGTTTGTTTGATTTCTGTTCTTGGGCCTATGCTTTAATAAATGCATTTTCTACTGTATACAAGGACATGCGAAGCAGTTCTTCCCGTGTTACTGTGGACCTGTGAAAGACACTGTGGTGTTGGTGGTTGTTGCTGTGGCAGAGAGAAGCAGAGTGGGTGTGAGTACTGAATACCAATGACACTGTAGCTGAGCCTGTGTGGGCTGCGAGCAGATTAGCATAATGAGAACAGGTATTTTCTATTTCACAGTGGGTCTGTCGTTCACCCACCAAGCTTATTCCAAATGCATGCAGTTGTACGTGTTGGAGTTGGTGTGTGTGAGAGAGAGAGATACACACACACACACACAGCTATACAGATTAAGAGTGTGTTTGCTTGTGTGCCTATGTGTGTGCTAGTGTGTGTTTGTGTATGTGTGTGCTCATCTTGCTGATGCCCTGGGACAAGTTTTCCATGAAATGCTTAACACTCATAATCTCTCCAGCCGCTCCCTACCCCCTGCTCCACTGCCCTCGCACCCACCTGCTTCCCTGAGCCAACCCCAGAATCGCCTCTCCTCTGCAGGGACACATCCATCTTCTCCTGGCCCCTGGAAGAACAGCCTGGAGCTCTCCAAGGGACCCTGTGTCCAGGCCTTAGATGGAGCAGCATGCGTAGCATCGGAGCTCCAGGAGGGAGAGGGTCAGCACCACAGGGTCTGGCCCAGATATAGACTGCCACAGTGGGGTCTGGGGTCTGGGCTTTGAGACAGCTGCGGGAGAAGTAGTTCCATTAGTGAGAGGAGAGGTTAGGAGAAACAGGGAGGAGCTGGAGCCATAATGGGTGAGGAGGTGGGGGGAGGGGGGCTATGAATGGAGTAAATAATGAAATTGGAAGTAGAAAAGGACAGAAAGAGGAGGAGAAGAGGAGACTGTAAGAGGCATGTGGGTCCAGCGGACCTGTGACTGTGAACTCACCTTGGCCCGCAAATGTTCGATGGAAAGCCATTCGTGTTATGCAGCTTACGGACGCTCAATAACTCAGAAACAATCAAATTAAATAAAGTGGTTGGAAAAACAAATGTTAATGGCCGCTCTGGAGTCCTCTGCGACCAAGACAGGCAACGTTCAGGACGACGGTCTATAGTCCCCAACCCACCATCACTGCTGGGAGAACCCTTCAGATCAATCGAATGATTTTCTAGCAATTTTAGGAGTCTGGGTGGGGGGAGGATGGTGTTGATGGTTGCCTAGGGAAACAGAATGATAGAAGAGTACATGGAGGGTTTAAGAGTGACAGTCAGGATACAAAGGACTATTTATGCAATACTCTGAGTTGGCGTTAATCCCTCTTTACATAACTCAGATTATAGAGCTGCCTCTGAGAAGCCAGGCCATCTACTAGCAGACTAGAGCTATCCTGAGTGTGTATGTGTGCGGACGCGCGTGTGTGCGGGCATGTGCGTGGATACGAAACACCATGACCAGAAACAATAAATCAATATCATCCAAAAATACACAACACGATCGATCAAACATGAGCAATAAATGACTATTGCCTTGACCCAGTTACTTCCGGTTTTCAACTTTCCCCCCCCAACTTGAAGCTCTTACAAAACGAGGCGAGGAGAGAGGGAGAAAAGCTTGGGTCCTGTCAGACTGAGGATCAGACCAAGACGTCCTCGGCTGTGATCATGTCTGCCCGTCTTCAGCAGCTCAGCCTCCTGAAGGTTAAACCAGACGGAGAGGAGAGGAGGAGGAGGAGGAGAGGAGGAGGTATAAAAAGCATCGGTGACCCATTTTCCTCTCCGCCGCTCCCCTGTTTATCTAGTTCACCCCGAAAGACGGAACGGACGGAGGACAAGAAAGAGAGGGGGAGGGAGAGCGAGAGAGAACGCGAGCGAGCAAAGGCGATGAGAAAAGGTAGAACTCCCGAGGACGCCGGTGCGATGGACAAACAGACGCAGGGAGGTGGGAGGAAAAGAGGGAAGGAGGGATGGAAGGAGGGATGGAAGGAAGGATGGAGTGAAGGCACAGAGGGATGAAGGGGAGGCAGGGATAGAGGAGAGCTGTGGGCACATTGCTGCCCAGTAGCAGATGGTGGCACAGTGGGGTTGGCAGAGCAGGCTCAGGTCCTCATCCACAAGGCCGTCCTCTCCTGGCCCAGCTCCTGACCCCTGACCTCCCACTAAACACCAGGGGGAGGCTGGGTGAAGCTGGACCCAGACCACCAGGCACAAGGAAGTCCCTGAACAATAAAAGCTGTGACTGGCTGTAGGTAACTGGCATTGCATGGAGCTGATTGGCCATGAGTAACTGCTATTTTAACATTCACACTATTCTTTTGGCAGATGTTTTCAACACACAAATAGTACATATATATAGCACAGCAGAAAATCAAGGATTAAGTTCATAGTTCTAACCGTATTGGTGTAGGGAGTTTAGAGAGAGAGAGAGAGAGAGAGAGAGAGAGGGAGAGAGAGAGGGAGAGAGAGAGAGTAAAGGAGAGATAGTCATTTAGACCTGGACACAGTAAGAGATGCTACTGCTGCTCTGCCCTGGAGCCAAGTGATTAACTTGCACCACCCTGTACAGTAGCACAGCCACACATACAGCTACACACAGAGAAATAACACCCCTACACAACACACACCAACAGCAGGTTCAGATGCACGGCAAACTCCGAGGCGGCGCGGCTGGATAGACCCCCAGGGACTGCACAATGGAGATGGACGGATGTTTCAGAAACGCTGTTTTTCAGCGCTGAGATGGTCCCTCCAGACCAGAGAAAGCCTGGAGGCAGATTGCAGGTTTCCCTCCCTCCCCTTCCTCCCTCCCCCTCCTCCCTCCCCTTTCTCCATCCCCCCCCTCTCCTCCATGCTACAGTGGTGTTACAGCAGCTACCCTGAGCTGCAGCAGCCTGCTGTGAAGGTCGGAGGAAGGACTTCTATCCCCCAGGGCCTCTCCCCCCTCCAATACACCCACACGCTCTCTCCTCTAAGTCTCTGCTCCCACCTGGGAATGACCTGGGACAGAACACAAATGCACGTCAACCCAACACCACAAACGCCCATAGATGGACTTCCAGGACCCGGCCAATCGGATACCCAGGAAAACACTTTCAGGATTTCGAACGTTGGTCCAAGACAACAATGGGGGAAATGGCATTGAGGTTGCCATGGAGACTGCGGGCTGCGAAGAGAACTCCTTTCATAACATATGTCTGATCTGGCTGGGCCGTCAGCGCATAGCAACAGATTCTACCCACTCCCTGCAAAATACATTCATCCTTAATCTTATACATAAGAAGATATATGTATGTGGAAAAGATGTGCCTTAACTGCACAAAAGAAATTAAGTTCTTAAGGTTTTTCAATAACATCACGGTTTACGTTTTTACCTAATCGCCACAATGTGAATACATTTTCTCATCTTCATTTTTCTGACCCTTAATCTGATACTTTGTTGTGAGTTCAATATTCAGGCTAAACAGTTGATTTTGAATTGAATTTCCTAATCTCAATGACATATCTCTACAGCTGGATGAATACATGGATGGGATGGAGGGATGGAGGGAGGGAGTGTAGGCAGTAAAGGAGGAGAGAGACAGGGAGGTGGACGGATGGAGATAGGTAGGTAGGGAAGACAGGGATAAGGGAAGGAGGAAGGGATCGATGGAGGATGAGAAAGAGATGGGAAAAGCAAGGGAGGGAGGGAGGAAGAGATGGAGGGACGGAGGATGTGCATCGTCCACAGGCATGAGTGTGCCATCCGGTTGTTGCGGTAACCAAGAGGAACAGGAGAGAAGGAGAAGCAGAGAGGTGGAGAGGTTTCCTCTGGTGGAGGCTGTGGTTCCTCTGGTGGAGGCTGTGGTTCCTCTGGTGGAGGCTGTGGTTCCTCTGGTGGAGGCTGTGGTTCCTCTGGTGGAGGCTGTGGTTCCTCTGGTGGAGGCTGTGGTTCCTCTGGTGGAGGCTGTGGTTCCTCTGGTGGAGGCTGTGGTTCCTCTGGTGGAGGCTGTGGTTCCTCTGGTGGAGGCTGTGGTTCCTCTGGTGGAGGCTGTGGTTCCTCTGGTGGAGGCTGTGGTTCCTCTGGTGGAGGCTGTGGTTCCTCAGAGACACGTCTCAGGGAGAAGCCCTGGTCAGAGGGGACAGCAGGAGACAGACTCGTTGCAATAAGCCGTGAAACCCTCAGAGAGGTCAGGCGGTCATGCTTGAACCCCCCTGCACCTCGCTCACCTGAGCAACGTCCTCCTGCTGCACTCCAACCGCCATCGTTTATTTGGGGTCGAAAAAGAGAAAGACGGAAAGAAGGAGGGAAGTAAAGGAGGGGAAACGAGAGAGAGAGAGAGAGAGAGAGAGAGAGAAAGAGAGACACTGAGTTGCTGGGGCATAGATCCACCAGAAGTCTGTCTTCTCCGTGGCTAAATTCTATCAGACACCCCTGTGTTCTTCCAGTCTGGAGAGGACGGTCGGTGGGGAGAGAGATCATTGATGATCCCCCTCCCCTCTTCATCCCCCACCCCCCTCGCTCTCTCCACACTCTCTCGCTCGCTCTCAATGCTGCCTTGGTCCTTGGCAGGTTCACGTTACCATGGAAACTCTCACATTGCCGCAGGCTGGCTGGAGCACGCTGGTTGAAAAAAGAAAGAGAGACTGATAGAGGGAAAGAGAGAGAGAGACTGATACAGAGGGGGAAGAGAGAGCGATAGCGAGGGGGGGGGGACAGAGGGAGATTACTGCAGTGAGAGGGAGGGAGAGGGGGGATGAGGAGAGAGGGGGGGGGAGAGCGGTACAGCGGGCGAGAATTGGTTCTCCAATTCATTACCCCGTACAACTCGCTCCCCCACCTCCTCCCTCCCTCCCTCCCACCAAATCTTATCATTTGCATCAGCCGGGGTGCAGAACATGGGCCCAGGCCTGCTCTGTAGGCTGGACACGTTGGATCCAAACTTCAGACTGCATTCAATTATTCATCCGCTTCACTAGACAACGCTCACTGCACAGGCAGCCTGCCCCGCCTGTAGGCAGCACATACGATAACACCGTCCCATACATCACTACGGCAACACAGCCTGGGGAGGAGGGGACATGTACAGTGATATCTAGCTATCGTCATCTGTGGCAGTCTGCGGCCCGGCCCGTGACTTGAACCGGTGACCTTGTGGTTGTCCTCTTGAGCCGTAATGGCTGCGCGTGGAGATAGCGGGCCTGAGAGGCATGGTCCGGGGGCCGGGGGTGTCCATTTTGGATCCGCTTGAGAATGACCGACAGGCTGCTCAAAGAGGATGAAATGGAAACGGGAGAGAACATCTGTCCTCTGTGAAGGCGATGTCTCCCCCCCCGGCGTGTATAGAGAGGAACACCCACACGTCTCTATGAGCCGTTTACCTGTTGTGTAACATGACGACTTAAACAGCCAAGACAACTGCAGCACCGGGCTACCTGAACATCCACCCACACGGCGTTCCATCACACACACACTCATCCTTCTGCCACACACACACGTACAGGACAGGCACACACGCCAAGCACCCACGCATATACACACATACTTCACATATCTGTGAGAATAAATATAGATACGGCGTACGATTTGATTCTGCGTCAGGATGTCTGATCCACCGCGATGCCCCAGACACCCTCCACGCAGCACAGGAGCTGTGGAACCGCACAGATCCCAGAGAGAGAACCCCTCGGTCCCCACGGAGAAAGGACCAAACCTCAGAAGAAAACTCTTCTGGAACAACAGGATGAAAGAAGACGTCATCCCATGACCTTGTCTCTCATCCGCCATCATCCGCATGTCACTTTACGGGGGTCATCGTGAGCAGGTGTGAGTGAGGAAATGTGCTGGGTTGTGTGGACTCGGGACGGATGATTCACACATGGGAGATAAGATGCACCTGCAGTGTCCCCACCTTCCCCGTGGGCTGTGTGTGTGTGCGTGTGTGTGTGTGTGTGTGTGTGTGCGTGTGCGTGCGTTCCTGTGCAGCTGAGGTATTACAGACGTGTGATTGTGCCAGAGGTGCCCGTGTGCTCATTAAGAAACAGGACCACACTCCAGTGCAGAGCAGGAGTCTGAGCAGAAGCAGGTCTGCCCGGCCGGCGGCTGTAGAAGGCTGTGTAACAGCGCCCTCTGGCTGTGGACGTGCCGCATCGCAGGGACGTGCCAATCACGAGTCCTTCGCTGCGTGTGCAAGTCTGTCTGTCAATGTTGGGACGCTATCTGTCTAATAACCAGTGTCTTTCGTGTCAAAGTTTGTACTTAAGCCTATGCTTTATAGCACCACACGATAAACGTATACAACCTAATAATATACAACAGTGTACAACTACCAATTCCGTTTTTTTAAAGAATTTGGGGAAGTGTCAAATGAATCACACCACAAGGCCTGCATCTGTAAATTACATTAGATTTATTATCCACGTTTATCAGACAAACTCCTATGCTCTCTTCAACAAAGTTTTAGCTGATCAGACAGCCAACAGTAAGGTTGGGCATGTTAAAAGGGATTGGGGTTAGGAACTAACTTAATCATATAAACAGTTTACAAGCTAGTCATCCTCCTGTCTGTTTTTCTTCTTCTTTTTCCTCTTTTTCCCAGAATCCTCTACATCGCCATAGGCGGCGTCGAGCCTTTCATCTTTCACCTCCACTTCCTGTTTGACAGTGACGCCTAACCCCTGCACACCCTCTGCCTCCTCTTCCCCCTCTCCTCTTTCCTTATCTCTCTTTTTCTTCTTCTTCCTCCTCTTCTCCTCCTTCGGATCAGTCTCTTCCAGGCCCTCTGGCGCCTCCCACTGGCTGGGGGTGAGAGCCGCAGGCTCCGTCTTCACACTTACCTGCGCTCGCTCCTCCTCCTCTTCCCCCCCTCCCTCCATCGCCAGGCTCCTCTTCTCTCTCTTCCTCTTCTTCCTGGTGTCCTCCTCCTGCTCTTGTCTGACCAGCTGACGGGGGAGGTAGGGGGCGGGGTTGGAGGAGGACGCTGAAGGGACAGGAGAACTCTCTGGTTCCACCCCGGAGAGGGTGGGGGTCTTGCTGCCGAAGGGCTGGAAGCGCTGTCGTAGCCCGGGGGGCATGCTGGGGGCTGGGGTGGCAGGGATGGCCTTGGGGGCCTGGTTGGTGCTCACGTCGCCGTAGTTCTCACACACGTTCAGGAAGCCGCTGAAGGCGGGGCCACACACCGCCTTCTCGGGGAGGCGGGAGTGGCTTGTGAGGAGGCGGAGCTCGTTGGCACCAGGGGGAGTGGCCAGAATGCTGTAGATCTGGCCACTCCCGCTCTGCAGGGTCTGCAGACCCGAGAGAGAGATCTGCAAACTGTCAAAACTGGAAGGGAAGAGAATATAAGGAACAGGCAAAGGATAGAAGAGTGTTATTAATAAGTCAGATTTTGTTGTTGTTGCACAGTTCCTGGTACTTGAGATTGTAATTACCAGACACAGTTCAAAATAACCAGACATATTTCACTCTAACCACCTAAATACTTGTTACTTTGCTCTATTGGATAAAAGAGTCTGCTAAATGAATGAATGGTAATAATACATGCATTAAGCAGATGCTCATTATATGAGGGGGAGGAGGGAGTATAGAATAATACAGGTATATAAAATTGGGTTTAATTGCACATAAACTATACAGTGAGAACCTACCTGATAGGTTTGAAGCTGTTGGGGGCTTTGATTAGCCAGAGCTCTGTGTTTTTGTCACTGATACTGTCTATCAGGGTGCTGGAACATGGTTTGTGGGAGAATGACACGAAGTCCGCCGGACACTTATACGTCTTGTCTAGAGAGGGAGAGGAGATGTTTGTAGAGCGACAAGTAGGAATTGTCGTAACAGATTATCCTAGCTAACCTCGGTGATTTAGGGATGATGGCGGTCTTGCATTATAGCTAGTCTGCTAACGTCAATGTGGAAGTGACAGCTTTACTGCATTATCTATGTGGGCCAGATAGTTAATGGAATATATACAAAATACATATCTATGTATTGTTGACCGCTGACCTGTTTCTTAACGTGGTGAATCAGAAATGTTTTCATCTATAATTTGTGCCTGGTTTATGCCACCAGCGATACCGAGTTAGCATAGCTTTCTTCTTACCTATCTTTTTCCGTTTAGATGGTGAATCCTCTTGGGTAGTCTCATCTTGTCTTTGTGGGGAAATATCTTTAGACATAATGTATTATTTATGTTAAGATATATACAATTTCGTTCAACAATCACAAACGTTTGAACCGGAAAGCATGACATTTGCTGCTACACATGTTGTTTAAAATGTACCTATGACCCGGAAGAGTATACGACCCACCCAGTTCCGAGACACTTTGGAGTTTATACACTAGATAGCGCTCTTTGACAATCTCTGTCAGTTACCTTTGATTTGAGTGATATCAGAGAATGTCTAATGTCCTTTAAACAGGCTTTGGTGATATCGAACTGATGTCTAAATAGATCCAATAATAAATGAAAACAAGATGATACATTTGGTCATCAAGCAGACGTTTTTATCCAATGCAACTTATCAACAGCAAAATAATGTTAGTCTTTCCCCCCCAAATGGAATCAAACCCTCTCTGAAGGATTACTGGGCAGGTTGTGAGGGCATCCCGACATGCTAAAGCAAGATAAATATGTTGATCACATAGCTTGAAGCTGATATACTCCACGAGTATTTGTCTAACAGTCATTCTGTTTGGACTCTGTGGGAAAGTCTTTCATGGTTCAATGCAGAGTACTTACACACTGTCTTGTGTTGTGCTCTGTCACTGGGAGAGCTATGACAGACAGGTCTTCCCTTCAAACGATCACTATGACAGACCGAGAATCAAACCCAAGAATGACATGCCAGCCCAGTTCACTACTAGGAGTTCTACAGGGTCAAAATACATCCAGTCTCTTTAAAGTCTTGGTGTGTTCCAAACCACCTCTACTACCGAGTAAAGGCCATATCCTTAGCCTTACCTGGCTTGGTTTGGACATCATATGTTTGACAAAAATGTATCTGAGTTCGAAAGGTATTCCAAATTATGAATGGGAAATATAAAAAGTTGCTCTGTAAATAGCCTATAGAGCCTTAGTGCATGCATTTAGCAGATTATTTCACCCAGAGTGACACATGGGGCTTGGTGGGTTAAATACGGTGGCCCTGAAGTGCAAAACACACCCCCTAATATGAGTGCATCCCCCAAATGAAAACACTCTACCCAAATACGAGTCAACTCCCCCCAAATAGGATGACTTGCTCACCTCCCCCCAATACAAGGACACACTCCCCCAAATGGAAAACATTACATTACTGTAACTCAACGTTTAAAAACCTGTTCCATAGGGCTGCGCTTTACCATCGCCATCTGGTGGTTTACTGTGAGAACTGTACTTGTAATTCACACTTTAAACCACTAGATGACGAAATTGAGGCGCAGCCCAATGGTGCTGTCGAAACAGTGCCCCTTAACACGCAATTTATACTTTTGCATAAGTAGGCCTACTTGCTACCTGCTTCGATAGCTAAACATCTGTCCTGGTGCACGTAACTGTCAGGCTATTGCATATCGTACTTCTGTCGATCAATTTATTATTCCCTGTTAGTTACTGCATCCATTTAGCGACGAAAGTGGTGTACCAACCATTTCCGATTTGAGTTAATGTAATGTGGTTTTGAGTTATTGTTATGTCGTTCTCCATTTGGAGGAGCGTGTCTTTGTATTGGGGGGAGGTGAGCAAGTCATCCTATTTGGGGGGAGTTGACTCGTATTTGTGGGGAGTGTTTTCATTTGGGGGATGCACTCATATTAAACTTATATGAAGTTTGCACTTCAGGGCCACCGTATTTAAACCTGCACATATTACTCTTCCACTGAGGTATACTCACCATACAGTTGTGTGTGTGTGTGTGTGTGTGTGTGAGGGGTTCTAGGTTGTTGGTAAAAATTCAAATGAGATTGGCTGCATGCCTCTTGGTAAACGATATCCATCTGATTGTGTTTTGTTTGTTTTCTGTTGACTTTTGTTGTTACTTGCAGCACTCAAGCCAAGAAGCACTGGATGTTCTAGTACTCCTGTTACTACTGTATGATAGAGTATCCCCGAGGGGAAAGGTATTGGATTGCTTAGAAGTTAAATCAATTGACTACAGATCAAGACCCCCCTCTACATGGCCATAGGTTAAGAAACCGTCTGCAATATGAATACTTTATTATATAGAGTTGGGTTGCTGATGGAAACAACGTGGTCTAAGTTGTTAAACTAAATCCAAAGACTTTCCTCATGGGCTCAATCAAAAGTCGAAAAGTGTCAGAGCGATTGTACAAATGCCTGGTACCTGAACCACCTCTGCTACCCTGGTTTCCTGCCCTAGCCAAGAGTCTCTCCTTTACACACGTTTACCCAGAATTGTCATCATTGCTACTGTGGAAATCTATTCGTAATCATTCAGAGTGCATGGATACATCACTAGCTGAAAGGACGGCTTTGTGCCATGGACTGAAGGGAATAAATCATACCTACAAGGCCAGAAGACGACTAGAAGGATATTTTTAAAGGGATGGTCAATAGGAGAGAAAATCTGTCTATGTTTGCGGTTTTTTTCCCTCTTTCTTTGCCTCCTCCTGTGACCTAAACCCCAGCCCCACCCTTCCCTTTCCAGTTTTTGCTTCTGCCTCTCTCGCTCTCTATCTCCCCCCCCTCCGTCTCTCCCTCCCTCCTTCCCTCACTTCTTCCCTTCCTCCTTCCCTCTGCCTTCCAGCCCTCTCTGTTCTGCTGTTCTGTTTACAGAGGACGATGGGAACCCCGGGACCAAGGTGACCGCATCTTGACTCTGTCTCCTCGGGTCCCCCTGGACCCACATTGACACAGCTGGACTCCCGTCTCCACGACGACCCCCTGCAATCACCATGACGCCGGCAGGAAGTGGGCTGCCATTGCATCCTGGGGCTGACTTCCTGGTCCGGGTCCTTTACAGGCAGCCAATCACCCCCTCTTCCCAGAACACCAATGAGCCTAGCTTGTCTCCATGATAATAGAGGGTTTCCGATAATCACATTGGTAGGAATCATATTACATATTGTCCATAGGTTTAGCACACGGAATGAGAAACCCACCAATTACCACCTACAGATGAAACTGGGAGTAATGATTAGCTTGATGACTGGAATGTTGATGGGATAATTGATCGAATTTTGCTCCTTCATGGTCCGATGCTTTATCCGTTAAGTCTCTATTTTAAAACACTGTAGAACGGTTGAGTTTCCTGACGCATGTGAAGCCGAGTCCTTGAATCAACACGTCAATATCAATGACGATTTTCCACGTAAAAGGGCTTCCTAGTACTAGACCAGATACCTTGAGAACCCGCCCATGAAGTTGCAGGTGTGCCCTGTAGAATCCTAAACCCAGGACCCATTCAGCCGTTGGCTTCATGTTAAACCGTATAGTTCTGAGTCACACAGCGTTGTTATAAAGATGCATTGTTGTAGGAGCAGCGAAGCACACGCGAAGCACACTCGAAACCCGTGATATTTAGACCCAACAGTCTTCCAATCTTACCATGACATCACCAAGTAAGCAAAAACACATTGTTTGAACATTTCCTTGCTTCCTCCTCTTATCAGTCAGACTTTGGTCTGCCGGTCTAGTTTGACTCATGCTCTGGGGTAGGGATGGGGTCATTTCAGGTCCAATTTCATCCTTGAGCACGTAAAGAACAACACTTTACTGTCTGGGTGGAATATCTCAAATTTGAATTTCACTCTCAGGCAAGCGTCACGCAACGTACCTAAAAAAGGTTGTTTTCGACACTATTGTTTCAGTCAGAGAACGTTGTGGTGAGTTCCATGTCTTGGAGTTATTGAATTTCCTTTTAGACTAACAAAGTGAATTTGATTTCATATTGATTGCATCTACAGTATCAATTTGGGATACGTTTCTGAGAAAGATGCCACGAACATTACTGTTACCTGAAACTGAAGTATTTTACTTATTAACAGTGGCTTCTCAACATCTGAATAATA
This sequence comes from Mallotus villosus, assembly GCA_903064625.1. Classification (NCBI taxonomy): domain Eukaryota; kingdom Metazoa; phylum Chordata; class Actinopteri; order Osmeriformes; family Salangidae; genus Mallotus; species Mallotus villosus. Next base: position 52,829 of record CAEFZP010003028.1, read on the forward strand.
ACTACATTTACGTGTACCAGGAATGTATCTTGGATCTTTACTGAGCTATTTGTAGTGAAAGATGAACCGAATGTGACTCGATTTGGTTGCATGGAGTCGGCTCCATTTTAAGACGCGATATGGGTGTAATCTCATTAAGCTCCATTCATGTTTCACCCTGGCAGCCAAAGTGGGTCACCTGGCAGGGAGTATTCCAAGAAGTCGTCAGATATATTCATATCAGAAGTTAACCTTCCATTAATATCTGGGAAAACAGACCCAGCCACTGGAAGACCAGGAGCGATTGTGTTCGACCTTTGATCTCCCTTATTGCATCACTTCCACCTCACGGAATGGAAAGGCGATGGAAAAGGGGAGGGGACGGGGGGAGACAAAGGAAACCCAATTGTGACACTTCAAAGGAAAGGAAAAAACCGACATCCAAGCTAGAGGACCTAGGAAAATTCCACGCTGAATTCATGCAGGAAATTATAGTAAGATGCTTGAAGTCTCACATTGTAGGTACAGCTACCGCATTCCGCAGTGTACTTTGAAAAATGGAATGAGCCTGTGTTCATACAACCTTGGATGTATTGCCGAATGCACTTTTAACGGACAAAAGGCCTGATTCTCCCTGTGACTTTCCCAGGCTTTGTTAGGGAATGAAAGGTAATGATAATGGTGATGATAATGGGCTGTGGCCAATCGTCGCCTATAGCCCTCTGCTATAAATAGCCCCTCTGTGAGCTTGTGATGCGGAGCGTCCTGTCCTCCTCCCTGGGAGACGGCAGGAGAGTTATGCTCCTCTGACACGTCCTCCTCCCTCTGCCTCTCTCTTCACCTCCCTCCTCCTCTCTTCCCCTCTCCTGTCCTCTCTCCCCTTCTCTCCTCTCCTCCCTCCTCCTCTCTTCCCCTGTCCTGTCCTCTCTCTCCCCCTCCTCTCCTCTCCTCCCTCCTCCTCTCTTCCCCTCTCCTGTCCTCTCTCCCCTTCTCTCCTCTCCTCCCTCCTCTCCTCTCTCCCTCTCCTGTCCTCTCTCCCCTCCTCTCCTCTCCTCCCTCCTCCTCTCTCTCCCCTCCTCCTCCTCTCTCCCCCTCCTCCTCTCTCCCTCCTCTCTCCCCTCTCCTCTCTCTCCCCTCTCTCCTCTCCTCCCTCCTCTCTCTTTCCCTCTCCTGTCCTCTCTCCCCTTCTCTCCTCTCCTCCCTCCTCCTCTCTTCCCCTCTCCTGTCCTCTCTCCCCCTTCTCTCCTCTCCTCCTCCTCCTCCTCCCTCCTCCTCTCTCTCCCCTCTCCTCCTCCTCCTCCTCTCCTCCTCTCTCCTCCTCTCCTCCCTCCTCCCTCCTCCTCTCCTCCCTCTCTCCCTCTCTCCTCTCTCCTCCTCCCTCTCCTCTCTCCTCCTCTCTCTCCCTCTCCTCCCTCCTCCTCCTCTTTCCCCTCTCCTTTCCTCTCTCCCCCTCCTCTCCTCTCCTCCCTCCTCCTCTCTTCCCCTCTCCTGTCCTCCTCTCTCTCCCTCCTCCTCCTCCTCTCTCCCCTCCTCCTCTCTCCCCCTCTCTCCTCTCCTCCCTCCTCCTCTCTTCCCCTCTCCTTTCCTCTCTCCCCTTCTATCCTCTCCTCCCTCCTCCTCTCTCCCTCTCTTCCTCTCTCCCTCTCTCCTCTCCTCCCTCCTCTCTCTTCCCCTCTCCTTCCTCTCTCCCCCTTCTCTTCTCTCCTCCCTACTCCCCTCCCCCCCCACACACACACTCCTCTCCCCTAACAAGGTGACAGTCCTTTAGAAAGACCATAAATGACCATGTTTTCTCCGGTCCTGGGGTGGTGGGGAGGGGTGATGAACGGCAGGAGACACGTTGTCCTCTGCCTGCTATATAAATATTGGTGAACAGAACGTATAGAGACAGAACCCAACTTCCTCTGTTCAGTCCGTCGGGTATCACCTTAGGTCAAGGACAGAAAGAAAAGCGGAATGCAGTTCTTAACTCCTATAAAACAGAACTGTCTTTTTAGAGCTTGGTAGACAGAGTGCGGATGCTCACAGAGAGAAAACGCTGGCGTATAGAACGAGCCACCGAGCGTGGATAAGCACCGACGTTATGACACGGCAGATTCGCTGAGGGAATGAGACACGGCAATGCGCAGCTTTCGTAATTGGATACCTGAAGCGTGATGTCGAAACCCTGCTGTGTCGCCCGTGGCTATACTAATCAATGTACCGTTCTGTCTCAGTAAACATACACATGGACTAGAACACACATTGTTTATTTCCCAGTGATATTGTTGAACAGAAGGATAAGAGGGGCCTTGAGACTCTCTCTACTCACAGAACAAACAAACATACAAAGAAACAGTCAGACAGACAGGCGGACATACAGAGGAACAGTCAGATAGACAGTCAGACATACAGAGGAACAGTCAGATAGACAGTCAGACAGACAGAGGAACAGTCAGATAGACAGTCAGACAGACAGAGGAACAGTCAGATAGACAGTCAGACAGACAAAGGAACAGTCAGTTAGACAGTCAGACAGACAAAGGAACAGTCAGTTAGACAGTCAGACAGACAGAGGAACAGTCAGATAGACAGTCAGACAGACAGAGGAACAGATAGACGGGGCAGTTACAAGGCATCTAGAGTTGGTGGGAGAAGAGATGTAAACATGTGGTTTCCCAGACATAGATTAAACCTAATCTCAGACCAACACACACACAACCTCAGACTAGTCTAGTTGTAGACCTGGTTTAAACTGGGTCCCGTAGAGTAGTACTCTGTAAAGGCTCCAGCCCCAACCTGCTCACAGCTCCTGTCACTGTGGGGTGGGGTGACCCGGGGGCAGCAGGCTTCCTGTCCACATGTGTCCTGCTTGGATCACATTCCTCAGATCCTCTCCTCCTCTTCACCTATGGTTAACAATCACAGTTCTTCATACACGATTAGGTACAGTACAAGCTACAATTTGCCCCAAAACAAAAACAACAACTCAAAACCATATCCCAATAATTTTCACGTTTCACCCAAAAAATCAAATACAAAAATCACCTCTATTCCTACAAATCAGTACAGTTCCTGGTCCCTGGTCATAAAAAAACAAAACAAACCCCATTTTCTATGTCTACAGTCCTGCGTGCTGGAGCCAGATGTCCAGCAGGCCCACATGAGTCAAGGGTAACATGATCTGTGCGTGCGCACCGCAAACTCCAGACTGTGCGTGTGCTGCTCTGAAACGTTCCTGCAGGATCCCCTCCGGTCATTTCTTAACACTGAGTATGGTCATCTGTAGACACTCCCCCCTCAGGGCGACCAGCTCAGTCTTATACGCGCTCGGCTTCCCCTCCCCCCCCCGCCACGCCGTACACCCCCGTCTGCTTCTTGGCCGCCAGCGGCGTGTCCAAGGTGACCGAGCCGGCGGTGAGGGCGTCGGCGGCGGGCGTCGTCCCTCGCCGACGGCAGCACGAGGAGAGCAGCGAGGAGAGCGCGCGGCCCACGTCGTTCCTCGCCCCCCTCGTTGACGAAGCAGTACAGGATGGGGTCGGCCACGCAGTTGAGGCTGGTCAGCGCCAGCGACACGTGGTACGCGGCGAACAGGTCCTCCTCGGCGCCGCAGTCGCACGGCTTCCGGAGGAACAGGACGCTCCGCCACAGCAGCAGGAAGTGGTACGGCCCGAAGCACAGCAGCACGATGAGCAGCAGGCTGAGGGCCAGACGCTTGATCTTGGCCTTCTCCTGGCGCTCCGTCGACACGTTACCCCTCACCGCCCGCAGGATCCCGCGGTACGCCGCCAGCATGGCCGCCCACGGCGCCAGGAAGCCCAGGAAGGTGCGGTAGAGGTTCATGCCCGCCACCCAGTCCTGCATGGGGTACTTCTCGAAGCAGAAGGTGTGGTTGAAGCGGTCCTGGAAGAGCTCGTCGTGGAAGAGCGGCGCCGAGTTGGCCACCACCTCGATGATCCACACCACGGCGCTGACCAGCAGGGCGGTCTTGACCCGGCGGACCTTGGCGAAGCGGAGCGGGTGGGCCACGGCCAGGTAGCGGTCCAGGGAGATGCAGCACAGGAAGGCGATGCTGACGTAGATGTTGGTGTAGAAGATGAAGCCGAACAGCTTGCAGGACTCCTGCCCGTGGATCCAGTCGTCGTGCTGCAGGAAGTAGTCGATCCACAGGGGCAGGGTGAAGATGTAGAGGAGGTCGGCGATGGAGAGGTTGATCAGGTAGATGCCCAAGCTCGTTCCTCTGTCTCACCTTGGGGGGGCGGGGATGAGGAGGAGGAGGGAGGGGTTTGGGACGGAGGAGGAGGGGGGAGGAGAGGGGGGGGAAGAGGAAGGGGTGGGGTGAAGAAAAGCGGGGGCAGTTACAATTTGTTTTGGTCTTCCATCATAATAGTGCAACTGTACACCAACTGACATACAGGCAGACAGAGTGATGCAGGCAGATCAGCAGACAGATAACAAACTGGCAAGCTAGGGTAGCAGACCAGGAGATACAACACGCACACACACTAAGGCTCAAACAAACAAACAAACAAACACACACACCTGCTGGTAGGCGGCCCACAGCGCCATGCAGTTGGCGGGCAGTCCGAGGACGATGACGATGATGTAGAGCGTGGGCTGGAAGTACTGGTCGATCTTGGAGTCCACATTGCAGAAGGTAATGTTGCACATGGTGCCGTCCCGTCTCTCCTCTCAGCTCGCGGTCTCGTGCCTGGGGCGGGGCTTGTTCCAGCGACAGCAGCTCTCTCTGAGGTACATGGTCGTGTTGGCTCGCGGCCTAGGCAGGCGCCACAGGGAGCAGCCCTGGGGAGCCAATGGGACGACAGGAGGAAGAGGACATGGCCGGTGTCTCCCCGCGAGGCTCAGAGGATATTAGGACTCGTCTCTTCAAAAACACTGATGTTTTCACCCCTAGTGGGCCTCTGGTGTCGGACGCCCCTCTCCCATTCCACGCAGGCGTTGCCCCACCTCTCTGGACCAGGGAACAGGGGAGGAGACGAGGTGAAATGGAAGCTGTCTTATCGACAGAGGGCCAGACCTCCCCCTAGAAGCAGGGCCTCATCAATCTTGGAGAGATTATGTCCACGGCTCTCTGTGGCCAGGGCTCTGTGTGTGTGTGCGTCTGTGAGCGTATGTGTGACTGTGTGTGTGTGTGTGTGTGTGTGTGAGAGCACAAGCTGCTCTGTGGTGTCGAAGAGCTCTTGAAGGATCCAGCGACACGCACTCCTCCTCCAAGATAGTCACAGCAAAGCCCCGGTTCACACACAATCTGTTAGCTCCCAGCAACACTGCACATCTGAGGAGGAGAGGAAGGGAGGATTGAGAGGGGGTAAGATAGAGAGGGGTGAGGAGGAGGGCGGACAGGGGTGGAAGAGAGAGAGGGGGGAGAGAAGGGGAGAGAGAAGAGGGGTTGAGTCAGCGGGAAGATAGAGAGATGAGGCAGAGAGAGAGGAGGGAGATGGAGGGAGGTGGTAATGCAAAAGGGGGGCAGATAGAGAGAGGGGGTAGAGCGAGTGGGGGGAGAGAAGGCGGGGGGGTGTGTGGAGAGGGGAAGAAGAGAGAGGATGGGGGAGAGAGAGAGGGATGAGGACAAAGAGAGATATTGTTACAGTAGTCATCCAGTGCACGGGCACTTCATCAGTTTGATGCATGTTTTCGGTCTGCGCGTCTCTGATGAAGGGTCCTTCAGTAACGACCACAGATATTTCAGACATCAGCCTCTCCTTTGTCCTGCCCACTTAGCTTTGATTGTCTCTAGTTCCCCTCCTGTAAACGCTGCTTCACTGGGATCTTCACATTCACACGTCTCTCAAGTTTCACCATATCAGCTTCCTAAGTTATTTGTGGAGTGTATTCTCTGGACTTCTCCCCCCCGCTCCTCACTCCAGAGGTGTTTCTGCTTGTGCTACGAGCTCAGGGCTTTGTTGTCGTGTCTCTCGTGGCCAGTGGTCGTGATCGTCTTGCCAGGCTTCCCCTCGCTGTTTTAAGTACTCTTTCATTATAGATTCACAGAATTATATACAATCACACTCACCAAATGGTATAACGGTTCTCTCCTTGTGGAAACTCCAGCAATCATCCACACACACAAATAGGCAAATCCTGTTTAATCCGCCTGTCAGGGTTAAGATAAACTGTTTTGATTTAGGAGATTCATGTCCAAAATGGCATAGCACCAGCACCAGAACAAGCACTAGGACCAGAACCAGGACCCAAATCAGGGCCAGGTCGGGTCAATTAAAACTCTTGCCTATGGCAATTTTCCCACTGACAGGATTCCACTCCAGACTTTCTCTTGGCTTGGGCACCGGTGCTGTTCTTGGTACGTCGTGTTTCCTCCACCCAGGGGGATTTGAGGACTTGCAGCAATCAGCGAAGAGCAACCCACTGACGTCACCAGAGACACGACCAATGACTCACCCTGTGAGTTCACTTAACACCAAAATTGCAAGGCTGACAACAGAGACCCAAGATGCGAGGGTCACAGAGATGAGAAGGAAAGCTAAGACAGAAGAAAAAAGCCCAGATGTCATGTCCTGCCCCCTGGAGATCTTCCAAGATGGACAGAGATCCTCCGCGGCCGACCGCGGGGTCATCGGGTTTAATCAAAAGTAGAGTTTGCGTCGCGAAAGCAAACAAAACACACGTCTACGTTCTCGTCTTTATAAGAACAACTCTGCAGACGGAACACACTGCCCCTTCCATCCCACGTCACGACTCCACCGCCAAACCCCGAGCACACACACACACACACACACACACACACAAAAGGCCTACAAAGCTCACCAGCGCCCCAGATCAGAGCGGACTCACCAAAGTAAGCACCCTGGCCTGAACCTTTCTGTTTCTGGTCCACATGTGAGGCCCAGACAGGGGGCGTGGAGATGAGCCACGGGGGGGGTTAGAAGTACCCGTTTCCAGCCAGGCCGGTCGCTCTGTACGGTGACCTTGTCTAGGGGAACACTGCACCTAATGAACGGCACAGCACATAAACTGGGTCAGTCACCAGCTAGCTACAGTAGCTACAGTAGCTAGGTTGTCCTGGTGGTGGCACACTATAGAAATATCAGCTTTCTACTGACTTCATCTGGCTAACTTGGCCGGTGTGTTGGCCTACATATTGGTGGTGAGATGTGTGTGTGTGTGTGTGTGTATACGTAGCTGTAGTCAGACTGAGACTTTTGGGCTGTGCTAGCACAGCTATGTTCTTGATTCCATAACATATCAGCACCACCAGCATCAGTCTCCCACGCAGTCTATGTTTCGGGGAAGGCTTTACCGCACAGTATGTAACTGTCACCGCCTTCGCCCTGACAACAGTGGCCTACATGATCAAGCCTGGCTGTCTGTTTACATCCCTGGAGGAGGGGGGGGGCAGCGAAGGGGAGAAGAGGAGGGGGGCAGGAGGAGGAGAAGGAACACATGAGAGGTGCTGCATGATTTAGATAGGCTAAACAGCGGAGAGTCATGCTGGGAGAGCGTGGTGTAAGGATTGTAAAGGCAGAAATTCAAGTGGCACTGTGTAGATCTGAATAGTCGAAAGATGTTGTTCCAATACCATGTATTTAGTTTGTACAAACATATGATTAAAAAAAGTACTTTGTGATCGGTCATATACGAAGGAGGTGCTAACCACAGATCGTTCGCAAGCGTGATACAGGACATCAGGAAAAATCTCCCTTATAAGAACAGAGAACAGATGTTACTAATCAATCAATACAGCGGTCACCATGATTGGTCAGCACTGGTCAGTGACAGTTTAGGACAATAAAACCCGCAGGCCAGTGTCCCCTGTCCTGGGGCCAAAAGGTTCAGGGCAGATGGGTCATCTGACTTATCAAAGGAATCCTACCCCACTCTCCCCAACTTACGTGCCCTAGCTGGCTATTGATTAGATCAGTCATAAATACCTTAGCTTACCATTTGTTTAAACACAACCTCAGTCTCTTATAAACACACACTTTGTAACTATGTCAAAAAATGCCCTCACAGGATCCCATAACCCTAAAGAAACACATGAACACCAAGCAGTAGTCTACATTCCCACACGGAACGGAACTATTCCTAACACTACAACAACCGCTGCTGAAGGGCTCTAGAACCTTCGCGTTGAACAGAATAAATAGAACATGTCATTGGCACGTTCTATTGTCACAAATCGTTCTACGTGGAGCACACTCAGGTACAGCCCGACTCCAGGTTGAAGGCTGTGCCTACATGTGAGCAGCACAGTGACATGTGAAGAATGTGCTCAGTGCTCACTGTCACTGCTAGATCCTTATCACCGAGTGTATGCATGTGACGAACAGGACTCCCTGCATTGTCATGTCAACGCACATTGAAACACTGACATACCGTACACGCACTGAGACACGCGTGACCCTACTCAGCACACTGATAGGATTCACGTTTGATCGCACGCATGCGTAGCTCAATGCACATCCAGTGATTCTGTTCGCACATGGCTATCACAGGGATGTGGCGATCGCTCTCTCCGCGCGTTAGGATCGTTATGGCGCGTGTTCACACTTGACATCTCTGCATGTCATCTCTGTCTCTCCATACGCTGTGGATGCTATCGTCAGGTCTGGCGGTCGTGCCGGAGATGTTCTGCGTTAGATCTGATTCTCCACGGCTCTGCTGTTGATGTGACGGCCGTGTTTAGGAGCAGCTTCTGACAGCCTGTATCAGCCCAGCTGTCTGTCAGCAAGTTTGGCTTTTGGTTATGAACCCAGCATGTGATGCAACGCATGAGTGATGCCTGTGTGCCTCTGTGCTACAGATCGTAGATACCAACCAAAAGGCTGGCTCTGGCGGTTGCACAGCAGAGTGTGTGTGTGTGTGTGTGCGCGTGTGTGAGCGGTGTGGTGTGTGTGTGTCTACGTTCTCACGTGTGTCTGTGCATGTGTGTTTGTTCGGGTGCATGTGCGGGTCAGTGAAAACGCAACGTCAGTACGTCTGCACGCACCGTGTATACCATGTGTGTGTGTGTTTTACGTCGACATTAACCTGGTCTCCGGTTCCTCTTCGCAATCAGCCAAGCGGAGCCGTGTTTGATCCGTCGCCAGGCAGGATTAGTGATCTGGGGCCGCCACACAAACACCAGGCTGACCGCTGCTACCAGAGGCCTCCCCTCGAACCCCTCCTCCGCAGGCAAAGTGCTTGCCTCACAGTTTTCTGTTTATTCTGCACTGTGTGTCTATTGTCAAAGGCTGTGTGTGTTACACCACTTCTATCTACAACTGAGCTGGGTGCTGGGGGACGGTCACTGCGCGCTGCTGCTGCTGCCCGGACGTTGGCTGTCTGACTGCACAATGGATACTTGATGAACGAAGGAAAAAAAGGGATGAATGAATGAATTCTGTCTCCTGGAAACGATGGGACGGACAATCCACTCCTAATGAAGTCTGCTGAGCTGAAGATGAAGGGGTTTCTTGTCACACACTCCTGGAATGCAGGATGTCGGACGATAAAGACGATCGATGAACTCCATCAAATGCGAGACGTTGTTATTCGGCTGGTTATTGTTCACTCGTTGCGTATCGCGGTGAGGTGTCCGACTTCAAAGGGTCGTAAGGGTTTGGTTTATGCGTGAGGCTACATTTGGTGGAAAAGGATTCGCCTGTTTAGACTAACAACTTGCAAATTCAATAATGAGTCTAAACTGAAATACTCACAGACTGACCAGACCAGGACACAGTCAAATAAACCAAAAGGCCACCACCCAAAACAAATGAGATGGAGGCCAGCGCAGATCGAGTGCTGCGTACTGTGACTTGCTGTGATCAATAGAGTCAGAATATTCGCAGCTTTGGGCCACAGGATGAAACAGTATGTTCTAGGGTGTGGTATTCTAGCTGTTCTCTACTGGGATTGCTAGGGTCATGAAGTCAGATACCCTGCTGATGAGAACATCATGAACCAATACCTCCATACTCCACATGTGCACAGTACTTCAACAGCTAGCTAATCTCACTCTGATCCAACATCAGGTCACAGAAAGGAGAAGGTGGAACCCAGCTCCAGGAGTCTGTCTGAGGTCCTGGCTGACACTGGACTGGGACAACGTTCCTAACACGAGTTCTCGTTTACAGGTTTCCTTGCTGGACACCAGTAGGTGTTCCTGGCAGTTAGTGTTTGAACAAGGCCTTCCGTTCAGTCCTCACAGTTAGTGTTTGAACAAGGCCTTCCGTTCAGTCCTCACAGTTAGTGTTTGAACAAGGCCTTCCGTTCAGTCCTCACAGTCAGTGAACTCAAACTCATAATGTATGTGACCGTGACCCCAAATTAGGGACACAACCCACCAAAGGGGCCTGTATGAGTGCTCATGACAGCTAAACACTAGTGTGCTGTTGTCCAAATGGTGCTGTTGACAAGTCAAACATGACAGGGAAGTTAATACCCTTGACGGTCCAGCTATCAACACAACATGTTATTAGCTCCAGTATGGAAGGGACCAACCAGAGTCAACCATGACCTTAACACAGTAAACATGAACCCAGTCAACTCAACACCGTTCCATCTCCTCTCTAACAGGAAACGCATCATGCTACCACAGGAAATCCAAGGAGGAAGTTGAAATAGTTTCATGCTTACAGCAGTTAGCACACAGCTGACCGATCACTTAGCACAGTTAGGAAGGATGAGTGTGTCCCCACGGTGTGATTTGGGATGCAGGCCTAGGATGCCGAGATGTATATGACGCAGGAACCATGGAAACGCATATTGTAGCAAACCAGGGGAATCCGGCACAGAAGGCGGGTCCATAGGCTTAGATTAGGGGAGGTGATAGGAGGAGTCTATCTGCCTGTCAAAGTGCTCCAGCCACTTGGCACTGCTCACACCTGCAGCCCATCAGATGATCAGGGGAGGGCAAAATCATAAATTATAAACAGTATTTAAAGATTAGGAAACAGTATCGTGTGGTGTTTGTTTCCGCACCAAATGAACCCTCAGCTGTTCTCCAAAACAAGGAAGGAGATGGCGCAGTCACTGCGAGCACATCTGACCGCGCCGTTTTCCTGGTCTGTGACTGGACAGACAGCGTTGGATTCACACAGTGCTGCTCTGCAATGAAAAGGTTGAGTGGGAGTTGAATGGAGAACACAGGGACCAGCAGAATCTCCCGTCTGTGGTCTGTTATTTATAATGGACAGACTGCACTGCAAACCCAGTCATGATCTGTCCATGGGGGAACACTGAGACCAGCTCTATCAAGAAAACGCATTGACCGTGAGCCCTTTCACCGCAACGCTGGTCCCTCTCCTCCCCAAGTGGAATCCCATCACACTCCTTCGGGAAATCAAGTCGGAAGTCGAGATATCTTCAGCCTACAATGGTCAGCACACAGATGACCAACCACTTAGCATTTAGCATTTACATGGTGATACATGGAAGTGTAAAAGTGCACCAGCTGGTGGTTTACAATCTATCATTTACAATCAAGTAACTGATGATCAGTCCATAGGATTTATAAGTGGTTCAGTTGTAAGTCTGACCGTCATTTCCGTTTAAAAGGGCTGGCATGCCCAACACTGTGCAGTCACATCCTTAGCAGTTGGACGGTGTCTGGTTCATCACGGCTCAGTTCTGGACAGGCTTCCCATCGGACGGTCCCAGGGGTCTGCAGTTTAATAACGAGCGTAAACATGGGGCGAGGACCCCTCGGTGTCAGCTCCCTAGGGACCCCTGGGAAAGACCCCCTGTCAACCAGCAAAACAATAAACACAAGAGAGGAGGGGAGAGGAGAGATGGGGAGGGGAGGGGAGGGGAGGGGAGGGGAGGAGAGGAGAGGAGAGGAGAGGAGAGGAGAGGAGAGGAGAGGAGAGGAGAGGAGAGGAGAGGAGAGGAGAGGAGAGGAGAGGAGAGGAGAGGAGGTGAAAGGATGGGAGGTGAGGTGAGGTGAGAGGAGAGAAGAGGTGAGGAGAGTGGGACGGATGAGAGGAAAGGAGAAGTAGGGACGGGAGAGGAGAAAGCCGGCATCCCCTCTAATCAGTCCCGTTTGAGAGACGAGACATTTCCTCTTCCCCTGCTACTAGCCAGGGAGGATGGAGGGATGAGAGAAAGAGAGAGAGAGGGAATCACAAACACACCGAGGCAAACATCGAGGGACCGACAGGAAGGAGGGCCTGAAACCGAGCAGTGTGATTATTCCTTCATTAGGAGAGATCAGAGAGGGGACACTACCAAGGGCCTTGGCAGCGCTCCACACAGCCAACAAACACCGGGGTCATGTAAGGTTTATTTACACTAGACATGACATGCAGGGGAAGGACACGGAGATAAAGAGATGGTGTCACCACTATCGCCACCCCCTCTCTGGGCTCTAAGGGACGCTTGTGCTTCGCTAAGTGGAGTTACACTTCACGTCATTGGTTTGTCATCGAACAGTTTCCTAAGTGTTCTGGAATAGGCCGGGATATAAGGCAAACATTACGAGAGGGGTTGGAGGGAATATTGTGTTAGATGAATGTCATCAGTTATCATTGTGTAACTTCAAGTTGATTTGGGGAGTTGATGGGAAATAGTATTATAAAACAGTAAACATCCTGTTGTACATCACATTTATCATTCACCCAAGTGAGGACAACAATCTAACTGCTCATCTAATAAAAACAATACGGAATGTTCCAGTGTTTCCATCACTGATTCTTAGAATGCCGAAGTTCTGATTTCATGGGACCGGAGGCAACTCGTCTCCTATGGCAACAGAACCCTGAATGACCTCAAAGCTAACGATAGTCCATGAGCAATTAACGTCCCTCCAAAAAAATCTAAGGCTCATAGCTAATCAACAGACGTTTATCATCCTTCAGAAACATGTTTGATACACATCATCCAGGTATCCACAAGTTTTAGACCTTGTATCTATCTGTAATTACCTACCAGAGTGCTTTTAGACCTGGTATCTAGCTGTAACTACCTACCAGAGTGGTTTTAGACCTGGTATCTAGCTGTAACTACCTACCAGAGTGGTTTTAGACCTGGTATCTAGCTGTAACTACCTGTAACTACCTACCAGAGTGGTTTTAGACCTGGTATCTAGCTGTAACTACCTGTAACTACCTACCAGAGTGGTTTTACACCTGGTATCTAGCTGTAACTACCTACCAGAGTGGGCTTCGGTAGAGTCAGCTGCAAGGTTCAACAGGCACGCTAAAATGGTCCTCAAAGCATTCTGGGACAACCTTGCGATCCAGATGACTGTTAAACAACCCTGTCTCCTCTCTTATGCACACACACACAGTGCCTGGAGTGAATCTCTCCATGCTGACTGTGTTGGTTCTTAAGGGCTCAACGCGTCAATGAGGCTGGCGTCATGTTCCGCACCGTAACTTAGAGAGTGACCTCAGGGGCGTTTGACACACTGTCACAGTCACAGATATTGTTGTAACAGCCCAACATCTTACTGATGGTCCCTTTACTGTAAGAGCGCTGGTAAAAGCAGATGTCTTGCAGATACATAGATATACTGAGCTCCAGGAAATGACTGTGAGGTTTACATGGCTGTGGAGTAGAAATGACTCTTTCAATGACAGTCAGTCTATCAATCCATCTTGTTTATTAATCCCAAAGGAGATTCTATAGGAATAGACTGGTCGGCCCCGGGTCCTGGGGAGGACATAGGTGTCCTGCATGCTGCCTGACAATAAACCACAAGGTTGTGATGATGATGATGATGATGATGAGGGACGTTTTCCCCAACAGTCAGCGCAACATCTGGAGGAACACTACAGACACAGTCCAGAGTACAAACTGTACCGCACATGTTCAGTCATGGGTAGTGGGTCGTATCAGGGCTGGGCCGGGAAACAGCAAACATTTCAAGCGCATGAGCCGGTTCACACATTAGCGTCTCGCTACTGATCCATGTCGTCTGTACCATGTAAACCAATAGCACATCCATTACCAACCTTAAACGAATAACGCCACTACTTCTACCCCTACGGTTTCGTAGAGGGGAACTCGAGATGGGAACCCGAAACCCTCCTAGATTGCGACTCCCACTTCTGAAGTGGGTCGAGTTCCGTATGAATCAAATCACAGGATGCGGGTGATGCAGTTACACAGAACCCCTCAGTGGCCGGTGTCTGCAGGATGCTGGTGAGGAACCTGGAGGCTTACGCAATGTCCTCCTGTTTACATCTGGGCTGTTTACCTCACGGCTGTCCTCCCGACCTCTGCAGGCACACGGGGCGATGACAAGCTGTTATCAACACCTCTCGTCTGCTCCCGCCTTCCTGACTGCCAGGGCCGAGGACGGGAATAGGATCAGCCAATCACAAGCGCCTAGTGTCAGCGGGCAGGGACCGTCTGATCATGCATTGTAATTAGACCACTTGTGGTGAGGTGGGGCACGTTTGTGTTTATCTCTCAGTATAGGGTCAAGAGAGAGAGAGAGAGAGAGAGAGAGAGAGAGAGAGAGTCATCTACAAGGAGTATCTTTCTATTTGATTCAGGATTTAACGGCGCCTTTAAGGAAACATTTGAGTTACACTAAACAGTTGAGGAAATCAGTTCCATACTGCTTGCTATTTGCCATATCATGTGGTAGAACACATTGTACTGAAGTACAGTCACAAACTATCATCATTTACTATGGCTGGGCAGACATAAAGACTGCCTTCAACACAAGTTAATCATAGTTTTCATCCAGTACTGGGACTCTCTCTCTCTGTTCTGTGTGGATGTGCGTGAGTGTGAGTGTGTGTGTGTGTGTGTGTGTATGTGCATGTGTGAGAGTGTGAGTGTGTGTGTGTGTGTGTGAGTGTGTGAGTGTGTGTGTGTGTGCGTGTGTGTGTGTCATAGGACTGAGGCTGTGGCTAAGGCCTGAGGTACAGGGCTGCCATGTGGTCTTAACAATTTGAGCTAAATGTGCTGCATTGTAAGTTGTTCTGCCTGTAAGAATGTGTCTGTGTGTGTGTGTGTGTGTGTGTGTGTGTGTGTGTGTGTGTGTGTGTGTCTGTCTGATGGTCTCATGTTACAACATCTGCGGCCTTCAGACAAGAAGTTCCAGCTTGATGAAAGAGAGAAGATAAAAACATCCCAAACTCACCATGGAGCTGAAAATCCAATTTCGCTCAGACTGGCGGTGAAAGAGATGGATGAGGTGTGCTGCGACTGGAACAGACTCATCCATAAACAGACAGCCACCACTCCTAAGATAGGAACAACACACGCGCATGTGCACACACAGTGAACACACACACAGTGAACACACACACACAGTGAACACACACACTTCTTGGTCCGACGCACACAGACCGACACACGCCGTGCATCCTCCACAAGGCCTGACTCGACTGGATCATTTCTCTTCATCGATGATCATAGATTAGAGATCAATTGTGTGGATCTGCATCAGATCTTTCTTCTGTTTCTGCAGAGAAGGAAGTCAACTCACATGCTCAGCTCAATACACACACACACACACACAAGTTTTCAGTTCCTGTCGTTGCCTCGCAGGGTCTGTGGAGAGAGAGGGAGTCTTGAGCCGTGACACAGAGCATCCATCAAAGTGTTCTGTTCTGTGCTGGCTCAGTCTAACACACACACACACGCACACACACACACACACACCACACACACACACACGTCCACACGCACGCCAGGCCCGTGTAGCCTGAACATGACCCTGATGACAGCCTGCTGTAAACACAGGCCGGTCCCTGGTCTAAGCTGCAGGTGACTGACCAGCGTCTAGACGGCAGGGCTGGGGACGGGACGCCAGGCTGACTCATCGGGGTTGGCTCGGGTGTGTTCGTGGAGCGAGGAGAGGACGGGGGGAGGAGAGGAGAGGTGATGGTAAGAGAAGGAAAGTAGAAAGTAGAGGAATGGCGATGGACAGAGGTAAGGTGAGAAGAGAGGTGAGAGGAGAGGAGAGGAGGCAAGTGGAAGAGGAGAAGAGATGGCTCGTATTTAATCCAAGCTGCTCATTTCATGGCTGACTGGCTCTGCAGCGTCCAGGCGCAGTGTGAAGCCCAGGAGAGGCAGCCGCCCCACGGGGAAAATTAATGACTTCAATAAAAGTGCCACATTTTCCAGTCACATTCCCAGCGGAGTGGTTTATTGGCTAAGCCTTAATTTGGCTCCGAGCGGCTTGTTTGCGCCGGAAATAAATGAATGCCTTTCTTCTTCGTGTGTGTCGCTGCGACGGGCGCTGAGATTGGCCAGGATAGTCAGGGACTCCACAAGCTCTACTGCAGCGTGTGTGTGTGACCTTCCTCATTCGATCACTACATCATCTCATGTGGCTGCAGGACTTGTTGAACACTCGTCCCTGTGCTGTGAGATCTGTCGGGTGCCTGTGATGTAGGCCCGTGCTGTTCTGTCCCAGGGCCAGAGCTGGGCGGTCAAAGTGCTGACAGGACAGAGTCTGGAGAACAAATACTTGTGTTACTGTGGGAAGCACCTCTTATACGAATACCACAAACATACCCAAGAGGAAACACACCCTGGGGGGACATGACACCACTTCACTAAGAATGTGTGTGTGTGTGTAGGTGTGTGTGTGTATGTGTGTGTTTGTGTATGTGTTCAAGTGGTTGTTGGTTTGAGTTGTTGCCAGGATGCAGCAGCTTCCTGTGTTATGTCCTGTTATGTCATGCGTTGGCTGATTGGTCGGTTCTGTTTCAGACTTCCTGCTGATTGACAAGTGCTTCAGAAAGGGCAAACCCAATGCAGATGCCTGAGTCCAGATCTCTCTCCTTTAGTGACAGACATGCCCAGCCATGCAGTCACACAGGTAACAAGTGTGTGTGCACGTGTGTGTGTGTCTATGTGCGTGTGTGTGTGTGTCTATGTGTGTTCAGGCGTTCAGGCGCCTGGACAGAGAATGATACCTAATGAGACATGACAGTATTATAAGGCACGTCCCGGTGCCACTGTGTCCCGTATGTGTGTGTGTGTGTAGTAGTAACATTGCCCTGCCAGCGATGAGGTCACACAACCACCTCTCCTCAACCGGAATGCATTCGGTCGGCATCCAGAGCCAACGGTTCTAAATTCGATTGTGTTTATTTTGACTCTCGACACCGAAAACAAACACATTTTCCTCGGCTCAATTTCGGGCACGCACTCCCCCTGGGCTGAAATTGCGAATCTCCCAGATCTGCAGACAAACAGTCACTGTAGGGGGGGTGGGGAGAGATCAGGCCCATTAGCTGTGACCCCACGGCTGCACTCAGCAGTCCTGAACGCCTCCCCATGTCTCCTCTCAGACTTCCCCTGCAGCGTGGTGTTTCCTCTGCCTGCTCTCAGCCCGGCTCCAGAGCTCTCTCAGGGCTGGTTAGGGACCACCTGAGCTGGTGTGGTGGTGGACGGTGGGAGATTGCAGACGCATCTGTGGGTGTGCATGTGTGGGTTTGCCCGCGTGTGTGTGTTTGTGTGTGTGTGTGTGTGCGCATGTGTGTGTCTGCTTGTGCATGCGTGTGTTTGTGAGTGATTGTGTGTTTGTGTGTGAGCGCATGTGTGTTTGTGGCTGAGTGTAAGTGTGTGTGTGCGTGTGTGTGTTTGTGTGTTTGTGTGTTTGTGGGTGAGTGTAAGTGTGTGTGTGTGTGTTTGTGGGTGAGTGTACGTGTGTGTGTGTGTGTGTGTGTGTGTGTGTGCGGTCTCAGCCGAGGCCCTGACGTCGTCTCCAGGTGCACTCTGGGACGTGGATGAGATCATGGCTGAGTCTAAACACAGCACAGACTGTGAGTACATCAGGAGCGGGGGGGGAGGCGATTGTTCCAGCATCTCATCTGGGACAGGAATGGTTACTTCTAGAGTTACACTAACACATCACATACACAGATGAAACTGTGTGTCCGGACATGCCCTGACTTCTCGGCTGCAAAAGACTCAGGTTTCTGTCTCTCTGATGGTCAAATGTTACGTTGTTGTTGTTGTTGTGAGGACCTCAACATTCCAGAAGAACGGGTTTGCCATACGACTCCTGGTACACAGGGGGCCAAGTACAAAGTATTACGTTTCTCTCTTTATAACTTCACAGCGGTCATTTGGTTTGGTCTTTCTTCATGGAGAATGGAGAATGTCGTGATGCCGCTGGTGTTAATAGAGGATATATCTCCTGAGTGAGAGCCTGACAGGGAGGGGCTCTCTCTCTCTCTCTCTCTCTCTCTCTCTCTCTCTCTCTCTCCTCTCTCTCTTTCTCTCTCTCTCTCTCTCTCTCTCTCTCTCTCTCTCTCTCTCTCTCTCTCTCTCTCTGGGTGAGCTGCCTTTCAGACTGCTGACGTAGGGCCAAGGTGAGGCGGTCGGCCTCATTCAATTGATTAGGTTGACCGAAAATACGAAGGCAGACCTTTGTTCTCTCTCGCTCTTCTTTCTGGTTTCTACTGTGTCTGCTTTCCCCCGTTTCTCAGAACTCCCTCCCTCTCTGTTTTTTGCACATTATCCTTTTTTCTGCTGATATAAAAGGTAACCTCTGTCACACGTACTGATGTACGGTCACTTTGTGCACAGCCAGATTTGAAAAAGGCAAACCTTTAATTCAGGTCAGGGGAAGACTTGAGAATGATCCATTAGTTAAACGTACGTTTTTAATGTAAGACGATGAGGTCCTCCACCTGATCTGGCTGCTTCCATCACCAAGTCACGCTAGTGACCTTTGTATTAGCCAGAGCACTATGACTGGCGTCATTGCCGACACCTGCAAGAGCTTCCTTATTAGGATGCCTATCTATGAATATTAGTATAATAATGACTATTAATAATAATATGACTTGTTCTATGCACCTCCAGTGCTCCTGTTCTCCCCTGTTTCATTTCACCTCATGGGAATGAGGTGATGAGGGGATGAGGAGATGAAGGGATGAGGAGATGAAGGGACGAGGTGATAAAGGGAAGAGAGGATGAAGGGAAGAGGAGATGAGGGGATGAGGAGATGAGGGGATGAGGGGATGAGGGGATGAGGGGATGAGGGGATGAGGAGATGAGGGGATGAGTGGGGATGAGGGGATGAGGGGATGAGGGGATGAGGGGATGAGGAGATGAGGGGATGAGGAGATGAGGGGATGAGGGGATGAGGGTGATTACATCAGAAGAGGAGACAGAAAGCCTCCACACTGACTCATCATCAGAACACCTCTGTGGAGTTTGTGAAAGTCAATAGTTTCTTCATCCACCATGATGCCTTGAACAGATAAGCTGTGAAGATGGCCGGATTGTTGTTCCAAAGCAAATGTCAGGCAACCCGAGCGATCATCCAGTTAAACGAGCCGACAGTTGGAACCCCGAGGCTGCCATCTAATTGGAAGACGACCATTCCTCACAAGTGTGGCCGGGAGCGATGCTCAGTTTCAGTGTGCTTATCTATCTGTCAGGGACCATGTATGTCCGTGCTGTGAGACCAGACTGTCTTAGACTGCTGAGCTAAAGATCTGGGTGTGGGTGTCTCACGTCCTCTCCCCTTGCTGCAGTCTAGCTCTCGTAAAGGAGCGTCCTTTCTCTCGACTGGCTCTGCCCTCTCTTTTTCTCTCCTAACTCTGCTCTCCCCTTCGCTCCTCTGCTCTGCTGTCTTTTCCTCTCTTCCCTCATTCCTGCTTCTCCCCTCCTCCTTCCTGCGTGACCCAAAATGAACAGCATCCAGGCACACACCCAGAGAATAGGACTCAGAGCAACCGTCCTCGCACAGCTAGCGAGTGTTCACGCCTGGCTCCATGTGTGCGTGTGTTTGCATGTGTGTGTCTTGTGTGTGTCTGTCGTGTGTACGTGTGACATTTGTGTACGCGTGTGTTGCTTGTGGACATGATTCAGTGTGATACCTAACACAGTGTTTGGGCTTGCTCTGCAGCGTGACTACAGTCCGGGGGGGGAGTTAACGCTACGTCAGAGCAGCGTTGTAACATTGTAACTGCTGAAATGCCTTCAATTTTAAAGCTTAAACTGATTTACAGAGTGTGTGTGTGTGTGTGATAAGATAATGACCGTCTAGATTCAGCTTATCTATGCCGTCTGTTTCGTGAGGTAATCAAGCCGGGCTGTGGGTGACAGACTGTTAAATGACACGGTACTAATGGCTGAGGTGAAATAAATCACACACTTTTAGCTAAACCACACTGACCGACAAAAGAGGTTTGAAGGTCAACTCAAAACTCCTTAAAGATGTCGTGGTCAGGTGGACAGTTAGCACAATACACAAACACACATTACTAGAGCACTGCAGACTTGAAAGAAAGACACAGATTCTACTCCAGAATACTATGAACGTTGGTGAATGGAACACAGAAGAATTTCTGTAGGAGGAACAATTGGTTACATTGTGCTCCATGTTTACAGAAAATAACCTCAACGTCCATTGAAATCACATCAATACTCAATGAAGTGTGCTGTCTAGGGGGAGCATTCTTCTACAGTTTACTGTAACTGTGTCGTTCTGTTAAACTGCCATCAAGATAAACGGGCTTTCGGAAGTTAAAGAAAACGATTCAGGATTATGATTCGACTTCTGTTGAAGTCATCAGAGAGAAATGAGTGTGAAACTGTTGACCGGACTTGACACGTTGAGCCAGTATGACTTCACACATTGAGCCAGTATGACTAGAGACACATTGAGCCAGTATGACTACAGACACATTGAGCCAGTATGACTAGAGACACATTGAGCCAGTATGACTTCACACATTGAGCCAGTATGACTAGAGACACATTGAGACAGTATGACTAGAGACACACTGAGCCAGTATGACTTCACACATTGAGCCAGTATGACTAGAGACACATTGAGCCAGTATGACTTCACACATTGAGCCAGTATGACTAGAGACACATTGAGCCAGTATGACTTCACACATTGAGCCAGTATGACTAGAGACACATTGAGCCAGTATGACTAGAGACACATTGAGCCAGTATGACTAGAGACACATTGAGCCAGTATGACTAGAGACACATTGAGCCAGTATGACTTCACACATTGAGCCAGTATGACTAGAGACACATTGAGCCAGTATGACTAGAGACACATTGAGCCAGTATGACTAGAGACACATTGAGCCAGTATGACTAGAGACACATTGAGCCAGTATGACTAGAGACACATTGAGCCAGTATGACTAGAGACACATTGAGCCAGTATGACTAGAGACACATTGAGCCAGTATGACTAGAGACACATTGAGCCAGTATGACTGGAGACACATTGAGCCAGTATGACTAGAGACACATTGAGCCAGTATGACTAGAGACACATTGAGCCAGTATGACTAGAGACACATTGAGCCAGTATGACTAGAGACACATTGAGCCAGTATGACTAGAGACACATTGAGCCAGTATGACTAGAGACACATTGAGCCAGTATGACTAGAGACACATTGAGCCAGTATGACTGGAGACACATTGAGCCATTATGGCAGCAGAAGAAGTGTCACTGACAGTCAACTGCTGTCAACATCAGATATGTCATTCTAACATGAGGCTGATTCTGTCAAAACACTTCATGGATCAGTGATGTCTATCAACATGACCGGTGTTTGAGACAATGAACAAAAACGATGTACAGAACATTGGCAAGACCACCATCAACACCACCAAGAATGATCAAAGGGCATAGGAACAATCCACATGTAAAATAATGTATACTGGTGCGAATTCCTGTTGCAAAAGAGGACTTTGGAGTCCTGCTGGGTAAGAACTAATGCTGCTTGAGCTGATTCAATAGATTCTGCATATAGTCAGTATATGTTGGTCAAGTAATAACATTACATATCTAGACAGACACATACAGATAGACAGATAGATGATAGATGATAGATGATAGATGATGGATGATAGATAGATAGAACAGGTGAGTTGCGTGCAACTCATTCATCACGCAGCAGAAAATACGCACCGTAAATCGGTAGTTTACTTACATTCAAGTTCCTTCAATGTCAAGTTTCCGGAATATATCGCCCATTCTAAATGTGGAGTGTGAATAAAGAAAAGACGGTCCGCGGCGTAATCCCTGCTAGACACGGTAAGAGTCGGGCACTCTATGTTCAACTGTCAGTCGTGTGAATCTCAAGTAAATGCCACAATCCCTCGCTTGCGCGTCCCCCCCCCCTCTCTCTCTCTCTCTCTCTTTCTTTCTCTCGCGTATACCCTCTTTGATGGATCTGTACGTACAGTCATGTTGCCATCAACGGTTTGCGGTTCAACATTTGTTTATTGTTCCACGAAACTAAAACATCTTGAGGCGATCTGTTGTAGTCAGTTATGTAAAGACATGGGGGATAAATATACGTGCGTTTCTGTTTAGGTTCCAGTTATAACTATAGTTTAATGTCGTTGCCCTTGGCGTGTGCGTAAATGTGTGCGTGCGCTTGAGCTAAGGGAAAGTCGAAGGTAAAGTGCATGGTGTCATAGAGATATAAACGATAGTAAAGTGATGGTCAACACCAGACTGTCTAACGAAGCCTGTCAAATCTCGTACATTCTCTTCTCTCCTCCCACTAAAAGCCCAACCTCCATGGCAACAACAAACTCATTACGGTCCATTAAAAGGTCCATCTTCCTCTTTCTACCCCACGCACCTCCATTTCGGTGAAATTCATCATCATGTTTGAGCAGATGAACTCAAAGATAAAGACTACATAGGGAAAGACAATAATAGAATCCATGTTTAGCAATTAGAGTCGCTCTCAATCATTTGATGCGTTATGTTCGAACTAAACCACCGCGACTTTTTCTAAGAAAACAGTGGCCTGGAGAGTGGATTTTCAAGTTTCTTTGAGAACCAGAAATGCCCACCTCCTTTTGGGCTTCAAGGCTGCATGGATCACTTTACCACCGTGTCTAACTCTTTGCCAGAGACTGTATGAGTAAGTCTGTAGTCGGTTAAACAAAAGGCCTAATACAAGG
This sequence comes from Mallotus villosus, assembly GCA_903064625.1. Taxonomy (NCBI): domain Eukaryota; kingdom Metazoa; phylum Chordata; class Actinopteri; order Osmeriformes; family Salangidae; genus Mallotus; species Mallotus villosus. The sequence goes on from CAEFZP010003028.1 coordinate 75,629, forward strand.
TGCGGTTTCACGCTTTGAACTTTTGGCAGCTTTGAACGAACACAGTCCTCCACATTCCACGCATAATGTTCACCGTATTGGAACATTGACAGTTACACCTTGCTGGTGGGATATTTCAAACAAAGCAGAACAGAACACCATGATAGTCATGTAAACACCCAGGGGTGTGGGTTTGTTTTCAAATGTGGGTGGGACCGTTTTTTTTAATAACTGAGGATGTGGCCATTACATTTTCTTAATAAAAAGTAGGCGGGACAGATTTGTAGTTTTCACATGTATAATGAAACCGTCGCCCAAACCCACACCCCCTGTATGATCCCAGGATGAAACAGAGAGAGAGAGAGGAGGATAAAGAGAGCTAGACCAAGGAGGGGAACATGAAGCGCTCCAATGAGTCACATGGAAGGTGTCAAATGTGCGGTGCAGAAACGTCTGGTAAGACTAACCTTAATTACAATAGGAGAGAGAGAGAGAGAGATGAGAGAGAGAGGAGAGAGAGGGAAACAACAGGGGGAGTGGGAGAGATGGAGGGGAGAGAAAGAAGGAGAGATGGGTGAGGAAGACAGAGAAAGGCATTGGGGTGGAATAGAGAGAGAGACTGGGTGAGAGAGACCAATAGGGGACACGCAGAGCTGGAGCAGTTCTTGAGCAACATCAGGATTTGGTTCTTGATGAACTGTGATCTAGAACGCATCTAATGAGTGGAAGGAGCTTTGCACAATCACAGAGAATGGACTTGTAACCGGCAAAAAGACACTGCGCTCAAATTCTCAAGGGATTCTGCTGCTGAGAACTCTCCTGCAAAGGCTTTCCTCTCTGGACACGAGACAGCACATGGTCGGAGGTCATGGTGTCTATCCACAGCAGTAGACACCAAACAACTGAGAGTCCATTGTTCTTCTCTGTCTTGATCTCTGTTTCCATCCTCTCTCTCTCTCTCTCTCTCTCTCTCTCTCTCTCTCTCCACTCTCACACACACACACCCACACCACACACACACACACACACACACACGCACCAGATATACTGTATCTGTACAATATCTGGACCGTCTTCCCTCGAACCAAAGGTTATAAACAAAAAGGGAGTCCATGGATTAGGAAAACATCTTCCACACCGAATGCCTCTTCTCCCTCACGGTAGTTTGGAATGTCAACGTTCCGACCCCGTGTTTCTGTCTCTGGAACTGTGTGTCCTGAGGCGAGGGGTGCTGTAAACAAGCAGAGACACACACACACACACACAACCCCCTGCTCAGAACACAGAACACACACCCGGCTCAGCACCCTATGGAACACGGCGGGCGCTCCAGCTCCAGAACCCACCTGTTCATACGGAGCCCCGCGGTGCGGGAGAATGGAACGCTGTGAACCGTGAGACGCCGCTTTGTGCTCCCGCTCTCTGTCCGGCGCTCAGCTCTGGGAGGTCTGGATCAAACGCTGTTTCTCTTCGTCTGCTTCCATGGGTGTGTGTGTTGTGTGTGTGTGTGTCGATGCATGTTTGTTTGTGTCTGTTGCGTGCATGTGTTTGTGTGTGGGGGGGGATTGCTATAAGAGGGTGTCGTGTGTTATTAATTGGATGTTTGGGTATTCTCGGGAACTGAGTCGGAGTGTAAACACGGCGGTCAGCATCAACTCTGTTAGACGCTCCAGGAGTCCTTGTGGTCAGCCCAGCCCGCCCTGCAGCTGCAACAGCATGCCCCGAAGGGCTGCAATCTGACACAGCCGGACACAGGGGACAGAGGATGACGCAGCGTTTGTCACTGGGCCACAGGTGGACATTTACTAATCCTCACAGTTTGTTCGATTCCAGTACGTTTCATCGTGTGTGAATACGGATACACATAACTGGCTCAGAATGTGGAGCGGGCTTGAACCTGGGTCTGGACACCAGAGACTTGTCCCCGAGGGTTCCTGGAATTCCTCTCTGTGTTTGTGTGTATGTTTGTGCTTGTGTGTGTGTGTTTGTGCTTGTGTGTGTGTGTTTGTGTGTATGTGTGTGCGATGTCTGCGTGTGTGTGTGTGTGTGTGTGTGTGTGTGTGAGAGAGCTGGATGTTTGTTGGGGTCACCGAGGGTGGCTCTCCACCCTGCCACCTGGAGGACAGTCTATTCTGGGATGACCTGAGTGTCTGTTCCCTGGCCTGTAGACCCTGGCTGGGTCAGGACCCACGGACGCATGCTCGCACACTAGCCTCACGTTCCAGCTCTATTTGTGTGTGTGTACGTGTGTGCTATTTTGGCTGGTAACATTCTTCAAGTTTCAAGGTTGTATTTGTTGTTTGTAACCATCACAAGTTCTGTTCCGGTGTGATTGGTGGGGTAAGACCCAAACGCAGGAGAGGTAGCCAGGCAGAACGTTAAACAAGGGTTTATTTCTTGAACTCGGAAACAGACAGGATACTCACGGTACAAGGGTAAGTACAAAATAAAGACTGGACACAAAACAGGAACCTAAATACACAGAACCAACCAAGACACAGGTGGACACGATAAGACTAACGAGAACTGAAACCACTCAACGAGACATAGGTGAAGACAATGACAGACACAGGGAAACACTAGGGCAGGGCAAAACCATAAAGAAACAAGGGGGCACGACTGTGGCCGTAACAATACCTGCTCCTCTCTACAGTTTTCTTGGTCTTTCCTCCGCGAGCGAAACATTCTCATCAATAAAATAATAAATTAAAATGTACCTGTAGCAGTAAACTGACACTATGCAAAGTGATGGAAAGGAGAGCAAGGGTCAAACTGTGGCAGGGGAGGGAAGGGGTGAGGGGAGGGGTGAGGGAATGGCAGGGGAGATGGTTCAGACAGGGTAGAGGGGCCACAAGGAGTGTTGGTCTGGGGTTGTGCCTGTAGGGCCTATTTCAGCTGGTCTGAGATCAGGGCCGCTTCACTGAAAGGCAGATGAACCCAGAACCACACTGAGGTGTTAATGTTACAGACGTTATAAATGATGTCCAAACACACACACACTGCCTGAATACACAAGCTGTAAAATAGATTTGCGCTTCATTCTTTACTGTGTGCCAGACAGATAGCCAGCCAAATAAGTAGACAGACAGTGTGGAAGAAATTAGGATTTCCACTTTCTTCATCAACAGACAGACAACCAGTTAGGTAGGCAAGCAGGCAGAGAGACAGCCAGAGACAGGCAGAGACAAGCAGGCAGGCAAATATCTTCCAGGTTTATGGCATAGGAATTTGAATTTATGGTTCAGTCAGTGAATCAGCCACGGCCTGTAATGGTCAAACCCAGTCATCCAGCTCACCGTGCTGGTGGGGCTCTGCAGAGGCCTGCAGGTCTGGTCATCCAGCGCACAGGGAACACTGATCCATCATTCATGACCAAACCACAAGCGGAGAAGAAAATCACAGGCCGAATTATAGGACTCTGCATTTCCTGCTGGAGATTGATACATGCTGTCTGATTTAGAGACAGTGCAGGAGCCCCAATACAGTACAGGGGGGGAGAGTGAGAGAGACGGAGACAGAGAGAGAGTGTTAGCGAAGAGGGAGGAAGAGAGAGAAAGAGGTAGGAAGAGAGAGAGATTGTTGAGAAAGAGAGAGAAATAGAGAGAGGGAGAAAAACTTTTTTGAGAGAGAGAGAGAGAGTAATTGGAAGAGAGCAAGGAAGAGAGAGAGAGAGTAATTGGTAGATGGAAATGCAGCATCAGCCCTGCGCCACAACACGATAAATGAGACGGTCCTTTCATGTGATAGAGAGTGTGTGTGTGTCCTGTGTATGTGTGAGCATGTTTGTGTGTGTATTTTGTGGGTGGGCAGGATGATGGCTTGGCCACTATCATGTGCAGCAATAAACATTCCAACATCATAGACCTTGGAAACACTCCCAGAATACAGTGATGAACTCCCCTGGGTTCCGTAACATCACAAGCTGTCCTGGTTCCATGGTGGTCACCTCAGCCGGATCCCCCAGAACCTTTGAGGAACCAGCTGCTTCTAGTCTGATGGGCATGGTTCTCCAGGGTAAATCCCTAGCAGACCTCTCTGTATTCTCTCTCAGAGTCATAGCTTCTACGCTGGGATGAAAATGCCAGGGATTAAACAAACATTATGCTGCCAGGGACAAGAGTTTTGCTCAAGGTTCAGTATTTATCATAGCATGAATTCCCGGCAACAAATCCAGTCAATCAGAAGGATCTTATTTGGACGTCTGTGGTGTTTCCAAACCGGATCCTTGCCTATAAATGGTTGTATCGCAGGTTTTTGGGAGGGAACTGTTTAAAAGTTGTGACAAATACATATAAATATTATCCTTAAATTAATATGCATATGAATCCGATTTTAAATTCAGTGAGTCTGTTTGTCTTAAAGCTAATCCCTGGTAAAACCACTGAAAGCAGGAAAGAAACACTCTGGAATCATCCACAGCTTCTCAGACGCAGAAACAAAGGAAAGTTGGTCTTCTGTAGTCTGTCAGCATCTCCTTCCCACACAGGATGCGAGGTCACAAAGGTCCAGAAGTCAGGGGGGAGAGGGGGGAGAGGGGGGAGGCTCAAACTCACTGACAGACAGCTGGCGTCCCAGAACACACTCTTGCCCAGGCATCACGTGCGCCTATTATTCACAGACCTGCAGTAGACACAATGCGAAAATGTGTAGTCTGGTAAACAATGTCAACACGGGGACACAGGGGGTCTAACTCAGTCTTAGAGCATTTGACTGCTAATCAAGAGCTAGTTGAGTTATGTCCCCATCCCACCCCGCCATCCTACTCTCTGGATAAAAGTGCGCTAAATGAATACAGTGTTATTTTAAGATCTCTGAGAAGGAGTTGGGCATGAAAGTGAACTGCGATGAAGGGAAGAGGAGGAGGAGAGATGGAGGGAGAGGAGGGGAAGAAAAGGGGAAGCGATGGAGGGAGAAGATGGGAAGAGATAGAGAGAGGGGGGGGAAAAGGTAGGGGGGAGATAGAGGGGGAGGAAAGGAGGTGCATATATATGGAGGGTGAGGGGAAGAGATGGAGGAAGGGAGAGGAGATGAAGAGATGGAGCAAGGAAGAGGAGGGGAATACATGGGGGGGAGGGAGAGAGGTGAGGAGACCGAGGGAGCGGAGGAGAGCCTGTATCTTTCAACATGAGAAGCCCTTCTACTCTGAGTCTGGTCTTTCATCTTGGAAAGAAACACTCAATAGAACTCTCAAGCTGCTGCTCAGAGCAGCTGTCCATGCTCTGCCACCCTCCACCAAGTCCACAAAATAAAAGAGGGTTTCTGAGAAAGTGCTTTTCATAACCATGAAAAGGCTATTTATTACCTTACCACACACACACACAATTTCCAACACATCGCTGTATATCTATTGTGTGTCTGACAGAAAAAGGGAGAGAGGGACAGAAAGAGACAGTGAAAGAGGGAGAGAGTGCTAGAGAGAGATATGGCTGGATACAGAGAAAGGAGAGAGGGAGAGAGAGGCAGATCGGGAGAGAGTGCTAGAGAAAGAGAGCTCGAGAGATACAGAGAAAGAAGGAGAAAGGCTTCAGTTCCCACACGCCAGGGATTTCTAAAACCATCCATCCGTTACCAAGCAACCAATCGCTTGAGTTACTTTATGCTCTTCCTCTTTGAGACTGAAGCAGAAGGTCCTGTTTGGGTTGATGTGGCAGAGACAATCACCAGCCTGGTGACAGAACTGACTTTTTTGTTGCGCTGTACTATGTTGTTGAGACGTCATTGTCGCAAGATCTTGTTTTAGTTGCCTTGAGCCAGTGACTCTGAATACTGTCAGAACTATGCCCTCCTGATCCTTGATTTTTGGCCGTATTTCCCATATGCACGAAAGTGTGCTGTTTTTTGATCAAAGTCTGCTACATGAGTAAAATGTCATGTTAATGTTCTTATTTTGTGTCCTGTTTTAGCACACCTATGAGTTTGTGTGTTGTTTTGGTTGAATTGTGGGCACAGTTGGTATAGCCGGTGTTATGTGAAGTGAGAGGATGATTACTGTGACACACTGAAACCTTTCCCAGAACACAATGGCTGCTTGATAGAACAAAACACTCGCTGAGTATGAGTTAAGTGAAGTGTTTACAACTGCATTCAAACGGAGAGAATGGCAGTGAGCGTTTGTGCGTGAGAGAGAGAGAGAATGAGACAGAGAATGAGAGAGTCAGAGAGATAGAAAGTTAGAGAGAGAACAAGAGTGATATGAAGAACAGGAGTCAGAGAGAGAGAGAGAGAGAGAGAGAGAGAGAGAGAGAGAGAGAACAAGAGTGAGGAAGAACAGGAGTCAGAGAGATAGAGAGATAGAAGAGAGAGAACAAGAGTGAGAGAAAACGATCAGAGAGATAGAGAGAGAGAGTAGAGCTAGAGAGATAGAAACAAAGTGAGGAGAACAGATCAGAGAGAGAAGAGAGAGAGAGAGAACAAGAGTGAGAGGAAGAACAGGAGTCAGAGAGAGAGAGAGAACAAGAGTGAGAGGAAGAACAGGAGTCAGAGAGAGAGAGAGAACAAGTGAGAGGAAGAACAGAGTCAGATAGAGAAGAGAGAGAGAGAGAGAGAGAGAACAAAGTGAGAGAACAGAGTCAGAGAGAGAGAAGAGAGAGAACATAGTGAGAGAAGAACAGAGTCAGAGAGAGAGAGAACAGAGTGAGAGGAAGAACCGGAGTCAGAGAGAGAGAGAGAGAGAGAGAGAGAGAGAGAGAGAGAGAGAACAAGAGTGAGAGGAAGAACAGGAGTCAGAGAGAGAGAGAGAACAAAAGAGGAGTGACACAGAGACAGACGAGTACTGTACAGTGTTTTGTTTATCAGACCTCCTGCATCTCCTCCACCCCTACCTCCTTAACCACATACTGTACCTATTGACTGTCAACAAACCAGGTAACCACTACTACAGCCTGCCTTGCTGTAAGTACAGGCTGGGAACTCTGCAGGTCAGGGCCTGTTGGCTCCAGAAACACGTTCTAAGGGATGGGTGGAAGGACATGCAAACTGGAACCAAATTAGCTACTGAAGGGGGGAAAGGGCTCTGCCTGCACATGCCTGAATCCATAAACGGTTTCAATCTATCAATCAATGTCAAGGAATTCCAAACATGTGGCACCAACCTGGAACAGAATTAGGCAAAAACATGAGCACTCACACATTGTTTGGGGTAGAAACTTTATTAACAAAACCAAGGCAAAGCACAACTTAAGCTCACTACTACATGGGTACCAGGTGCTGAAAAGTGCCACGACAATTAGATATATCCATTACAGTGAATATTAAAATACCAATACAATCGCCATTCAGTTAAACCGCAATATATACCTCTATAAACCTTTGCAACATAAATAGCAGCTAAGTTAAACTCTGTTTAAATAGCCATGTCATTAAACAGCCTGGACCGTTTCGGGCATGCTTCCAGTATTCTCTTGGGTTAGGGTGCCCTCTAGTGGTCCCAGGAGACACAGCAGGTAAAGGGACTGCGGACCACTAGGAGTGCCAGAGGGTCAGTTGGTGTTAGTGGAAACAGCAGTGCTGCCCCCTGCTGGCCAGGATGCTGATGCAGGGCTGCTGATGCAGGGTTGCTAGGCGACCACCCACTGCAGGACGCTGGTGTCCTTGCCTCCGGTGGAGATCAGGTGACTGTCGTCATGGAGGAAGGCAACGTTGGTCACGTGACTGCTGTGGCCCCCGTAGGCGTGGCTCGGGGCCTGAGGGAAACGAAAGAGGAAGTGACATGGATAAATAGGTCAGTGTTTTGTCCAATAACCGCACAAGGAACTCATATAAACGGTATCACTTTTAAATAACAATATAACAATGCAAACTGCTTAAAAAACTTGCAGTTGCAAATGAGTAGCCTATGTTAGTTAACCACTTATCTTCTTTGGATTTTCACACAGTATGACAGTTGCCTTTCTTTCAATTTTTTGTGTATTAAACTTGTTTTGTTGTGTTTTATGGTTTATGTTACTTTGACTGTACAGCACTTTGGTCAACAGTTGTTGTTTTTAAATGTGCTCAAACTCGACTTAGACTTTGAAACGTGTGAAAAAAGTTGAAGCTCTTGCACAGATGTATGCCATGCCTACCCGGGGCTGGGAACAAGGGTAGGAGAACAAATGCACTTTGCCAAAGTCATCCGCCGAGGCCAGCAGAGCGCCGTCATGTGACCTGCACACGGCATTCAGGTCCGTCCCATCAGCCCCGTCAGGCCACACCCCTGCAGACGGAGGAGAGATGGACAGAGATCGAGTCAGACAGATGGATGGATAGGCTAACATGCAGACAGACAATCAAACAGACAGGCAGATATTCAAACAGTCAGACAGACAGACAGACAGACAGAGCTCATACAGACAGCCATTCAACCCCAGCCTCTTGTGAGTCATCGTTTCCTGTTTGAGACAGGAAATGAGCACTGACCGAAGACGTTGAAACCCAGAACGCAGGTGGAAGTGGCCCAGTCCAGGTTCCTCACAGTGTCCATGCTGGTCACATGCTTCCCACTGGACGCCTCCCCTGCAGGAAGGAAGCGTGACAGGAGCATCACCCCACTATCGCCTAGCAACGACTCACTCTGCTCGGTGATGCGATGGACGTGCACTAACTGATGATTGTGTATGTCAGATGTAAACACATCAGTTAATTTAAAATATCTTTGGAAAGTCTGCTAAATGAGTTAAATGTCAATCATGTAAAAATGTCAATGTATCATATGCTAAGTGATGACTGTCCCTCCCTCCCTCCAAAGGGACTCACAGAAGAGGATCTCATAGTCTCCCGAGTTGGTGACCAGGAACTGGCTGTCTTTGGACCAGTCCAGGTGGGTCACAAAGCTGGAGTGCCCCTGGACACAGGAAACAGCAGTCAGCTGACAGAGCTCAACACATCAGCACTCAGAGAGGAGAAGAGTGAGGGGAAGAGGAGGAGAAAGGAGGGATGACAGAAAGGAAAGGAAGGGAGTAGAGTGATGAGGTTAGCAAAAGGGTAGAAGGAAGGAGGGATGACGGAGGGAGAGAACAGACAAATGAGAGAAGGAGGTGTGTGTGATTCTTACGGTGCATTTTCCCACACGGCTGTACTTCCTGCCATTCTCCGTCACCGCGTAGATGTAAACAAAGTTGTCATGGGAACCTACAGCCAGGAAGTTACCATCTAAGGGCAGGAAAGGGAGGAGTCTCAGATCACGTGAAAATGTACCGTACGTATTGCACATGAAGTAGCCAACAACCACAACAGTGTAAACCATACTCAATGAGGTGATGACTGGCTATCCTCATCCTTAGGCAGCCATTTTGTGAGTTATTTTCCCATGAGAATGACGACTGATGGACCTTAATAAACTACTGTACCTGGAGAGTACTTGACGTTGGAAATGACCTCGTTGCCGTCAGTGTGCATAGAGACCAGGTCCCTGGTGTCAGTGTCCAGCACCAACCACCTTGAACACACACACACGGACAGAACACACACACACAGACAGAACACACACACACACGGATTGATGCCATATTCATTACAGATATGAAAACTACAACACCCAACACTACTGAAATACTCTCTGGACAGTGTTGGGATTTCCAACCATAAACAATAGGAGCCAACCTTCCAGTCATGGTGCCCACGGCAACAACAGATCCACTGGGGTGGAACCCAACTGAGCGGCCTGGATCCTGGAGGGACAGAGATACACGTTACACCTCTACACTGAAGACATACGATTTGTATTAGAGCTTTGTACAGTTTATTCATGATTACAGATTGAGTTGTCTGAGAAGTGCATTCAAATCAGTGTTGCTTAGTAACACAGATAAGCAGCACTGTAGGATATCTTATGCTGGGGTTGGTGTGAAAGAGGAAGTGCTCGCCCTCCAGATCCTTCTCACCTCGATGGCTTTGGACCAGAGTGGCTGATGGGAGTTGGTGTCCCAGAGATGCACCTGCTTGTCCTGTCCGCAGGTGACAAACTGCTCCATGGAGGGGTGCACATCCACTCCCCACAGCTCATCTGTGTGACCCTGAGGGGGGGGGGAGAGGTGGGTGTGTATGTAGATATAAGAAAACAAACCTACGCCCATGTCTATATGAGATCCTAGATTCTACAGTAACCACAGAGCTGTGGTCCAACACAGTGTCTGGACCACAGGGTTTAGGCATGACCCCCCTACCTGTACGATGGGGTCAAGGGTGGAGGGGAAAGCGGCCTTCAGGATGGCGTTCTTCGTCGTTCCCACGAACAGCTCTCCCTGCTTCCCCTCCGCCAGCACGCGCACCGGCCCGAACGCCTCCCCCACCTGACAAACAGGAAACGCATCATCGTCAACCCAAACGGCTTGACTTGTTGTCCTCCAATCCAACTCTGCCCCTGGACTGGGCGTCTGACCTCCATCTCTGCCTGCTTGTGGTAGTCATGGTCCCAGAGGACCACGCGTCTGTCCTTCCCTCCGCCCGACACCATCGTCCCGTCCTTCAGGACGCACACGGAGAAGACCCCGCCCTCGTGGGCCCCGCCCATAACCTGGCTGATGCGGTTGCCGCCTGTCAATCACACACACGGCCAATCACGACGGGTTAGCCGACATCCAGATCAAATCAAAAGGTACACCCATAAAACTGCACCTAAACCAACCTTAACCCTCGAGGTAGACAAGGAGAACTGTCCCAACTACTAACTACTATGCCAGTAACATGTTATGTAACATGTGAGCTGAGATAGGGTCACACACCTTTGGCCCAGACAAAGATATTTCCACTGGAGTCTCCTGTGATGGCGTCTCCGTTCTCGGCGAAGGCCACACACAGCACATACTTGGGCTTCTCGTTTTTCTGGAAGCCAAAACAGGTACACCTCTCAATCACTGGGTGGTATACATTGTTGTAACTTCATTCATTGGTCAGAATGTTGTTGTATTGAGTCAGAAGCAGAGGGAGGTCCAGGCATGTCCCTACCTCAAACAGGCCCTGCCTCTTGGTCAGAGTGCTGCCCTCCATGGTCCAGAAGTTCAGTTGGTTCTTCCCACAGGTGACAATCAGGTTGGCGTCCATAGGATGGAAGGAGGCGCCCAGAACAGAGTCATTGGAGCACTGGAGAGGAGGAGAGGTGGGGAAGGGAGAGGAGAGGTGGGGATGGGGAGAGGAGAGGTGGGGAGTGGGAGAGGAGAGGTGGGGAGGGGAGAGGAGAGGTGGGGGATGAGCGAGGAGAGGTGAGGGAGTGGGAGAGGAGAGGTGGGGATGGGAGATCGGTGGGGATGGGGAGAGGAGAGGTGGTGTGGGAGGGCGAGAGGTGGGGACGCGAGAGGAGCGGTTGGGGGTGGCGGCTGCGGTGGGCGTGGGATGGGCGCGTGCGAGGCTGTTGGGGAGGGGCGAGGTGGGCGCGGTGGTGGCGCTGCGGGAGCGGTGGGTGGGGCGGGGATGCGGTGCAGGTGGGTGCGGGGAGGGGAGAGGTGGGGAGGGTACGAGAAGTAGAGGAGCGTTTAAACCGTGGAGCTTTCAGAGAGTAAAGATATACCAAGTTCAGGTCTGTCCCTCACACTTTCCTTGTGACCAGATCCAGCCATCAAGCAAAGCTTATTGTCCAATCATGAACCATAACAAACACAACTATCTGTTACCTTGACGTCGGCCAGCTGCTTCTCCTTCTGCCAGTTCCACACAGACAGGATGTGGTCGTTGGCATCGTCCACGGCACAGAGGTGGGCCCCGCCGTTCTGAGGAGGGGGTGGGGGGTGAGGTGAGAGGGGGAGAGAGGTAAGGACAAGGGGAAGGGAAAGGTGCAGGGGAGGGTGGGGTGGGGGCATGGCTTAATAATAAAGTTGTATTATTAGTTTACAGAAGTGGTTTGCCGAGGGGTCGACCAGGGGCTGTTACAGACTTTAGCTCAGGTGCTTAACACAGTCCTGCCATGGTGATGAACTTACAGACTTGGAGAAGGCGACGCAAGTGACTGCCCGGTCAAACACGCCCATCCCGATGACATGCAGGGTGTTGAGACTGACCGAGTCCCACACACGCACATGGGGAGCCAACAGCTGCAGAGAGAGAGGGGACAGATATGGAGAGAGATATATAAATGCAGAGAAATGGAGAGAGAGGAAGGGAGAGAGAATAGAGAGAGAGAGGGAAAGAGAGAGGTTGAGAGCGTGAGAGAGAGAGAAAGATGGAGAGAGAGGGAAATATGGAGAGAGAAATGGGGAGAGAGATGGAGAGAGAGTGCGAGATAGACAAATATAGAGAAAGGGAGAGAGTGACAAATATGGACAGAGAGAGGAATATATGGTGAGAGAAAGATGGAAATAGAGAGATTGACAGAGAGAAAGGTGTGATTGTGTGGGAGGGGGGGATGATCAGTGAGGGATGCAGACAGGAGAGAAATCCGGATGTAAAATGAACCTCTAGGATCCCAGACGTACCTTGCCATCTTTGGAGTTTCCTGCCACTTGTCCAGTTGCTATGGTGACCATATCAGGATGGACACTCAAGCTGTGGGAAGAGAGAGAGAGAGAGAGAGAGAGAGAGAGAGAGAGAGAGAGACAGAGAGAGGTCAGATGGTTGGTGACTAAGAGCTTAACCAGTGTCTCTCACTGCCCTTTGGGAGATTCTTGTACACTTGGCAGAGGACGCGGTCTACAGGGACTTCCTGTTCATTTCCTGGAATACAGGCCCTAAAAGGTCATGTGGTTTAATCAGCTGTCCAAAGTAAACAATTTACGATGACTACTATTTTACACAAACAATATGTAGACCAGTAATTAATGATATGTTCAGCAGACTCAATAAAAAAAAAGAATACATAAATAACTGGACAGTCTGACCACAGCCAGTTGGAACACACTCATGGTTCGTGTGACTGTCTGAGACTGCGAAGGTCTACATCCCCTTCAGGAAGTGGACACAGCAGTATAGGCCTCCAGAAAAGAGAATCTACCCAGAAACAAGCTGTACTTCCTGGTGATAGGATGGTGAAAAGATCAGGGGACACACCCTGGGCTGACCTAAGTTAAGGAGTGATGATACTATAAACTGTATCTATTGAGCAAATTAATTGAGCTTGATCACCCATCATCCAATTTGCTATCATCCAATTTGCTTTGTCTCAGTCCATCTCTCCCTCCAATCATCCCTCATTACTCTCTCCCTCTATTCATCATACTCCATCTCTTTCTCCTCCCATTCATCCCCCTCCCTCCCTCCTTATCCCTGCTTTCCATGGAGTTGAAGAGCACCACCATAACCCCTGTCTGTTGCGTTCCACAGACCCCTCCCTCCCCCCCCCCGCTCCTTCCCTCCCTCCCCCCTCCCCTCCCCTCCCCCCTCCCCCCCTCCCTCTCTCCACCTCACCACTTGACGTCGTCGTCGTGTCCGATGTAGTGCCTCTGCTGCTGCTCCTCCGTGTTGTACAGCACCACCACGGAGGCGTGGAAGTAGACGATCTCCCCCGTGGGCAGCAGGTACAGGTTGGAGCGGCAGTCACGGCCACGGTAGCCGTACCTGGAACCCCCGCGGTCAAGGAACACGACCGCAACCGCAAGGACTGGACACGGGTCACAGGGGTGGCTTTGGGGGTCTCTGTGTGTGTGTGTGTGTGTGTGTGTGTGTGTGCTAGTAGGTGTGTGTAGGTGGGTGTGCATATGTGTGTTGGCGTGTGTGTGTGTTTAGGAGGACATGTGTTGGTTTGTGTGTCTGTGTTGTTGTGTCTGTGTGTGTACAGTCATATACAGCAGATGTGTGCGTGTATGTGGAGGTCTGTCATTCAGTCCCCTCCTTACTTCCTCCCTTAGCTGTCGTGCTCAGTCTAACCAAGTACAGACAGTTCCGTGTCTCCAACATGACGCGGCCATCTGTCTCTCCAGAAGGATACACCCACTGCAGTTTGAGCTTGCGGTCAGGCAGCGCCCCCTTGTGGTCCAGGGTGTAAGTGTCCCTTAGCTGGTCGGGCATGTGCATGGTGACCGGCCGGCCTCTCAGGAACATCCGCACGTAGCCGTCCTCTGGAGGGGCGAGGTCAAAGGTCAGCAGAGGTGGGGTTGCAGGTAAGAACAGGCAGGGTCAAATGTTAAAAGGTCGGAAGAGGTGGGATTTAGAGTACGTTCTCTCCTCCTTCCACCCCTCTTTCATTCTCTCAGTCCCTCCAAACCCTCTCTCTCTCTCTCTCTCTCTCATCCCCCTCCCTCAACCCTTCTCTGTCTCCCTCCTTCCACCCCTCTATCCTTCTCTCACTCCCTCCAACCCCCCCCTCTCTCTCTCTCTCTCTCTATCCCTTCCCCACTTCTTCTCTCTCTCCTCCTCCTAACCAACCACCCTACCTCCTCCCAGCCTTCCCCTCCCCCCTCCTAGCTCTCCCACAACATAAACATCGACTGAGGTAAGGGGCTCATTAAAATGATTGTTGCCCGACTGGCTTGTTGTTGGTTACTGTGGAAGACCATAGCTCTGTGGTTGTTTCTGGGTTTTCATCATTACTGGGGAAGACTGGGGAATTGAGAATAGGCTTGGTGGTCCGCAGTATTGTAACCTCATTACATGGCTGAGAAGATATTTTTAAGAGATAAAAGGAATGAGGCTCGGTCAGAGACAAGCATAGAGACACATACCAATAGTAAACAGCTGTTGTTTGACTTACCTGCATTGAGGGAGCATTCCTTAGACTTGCTAAGAGAGGGGGGCAGAAAGAGAGGAGAGGTGTTATGAATTGGTCCTCGTGGTGAGAAGGACCTCTAATGACATGCTGGTTGGCGTGACGACCGCTCTCTGAAGTTTCTGAGAAGCAGCAGGAGATGCCGTCAGCCTCCTCAATTATTCACTTCTTCAAACTCGGCGCCTTGACCAGTGAGTGCATTAAGAAGTGCGTTTGAAAGACTTCAGAAATGTGAAGTCAGCTTCATATGTCAGCATTTTGTGATTGCAGGCACACACACACACACACACACACACCTACACACACACAGAGTCAAACCAAGATCATTCCCGGAAGGCATCATCATACAGGTATATCAGGTTATATACACATCAAATCCTTGTTAGAACGGATTAGGAGGGGGTGTGAAATGGGAACGAGAAAGAGAGAGAGGGTGAAATTAAAAAAGAGAGAAAGAATAAGGGAGAGTGAAAGAGAGATATACAAAGAAAGCCAGAGAGAGGGAGAGAGAGGAGATTGACACAATGGGTGCAGTCAATAGTAACCTCCACAAGCATCAGTTGAAAACCAGTTAGCTGATTCCTGACTCAGCTCACAGCCAATCCGATGCTGTCAGGAAGCTGACAGCCCCACCCCGCAGACAGTCTGATTATTGCCATGGCTACAGAAAGGAAAGAAGTGGCATAGCGATATTGACCAATCTCTATCTGCTCATTCAAAAGAACTTTCCCTCCCAACCTGCATCACCACAACCCCCCTCTCTCTCTTTCTAGCCATCCCTCCTTCCCTTCACACCTCCATCCCAAAATGCCCATAACACATCAGACCATATACACAGGAGACTGGTGCTGCGTGCTGGTCAGTAAGGAGTGGCTTAAGACATCAATAACTGGTTTAATCTCCTTAATATCTGATTACATCTGATTCAACCAGACTGTTAATGAGCCTGAGAAATGAGCCTGGATGAACATGACTGGATGGTTGAAATGAGCCTGGATGAACATGACTGGATGGTTGCACGTTCTGGCTCAACCAGCAGCCAGTCGTGGGTGTTCAGGGACCGTGATCCAGATGTTGTTTGTTGTTTTCCAACCATCTGCCTGTCAAGTAATTACTGCTGTCTCCTAACAGCAGACAGGGGACATAGAGGGATAAAGAGAGAGATAAAGCGATATAAAGAGAGATAAAGAGAGAGAGAGAGAGAGAGAGAGAGAGAGAGAGTGATCACTGGGCATGCTGAACAGAATCCCTAATGAGACAGTGCTTGCTTCTGGTGCGCAGTCAGTCCCGACAAAAACAATCACGTCGACAGCTGCTGCCGATAACGTTTCTGATTTTGACTGGTAGATTCTGCTGGAGTGTGGGAGGCCAACCCCAGGGGGATGTGGAGCCTGTACGTGTGTGTGAGCGTGTGTGTGTGTGAGCGTGTGTGTGAGCGTGTTTGTGTGTCTCTTTAAAAGGGACCACATAACAGGCCTTTCTTGTCTTTCAATAGAGAGTAGGAGGTTCAGCTCTGACCAATAGGAGACCGGAGCCAGCCCAGGGCCACTAATTGAAGCAATACATGATGGGAGCTGGCAACAGGAAGTGTGTGTGGGGAGGGATCAAGAAGCCTCTGAATACAAAGACAGTTTACTGGCAGCTCATACTATACAAACACAGAAGCTTCAGTTCCCTCTACTATATTCCTTCCTGGTCTAATCTGTCTCTGCCTATGCGCCAACTCTCTACCTCATTTACGGTGCTCTACTTTATTCTATTGTGGTCTGAAATGCCATCTGGAATTATGTTCCAAGTGACTGTCAAGCCCGGTCTATCAGTGGGAGACAGAGCGAGCCCTAATGGGTCTGGTGGAGAGAGGGCGGGTCAGGACCTGGAAGCTGTGTGGCGTGAGTGTTCCTCTGTGGGCTGAGTGGGCACATTAGGGCTCATAAGAGCTGTTCCACTGCAGTGAGTCATAACTCATAACTCTCTGTCTGTCCATCCCTTCACACTGTCATGACGACCACTACTGAAGACCATTAGGACACCCTCAAAACAGAAGGAATGAGAGGGGGAGAGAGAGAGACCGAGAAGACAGATAGAAGCAGAAGTTAGTGAAGGTAAAAGGAGACAGCGAGAAGGAGAGGGAACAGAACAGAGAGAGAGAGAGAGGATGGAAAGAGAGGTTGGAGAGAGAGAATAGAGAAGGTACGGAGCACAAAGGGACAGATAGACAGAGACAGGGAAGAGTGATACAGAGGATACAGTGATAAGTGGATAGAGAGATAGACAGGATAGAGATAATGGAGAGCTAAAGTTAAGATCAGATCAAGGATAAGGAGGTGAAGGTGTTTTAACAGGATACAACACTGTCTTTCCTTATGAATGATTTGCATGCCACCCAATCTCCCTCATTCAAATCCATGCAATTTATCCCCCCCCCCTTCCCATCCTCCTCATCCTCCTCTTCCTCCGTAAGCATTCCCAAAACATCCCCTCAGTTCCATCAGTCAATTTCAGTCAATATGTTCAATGCACACGAGTCGAGCAAACACTGTCAATCAATAGCGATTCTGCAGAGCCAGATGAACCAGTAATCCCCACAGTTCAAAGCGCTGCTCGAAACATTGTTCCTCTCCTCCCCCTAACAGGAAACAGTGGTGTCTCTCTGTGGCTCTGGCGACCAGACCCACATGGTAGACTGTGGTGTAAAAGACTTGCTGCTGTCTCAAACACCCTGTTCTGTAATGATCTCCCCCCCTGCCTGAGGCTGTACAGTTTGGAAAGCTCCGTTATCTATCAATTCTTCCAACTTTACTCAGATAACACCATCTCAATTGGAGTGTATCAAAGAGTATCAAAAGTATGTGTTGCATGTGGAGAATGATGTTCCTGTGGGTGTGTTTGTGTGTTTTGTGTGTGTGTGTTTTATGGTGTGTGCAACGGCTGTCCTCAGTTGGTCTCTACCCCATTCTTTCTCCAGCCACTCCCTGAAAACCAACAGCAAAGGACGGTTTGACTCTCTTCTCAATGTTAGCGTGACTAAATAACGGTGTGTACAAAGTTAAAAGAAGTTCCTGCTTCCCTTCAGCAGAAAACCCACAGAACAGGGTAAACAAACTGAACCTAAAACAGTTAGTGCCTGCATTGCTTTGATGCAAAATAAGTTAGATTAGAACACCAAACTGTACACATGTCAGTTGAAAACATCTTTTTACCTGGAGGATTTCTTCATGGTGATGCGTTTTCCGTTATGTACCAGC
This sequence comes from Mallotus villosus, assembly GCA_903064625.1. Classification (NCBI taxonomy): domain Eukaryota; kingdom Metazoa; phylum Chordata; class Actinopteri; order Osmeriformes; family Salangidae; genus Mallotus; species Mallotus villosus. The sequence goes on from CAEFZP010003028.1 coordinate 93,461, forward strand.
TTGTATTTGACAAAAAGGTCTTCACAGCTAACCCAGTCGGACAACTCCTGAACTACAAAGCTCTCCCCCTGCCTTCCTTGTTGACTCAGCCAACTTTAGTAGAGGAGGGGCCTAAGGACTTTGTCCACCAATGAGAACCCATTTCCTGATTCTCGGCTCAATGACCACCCCCCCTAGTGGAGGGGAATTTGACACCTCAGCAGAATGAGGAGTGAGCTGAGAGGGTGAAGCAGAGAGGGGGGCAGAGGAGGAAAGAGAGAGAGAGAGAGATGAGAGAGAGAGAGAGTAGAGAGAGATGAGAGAGAAGTAGAGAGAGAGAGAGAGGAGAGAGAGAGAGATAGAGAGGAGAGAGAGAGAGGAGATAGTGATGAGAGAGAGAAGAGAGAGATGAGAGAGAGATGAGGAGAGAGAGAGATGAGAGAGAGAGAGAGAAGAGAGAGAGAGAGAGAGAGAGCGAGAGAGAGAGGAGAGAGAGATAGAGAGAGAAATAGTAGAGAAATAGAGAAATAGAGAGAGCAAAAACTGAGTGAGAAAGAAAGAAAGAAAGAGAAATAAAGAGACAGTTATGAGAGCTAGAGAAAGAAGAAAGAAAGAAAAGCAGATAGAACAGAGCCTGTGAGTTCAGTACATTTACCATCAGTTTTATTGGCACCTCCATAAAAACAAACAATATCACAATGTTATCTCAGAGGCTCCTGACCAGGTGTGGAGCTTTTACTGTCTCTATCACACAAACATGGACGCTCGTAAAATAAGAAGTGACCCAATATTAAATCAACAACAGCCAACACCACTGAGCATAGAACTCATGGAATAGGGGAAGAAGAGTGACTGCAATCTGGTTATATTTAGTAAACCACAGACTGTATATGACAGGTGCATTACTGCAGAACCTGAGGAGGGGAGGTGGGGGGAGGAGGAGGAGGTGGAGGAGGGAGGAGGAGGGGAGAGAAGGATTCTGACCCCTTGTCAGAACTATGCCCTTCTGATCCTAGATCTTCTGCTGTGCTGTGCACCATATGTGGTTGGGTATAAAAGCGTCTGCTAAATGAACAAAATGTAAACATATAAAAACAGTGAGGAGGATGCGAGGCGGACGAGGAAGACATGCGCTGTCGGGGCACATGCTGTTTATCCACAAAGCTTTCATACACAAACACACACACACACTGAATTATTAATGTCCATTCTATGTATGTTCACAGTCTCCCATAGAAATATATAGTGTTACACTGCAGTAGTGGTGACAGTATCAGTAACATACGCGCGCACACACACACACACACGATCCTTTTTCACAATGACCTCAACAGTCTCACAGCGTCCTGGCTGGTGCACAGACAGCCTGAGGGCCAGGAGGAGACCTTATAGCAGCACAGTAACACACACACATACACATGAACACACATGAACACACACACACACACACATGAACACACACACACAAACACACCAACTGGTAGTCTGGACTACCAAGCAGACAGGACGGCATTTATAGCTGAGGGTTCAGGTGACAGACTGCAGGACCTGTAGACTGCCTGTCTGTCAGTACTGAGGTAGTTCTACCTGTCTGTCTGTCTGTCTGTCTGTCAGTACTGAGGTAGTTCTACCTGTCTGTCTGTCTGTCTGTCTGTCTGTCTGTCTGTCTGTCTGTCTGTCTGTCTGTCTGTCTGTCTGTCTGTCTGTCTGTCTGTCTGCCTGTCTGTCAGTACTGAGGTAGTTCTACCTGCCTGTCTGTCTGTCTGTCTGTCTGTCTGCCTGTCTGCCTGTCTCTCAGTACTGAGGTAGTTCTACCTGCCTGTCTGTCTGTCTGTCTGTCTGCCTGTCTGTCAGTACTGAGGTAGTTCTACCTGCCTGCATGCCTGCCTGCCTGCCTGCCTGCCTGCCTGCCTGTCTGTCTGTCTGTCTGTCTGTCTGTCTGTCTGTCTGTCTGTCTGTCTGTCTGTCTGTCTGTCTGTCTGTCTGTCAGTACTGAGGTAGTTCTACCTGCCTGCATGCCTGCCTGTCTGTCTGTCTGTCTGTCTGTGTCTGTCTGTCCTGTCTGTCTGTCTGTCTGTCTGTCTGTCTGTCTGTCTGCCTGTCAGTACTGAGGTAGTTCTACCTGCCTGTCTGTCTTTCTGTCTGCCTGTCTGTCAGTACTGAGGTAGTTATACCTGCTTGCCTGCATGTCTGTCTGTCTGCCTGCCTGCCTGCCTGTCTGTACTGAGGAAGTTATGTCTGTCTGGTACCTGCTATCTCCCTGGAGGGCATCTAGAGTATTTATGGGTATTTGGGGGGTATTTATGGGTATCTGGGGGGCATCTGGGGTATCTGGAGGGCAGGGGTACCTGCTCTTGCCACAGGTGGAGGAGCTGGAGGAGGTGGTTCTGCTCCTGGAGTCTGTCTCTCTCTTCACCATCGTCAGACGCTCTGTAGACATGCTCTTCCTGGGGAGAGGAAATCAAACAACAACATTAGTCCTTGAATATGTATCCTAACACTTTCACCTCCATTTAGAAGCCCAAACAATTAATTTTGATGTGTATCCAGGCACTTTATACCTCCATTCATTAGCTATTCATATTTATTTTAATGTGTATCCAAGCACTTTATATTAATGCTATTTACACTCCTGGTTAGATACTGTATTTCATTGGCTCCTTACTCGGCAGTTGAATCTAATGAACAATGTTGCGCGACACACTGCCACCCTCTGTCTGACAGGGAGTGGTATTGCAACAAAGATATCGGCAGTGACGGCTATGTCTCAGTCATATCCTCCTGAGATGTTGTCATTCATTGATGTCCACTATAGCGGATAACCAATAATAAAACGATGTTGTGTCAATTGTATTCCCTTAATATGTGTTTATATTAAAAATTAAATGTATTCAAAATATGTGTTCCCTGGTTTCAGGAGGATATTGCTGTGCCTGGTATCTGATGTGTGATGACTACTGGTAGCTGATGTGTGATGACTTCTGGTATCTGATGTTTGATGACTTCTGGTATCTGATGTGTGATGACTTCTGGTAGCTGACGTGTGATGACGTCCATCTCACCTCTTGATGGACAGCAGCACTTCCTTCTTGGGGGAGGAGGGGGAGGAGGGGTAGCGTTTCTGCGGCATGTAGCCATTACTCAGGGGCTTGGAGGGTAGAGCCTGCAGGAGCTGACGGACTGGAGAGGGGAGGAGGGGAGAGGGAGAGAGAGGAGAGAGAGAGATGAGAGAGACGAGAGAGAGAGAGAGAGAGAGAGAGAGAGATCGAGAGAGAGAGAGAGCGAGAGAGAGAGGAGAGACGAGACTATAGTAGCATCTACAGTATGTATGTGTTTGTACAACAGTGCTATGATAAACAGTGCTCCCCATCCCAGTCCTAATCATGCAACCACATTCAAACACTACATCAAACAGCTGTTCAAATACACAAATACTTCCAATATGTTACCGTTTTTTGACTTTTATATATTTATGTCATTGGAACTTTGAAGGGCTTTGCATCTGTTTACAAGTTGTCATATCCTAAACGGACTGCAGTTTACCCAAGAGGAAAAAGAGTATACTTCAAATTTAAATAAACATTAAATGAGAGTTTTAATACCTTGACACTGTACGTATCTTTTCTCTTCGATTTATATATTCACATTGCCAACTTTAATACTATAATAACTTTGTAAGTATACTTTAAGTATGATCTTTTTCTCTCTTGGGTGTCTGGGAGTACGTGTTGACCTCTGACCCTTGGTAGGCACGGCGGGCGTGGCGGGCCTGTGGGGGCCTGCGGGGCCCGGGGCCCGGTCCTCACAGAGGCCCAGCCTGCGCAGGGCGTCAGCCAGGGCGGACTTCAGCAGCTGGATCTCATCCTCCTGCAGCATCAGTCTCTGCTCCATGTGGGACACGCGGTCCTCAAGCTCCATCCCACTGGCCGCCGACGCCGTCTCATCTGGGGGGGTTGGAAGGGTGGGAATGAGGGAAGGGTGGAGGGGAAGAGAAGGGTGGAGGGGTGGGAAGGATGGGGGAGAGGTGGGCGGGAGGAGAAGGACAAGATGATGAGAATGATGCAGAGAGAGAGAGAGAGAGAGAGAGAGAGAGAGAGGAGGAATGTGAGACAGAGATACAGAGAGATGGGGGGGAAGGAGAGAGGGAATGAGGACGAGGAGGGGAGTGTGAGCAAATGAGATGGGCAGAGGGGCGGGACAAAGAGAGAAGGAAGGACACAGAGTCAATACAAGATCATGCAGAGATGCAGAGAGAGAGAGAGAGAGAGAGAGAGAGAGAGAGAGGGATGGACAGTGAGGGCAAGATGGGAGGGAGAGAGGGTGAGCAAATGATGATGTGAAAGAGAGAGAAAAGGATGTAGGGAAAGTGATTAGAAGAGACAGAGAGAGAGAGAAAAAAGACAAAAGACAGAGCTAGAAAGACAGGATGAAGCCCAGAGATGGACAACAGACATTCAGTGGTGGAGTAACAGAGGTGTCCTGTTCTCTGCAGACAGATGGTGTCTGGTTCCTGTCCAGTCGACAGTCTCCGCCCAGTTCTGCTCAGTGTTTTTATGGCATCCCTGCTGTCTCTGAATCTGTAACCTCCTGCAAGTGGACCTTACCCCATTTGAGAAGGCTTTGTCTAAACCCTAACTGACCCAAACCCCAAGTAACCACCTCTTTTCAGCAACAGAATAGGTAGGTAGGAACTGCATTAATCCCAAGGGGAAATTGAGGCAGTGACCTCATGCTTAGTCCAGTTTATGGCTGTACGTCCCAAATCCGCTGGCAAACTAGCCAGCATCCAAATTGAGTCTGGAATGTTTGAATGTTTGAGTGTGGTCAGTGAAGATAACATCTGAAAAATATGTTTTCCTGTCAGTCATCCGATCAAATTGTTCTATTAAAGTGAGTTAAACTGGTTGAGTGAAAAGAGACAGTGTTTCAACGGCCCAGCTCCATAGTGACAGTAATAGAATGTTATCACATCTACGAGTCAAATGAGTTCCTTTGGATGCAAACTATTGAACAGATGGAAGCTACAGATCATGTGATCAGAACACTTGTGCGCTTCGGTCACACACAAACACGCATGCACAAACACATGTACACACACACATACACACACACACACATACACACACACGCAGGAAGCAAAGGGGTTACACATTTACTCATCATCAGAGTTTTCATCTTGTTCACGATCCAACAAATGGAATAAAAAAGCTGCAAATCCCAGTCTCATTAAGAGGGTGTGGGGGGGGGAGATTACCGGCTTTTATAGGAACGGAAATTGCCTTTTTAGTTTTTCATCAGGAACATTACACAACACGCGTTATCTCCCTGAGATGGAAAATCATTCGGGAGCGGTGATGATATGGGTCGTAATCCCCGTCCCTGCATCAGGGCAGCAACCTCCTGGATAAATGACCACATCGCTGAGCTCATCTGATCCAGAGATGCAAATCCCTCCCTGCTGTGGAGGTGTTTTACTGGGCCTCTGTACGTGCTGGAGGAAACACTGACCACAGCTCCAGTACCTCTGTACATGCTGGAGGAAACACTGACCACAGCTCCAGTACCTCTGTACGTGCTGGAGGAAACACTGACCACAGCTCCAGTACCTCTGTACATGCTGGAGGAAACACTGACCACAGCTCCAGTACCTCTGTACATGCTGGAGGAAACACTGACCACAGCTCCAGTACCTCTGTACATGCTGGAGGAAACACTGACCACAGCTCCAGTACCTCTGTACATGCTGGAGGAAACACTGACCACAGCTCCAGTACCTCTGTACATGCTGGAGGAAACACTGACCACAGCTCCAGTACCTCTATACATGCTGGAGGAAACACTGACCACAGCTCCAGTACTTCTGTACATGCTGGAGGAAACACTGACCACAGCTCCAGTACCTATGTACTGTACGTGCTGGAGGAAACACTGACCCCAGCTCCAGTACCCTGTACATGCTGGAGGAAACCTGACCCAGCTCCGTACCCTGTACATGCTGGAGGAAACACTGACCACAGCTCCAGTAACTGTAAGCGCTTTGAGTGCCGCTAAGGTAGAAAAGCGCTATATAAATGCAATCCATTATTATTATCATTATTATTTACCTCTGTACGTGCTGGAGGAAACACTGACCCCTTCTTAACACTATCTCTTTCTCTCTCTCTCTCTCTCTCTCTCTCTCTCTCTCTCTCTCTCCACGAGCCCCCTCTCTGGCTGTCACATGCACACGCTGCTCATACTTACCTGCAAGTAAGCACACACACACACCCACGCACCCAGACGGCAGATAAGCTATGCACACCGTGACTCTCTCAGGAGCGAGGCAGCCAGAGCCACGTCGGGGAGAGCAGCTGGCAGGTGGAAGACAAACTCATCACAACTCTAATGGTTGATCACAGCAAGGGGAGGGGGGGGGTGCAGGGGAGGGGAGAGGAAGGGGGGGGGTGGGAGGAGGAGAGGAGGGAGGGAGGGGGGAAGGAGGGATGAGGAGAGGGAGGTTAGCTATGCCGTGATGTGGCAGGAGGGGGGGATGAGCGGGTGAGAGGAAGCGAGAGGACGATGGAGGTCGTGGAGAAAAGCGAAGCCTGCTGAAATATTCATGGAGCTGAGGGCTCTGCTAGACTCCTACCTGCCATGTCTGTTTCTGCACCGTCACTCAACCAGTCAGCCAGCCAGATCAGTCAGATCAGCCAGATCAGTCAGACAACCAGTCCGCTCTCCTGCAGTTCTCCAGGGTCTCTCAGGGTGCCAGAGATGGGCTGGGCTAGACTCCCTCCTCTCTCTCTCTCTCTCTCTCTCTCTCTCCCTCTCTCTCTCTGCAGCCTCTGACTGGCTCTGCCAATGTCCCAGGACCCTCCTCCATCCCTCCCTCCCTCCTCCTGCCCTCGCTACCCCCCTCCCCTTCCTGACAGGCCCCTCCCTCCGACCTTCTCTTCCCCCTGTTCTCTCCTCCCCATCCTCTCATCCACTGTAATCTACTAAGCCTGAACAGCTCGCTATGGGACAGGCAGTCAGTGGTAACTTGGAGCCCCTCCCAAAACCACCCTTCCCGCCGTCACCCCTCTCCCCCCCTGCTCGCAAGCTGCTGTGGGCTGCAGACGGGACATGCTGCAAACTGTGGAGGCAGCAGGAGAGGCTGGGAGGCTAGGAGGGAGGAAGGGATGGAAGTAAAGAGAGAGTGAGAGGGGGAGGGAGGGAGGCTGATAGAGAGGGAGGCTGGGAGAGAGGGAGGGGGTGGTGGGCCTGGCTCGGGTCCAGAAGCACACACTCTGCAGCAGCAGCAGCAGTAACCAGGCACGACCAGGAAGTGCTCGCTGCAGAGGCCGGGATCAGAGTCCCTCTCCATCACTGACACACACACACACACACAAACGCGCACAATCGCACAGACATGCACACAATCACTCAGACACAAGCAGACACTGTAGAATGTAAGTAGCATACACCCACGTAGGAAAAAACTAAAGAAGAAACACAAACACACGCATGCAGTGACAGGATGCATAGGCGCTACCACAACTACCAGGAAGTGACACGATAAAAAACTGTGATCAAAGTCCCTCACAATCACATGCACACAAACACACATGCAGATATATAGCAGAAGGCACAAACATACAAACACACTCATCCAGCATAGACACTTAAGCAAGCACACACACAGCCACAGCCACAAACGCACACAAACACGCACACACAAAGTGCTTGCGAGGCCTATAACTCTGTATAAGGCTGACAGCAGTCTGCACAGCAGCGATGTTAACCAGTCCTGTACGGGGCGAGTGAGACAGCTCTCCCCTCCTCCAGCCTGCCAGGATTGGATGTCAGGCCGGGGGCCAGGTGAGCTGGGGACAGGGGGGCTGGAGGTGTCACTTGCAGGAGAACATGTGTGATTCAGACCAGACAGACACCACATGCATCCTGGCCGTCAAACAGATGGTCACTGCCTTGGACTGGCGTCTTGGTCACTGTCTGGACCTGCTTCTATAGGTTGTCAAGGACAGATCTGTTGTGTGTACTGTCTGACTGACTGAGTGACCGATTCACTGACACACAAATCAACAGACAGACAGACAGACAGACAGACGACAGACAGACAGACAGACAGACAGACAGACAGACAGACAGACAGACAGACAGACAGACAGACAGACAGACAGACAGACAGACAGACAGACAGACTAACTGACTGACTGACTGACTGACTGACTGACACAAACCGACAAACATCCTGACAGACTGAAAGACCGACAGATATCACACCAACAACCACCACCATAAAAACAACAAAGGAAGTGTAGGACAAGCAACTTCCTGTTTGGTCATCAGACCGGGTAGAGAGGAGCTAGCCCCCTTATACCCACCCCCCTCCGGCCACACCACCTCCACCACCACCTCCACCACTCCCCAAACCCCCACTGTTCTTCCACCTGCCAGTCAATATGGAGGAACTAGATTCCAGTCTGGTGTAGTCTAGACTCTAGGGCGCAATAACATCTACCAGATTCATGCACTGCTGTATGACGCTGATCAGAAAATACATCTTATCATGTATGACCTTTGAGGTTCATAACGTTTTCAGCTCATGTCCTCCACGATTTGTTCAGTTCTGTAAACCATAATAACCTCACTGATCACATGACCTGTGGAGATCCAGGTCTTACCAAGTGCACTGTTGTCAGGTGGTTGCACAACTAGCCATCTTCTTAAATAACTGATCTGATGCTGAAAAGTAATATATTGATATGTAAATATCTGTGATACAATGACTCAATAGCATTTGAATACTAGGCTACACTAGGAAAATGTTATCCAAAGTAGGAATGCGGTCAGGCCGATGTTTCATCGTTTACTAGCTCCACAGGTTGTACAGCACAGTAAACGATTCAGTCAGTTACAGTAGCTCATTTGGTTACATGGTAATATGGTCCGTTCTGTAAATGTACGAGTAGGCTAAGATGAACGTTCTCTACCCGAATAATTGTAGCTAGAGCCCAATCGACACAGGTGGAAGTCTGGTCGCCTACACGTAGCATATGAAATTGACATAAATTCACCTATCACAGATAACCACATCTGACAATATAATATTTCGATTTGTACCCGAATATGTAGACTATGCGGTGCGCAAATTGGTTCAGATATATCTCGGCTCAAACGGAGTGTCGTGTCACAGGTGAGGTGACTTACCGTTGCAGTACTGAAGCAAGAGAGACGTGCTATCGTACAGGCTCCCGCAGGAGGCGATTCTCTCCGACATCTCTCTGTCTTGGGATGCAAACATTCTTTCTTTTCCTCCTTTCTTCTTGCGACCTCCCTCGCACCTCGATCTCCCTTCACCGCTCCACATTCAGGCAACCAACGACCACAACAACACCTTTCTCTTCCTGCCGCTTCTCTTCACACCGGTGACCGTCTGCTCTGCGTTTCTGTTACTATAGCAACAGCCTCTCTTCGCCGACTCCGTCGCCAGCCATTGGGAACCGTAGAAGGGGCTCGCTTAATGGATTTACACAATTAGATTGAAATATTGATTGAATGTATCGGTCCGTGGGTGTTAGTTTAACAAAGTTACTTTCTTCAAACTTCGCTATGGTCCCACATGTTCTTATTGGAAAGTATGTGGGTGTTATTGCACTAGACTACGTGTATTGAATAATTGATTTCCTAACACGTGTTAGAAATAGATAGCCTATTCTACCTGTGGCAGAAGACAGAACTCATAAAACACAACATGACGCCTGCACCAAGTCCTCGATTTTAAATCTAGACTCGTTATTCGTCATATGAGAGAAGGTAGACAACGGAGGAATCGAAACAGACATGAAATTGGTGTTTGGTAAACTGTCCTGAACATTAATTATGCGATAGAACCAGCAGATGGAGGCAAAGTATTCCCATAGCCTACTGTGACAAGAAATCCAACAGCTGTTTCCTGAATAAACATGTTCACATAGAGCAGTAGGTGTCACCAGATATACAGACTTTCACTTTGCCGTGCAGTCTCCACCGATCTCTGTTCTCTCTCGATCTCTCCATAGCTCTCTCTTTCTCTCTTCCTGTTTTTCTTTCTTTCTCTCTTTGTTCCTGTCTCTGTTTTTCTCTCTCTGTCTTCACCATCTCCTTTGCTTACTTTCTCCCTGCCCCCCCACCTCTCTCTCTCTCCCTCTCTCTCCCTCTCACTCCCTGCCCCTCACCCCCCCCTCTCTCTCTCTCTCTCTCTCTCTCTCTCTCTCTCTCTCTCTCTCTCTCTCTGTCTCTCTCTCTCTCACACCTTAATGTTGGCTTGGAGTACTGGAGCAGGTCTGACCAGCATCCAGTTAATACACTGCTAATGTATCTTCTCATATGGAGCAGAAAAAGGATGGAGATATCCAGGAGAGAAAGGATGGGCAGATAGAGCAAGACAAGAGGGCGGGCCAGAGTGAGAAATAGAGTGATAGATTGAGGGAGAGGTGGAGATCGAAAGAGGAGAAGGCTAGAGCATAATGTTATTAATCCTAATTGGTGGCCCCTCCACATACACACATGTGGTACACGCACAACCTTTACACCTACACACCGCACTCAACATTCCTTGCTATCAAAACGAGCATCACATTACATTGACTGGCTGTAATGTGCATGGGCTCTGTGCTGACGATTGTTTAAGTGTAACTCTCTACTATGTACATTTTCATATATTTTGCCAGTTTAAACACTGACCGTTCATTTGATGTTATACCTGTACAGGAAACATCTTCTCTCCTGACATTTGATATTCATTTGATATTATATCTGGTCAAAATGGCAGCCTTCTGGAGACTGGACATTCATGGATGTTATACCTGGTCAAGAAAAGTCAGCTTCATCTAGCCAGCATATTGGATTTCTTGCATCCAGTGTGTAAAAGTGATATGGTGATCGATACTGTAAGACTGCACTGGACAGTGTTTTACCATTCACGTGAATCCCTCAGTGGACTCACGCAAACAAACATCTCAAATGTGAAGGAGCCTGTGGCTCAGTTTGTTAGGATGTAGCATCTGCAGTACAACGGTTAGTTGTTCAATTCCCGAGAAATGCAGCTGATTTATGATTAAACGGTAACAGAGCGTCTGATTGGTGAAGGCCACTGTGCTGTCGTGACAGATCTGTACTGTAGTTTGATTGCCTCAGGATGAGTCACGCATTCAGACCACCCTCAGCACAGACAGAGCTTCAGTGTCTGTCAATTATCACACAATCACCCCGTCCTAACAGACATTTTACTTTTCTTTTTCATAATTTAGCAGATTCATCCTTCCATCCCATGGCAAATATACTGTACACATGGTGCATGTAAAAGGTACAGAAGAAAATCTAGGATCATAAGGGAGTGTTTCTAACAGGATTTTGGTGGTTAGAGTTAAGGCACAGTGACACACTCCTGCAGGAAGTGACACATTCCTGCAAGAAGTGACCACAGTCACCCTGAATGTAGCCATCAACAAACCAGGTCTAAACCATGTTTTTAAGGGTGGGTGTTTGAGACTAACTGGATGGCTGTCTTTCTTGGCTAGCTAGTTGGCCGATTAGTTGACTTGCTAGCTGACTGGCTGATTAGTAGATTTTCTAGCTGGCTAGCTGGCTGGCTGATTAGCTGACTAGCTAGCTTACTGGAGTGACAGTATATAAGGTCTGTCTGTCTCTCTCTCTACTATCGTCTGAATGCAGTCTTCACCACTTCACTTCTCTCTCTTTGCAGACTTTTATTGGCCATTTATATCCTGTGATTGTTCCTGTGAGAAGGGTTATGCCTTCCTATTCCATCTCGTGGTAAAGGTGGGATTTACTCTTCCCTGGCAGGTTAATGGAGAAAGGACAGTCTGGGGACGCCTGATTTAGTTGTGTTAGTCCAGCCTACACCATGCTCAGTGACCAGCATTACTGCTCATTTCTCTTCTCTCCTCCCTTCCTCTTGTCTCATCTCATTCCTCCAACTTTCCTCTCACCTCCTCTCTTCTTATCTCTTCTCCTCTCCTCTCTCCTTTCCTTTCGTCTCTCCTCCTCTTCTCTTTTCCTCTCCTCTCCTCTCGCTAAGTTGTTGTTGTCTGGTCCAGATACCATATGGGAAGGATGATGCCATTTACTGTAAGTGTTGATATGGCAACAATAACATCCTGGTTTTCAGGTAGAATCATTTTTTACTCTGGCGCTTGATTGGTTAATCGTACGGAGGATGAGGGCGAGAACACAAAACAGGAAAGAAGTTGAGACCAGACCAGACTTCAATGATCCATGAAAACAAACTTTCCCCCCCTGTCCTGATACTGCGCCTCGTTGTCCAGCAGAAAACATCAGCATTCTTGTCCTATCTCTCCCAGAGGTTCAAACTGAACATGTGATTGATAGCTATCAGAACAACCTCGCCAATATGTTCTCGTGTCAGCCGACGAGGCGAGGTTTGTTTGAACTGTTCTCCGTGGGGAAAAAGAGTCTCCAGAATGATCCAAGGATCCAAAATTAAACGAGAGAAGACAGGCTCAGAGAAGAAGGTGCTCCAGTTGAACCTCCAGGAGATAGGGTCATCGTAGGCTTTTAATGTGCCCAGAAGGGTGTGATGGAGCCAGGGCCTGAAGGGCAGGAGTGGGGCACTGCCTGGAGGGCTTTCGGAGGGCAGCAGTCCTCGTTACCGTCATTATCTGGTTCCCCATCAGTGGATCTGTGGTGTTTCTATAGACAACCCCTTTTGACCCTTCTATTTAGTTCATAATTAGTTTTCACTTTTCCTGTCATCAGGCACACAGTCTCCTACCCTCTCACCCTTTCATCAACAGGGCCTCACCCCAAACAGAGCACAGGGTTGTTGTCCCTGCTGAGTGAAAGAAACTAAAAACAAACACAAACAAAACCAAAGTTCCATTCAAGGCTCATTGTGAAGCATTGGACCGAACCATCTGTGGTGCTGGTTCCTGGTCCCGCTCAGAAAAAGGTAGGAAAAGAGAGAGGGAGGGAGGAAGGAAGGAAGGAGATAATGAGCGGGTGACTCAGAGCAGCTCAATTGACTATCTGTTCATTAAAGGACGATCCGTTGTCAATATCAACATTTTTAATAATTAGTGAGGACAATGAGGGCGGTCAGCCTTCACTCTGAGCTATATCGGTCAGTGTGTGTGTGTGTGTGTGTGTGTGTGTGTGTGTATACAGTGGCATTTACGGCCATTCTGGGGCACTTGGCAGGATATCTAAACCCCCCTCTCCCCCCAAAAAAGAAGCACAATCTTCAGAATAACACTCTAGAATTGTACTGTTATGAACCCAAAATAAAAGTCCAACAGCAGTTTATTTTTGCAATCTCAATGATGATCTCATTGATCTCTGTTCAGTTTTCAAATCCAACCCTTTGCCAAACCTAGCCCCTGGATCTCAACTCTCATCCTCAACTCTGTGTGAGTGTGTTTATGTGTGTGTGGGGGGTATATGTGCGTGTGTTGTATATGTGTGTGTTTATTCGTGCGTATAAGTGAGGGGTGGAGGGTATCTGTGTGTGCCTGCGTCATCAGCATACGATGATAATGGGGTTGCCTGGTGCTGCAGACAGCCATCATCAGGAGCGTCGTGCTGATGTTCCCCCTGGGGCCCTGTCTGAACAGCAATGACACTCCAGCTGTGAGAACTGAGGGGAAGGTCCAACTGTGCCTCCCCCTCCTGCAGCAAGGCTGTGAAGGCTGCTCATAACAGAGAGCAGGACAGTGTGACACATACACTCAGTTTAGTCTGTTGCACGTGTGTGTGTGTGTGTGTATTGTACTTGTGTGTGGGGGGATTCCCCTGGAGGCATCATGGTGTGGAGGGTTAGATGTGTGGAGGTGCAAAACCTGGGTTAAATCCCTCACTGTTTGTCCATCTGTCTGTCTGTTTGCCCGTCTGGCTGCCTGCCTATCTGCTTATCTGCTCATCTGTCTGTCTGTCTGTCTGTCTGTCTGTCTGTCTGTCTGTCTGTAACACGCTCCACGCTCCATGGGCCCCAAGCCCTGGTTCTCCCTGGGTCCTGCTGGGAGCTTGATGACATGGGGGATTAGAGCCACTGTTAGGTGATGGAGCTGGGATGAGAGGGGGAGGTGAGGTGAGGGGGGAAGGGATGGGAGAAATGCGGACATGTTTCAATTTGTGTGCTCCAAAACGTGTGTTTGTGTGTGTGTCGGTGTGTGGGGGGGTATGTTGTGGGTTACCACGCATTAATAAACCTTGTAACCATGCATGTCTTTGTTGTGTACACAATAATGGCAAATAAAAGAGATATGGGTAGGCAAACTGTTAAGTAAAACACAAAACACTGGACACTATATCTGGACAAAATGTCAGTCTTCTGGACACTAGCCATCATTTGATACCATATCTGTATACATCTGTGGGATACATTTTTCTACCCTTTACATTTTTTAATTATCTGCAATCTTGAGGAGGAATCCCCCATTACTACTTAAAGCTATATTGTTGTAACCATTCTTGTGTTTTCTACTCTATAATGCTCTACTCTACATAATCAGCTGTACACTGTTCTGTTCTACTTTGCTCTACTCTGCTCTACTCTACTCTACTCTACTCTGCTCTGGTGTATTGTATGTGGTTGTTTTAGTCCAGGAGCACTGCTGATCACATTTTCTCTCTCTAGTTTTGTGAATCTTCTCAGGATCAATAAAACTAGCCAATAAAAGTGACATTTCATTATTTTTCATGAAATCTAAAAGCCAGTACAAAATTCCAACAAAACATTATTCAGACATGAAATTATTGAGTACTTTCCGTTAATAGCTGGGTTTAATGCAGATGTTAATGCATGCAGCATTGAGTGCCCTAATCTGTCAATCCAGTCTGCTGGGAGTTAGAGCCACAGCAGGCTGGGGAATGGTGGGTGGACCAGGGACACCAAGACCAGGACCAGGACCAGGGGCCCCAAGACCAGGACCAGGACCAGGGGCACCAAGACCAGGACCAGGACCAGGGGCTCCAAGACCAGGACCAGGACCAGGGGCACCAAGACCAGGACCAGGACCAGGACCAGGGGCACCAAGACCAGGACCAGGACCAGGGGCACCAAGACCAGGACCAGGACCAGGGGCACCAAGACCAGGACCAGGACCAGGGGCACCAGGACCAGGACCAGGACCAGGGGCACCAAGACCAGGACGAGGACCAGGGGCACCAAGACCAGGACCAGGACCAGGGGCACCAGGACCAGGACCAGGGGCACCAAGACCAGGACCAGGGGCACCAAGACCAGGACCAGGACCAGGGGCACCAGGACAAGGACCAGGGGCACCAAGACCAGGACGAGGACCAGGGGCACCAAGACCAGGACCAGGACCAGGGGCACCAAGACCAGGACCAGGACCAGGGGCACCAGGACCAGGACCAGGACCAGGGGCACCAAGACCAGGACGAGGACCAGGGGCACCAAGACCAGGACCAGGACCAGGGGCACCAAGACCAGGACCAGGGGCACCAAGACCAGGACCAGGACCAGGGGCACCAGGACAAGGACCAGGGGCACCAAGACCAGGACCAGGGGCACCAGGACAAGGACCAGGGGCACAGCAGGCTGGGGAATGGTGGGTGGACCAGGGACACCAAGACCAGGACCAGGACCAGGACCAGGGGCACCAAGACCAGGACCAGGACCAGGGGCACCAAGACCAGGACCAGGGGCACTAAGACCAGGACCAGGACCAGGGGCACCAGGACCAGGACCAGGACCAGGGGCACCAAGACCAGGACGAGGACCAGGGGCACCAAGACCAGGACCAGGACCAGGGGCACCAGGACCAGGACCAGGGGCACCAAGACCAGGACCAGGGGCACCAAGACCAGGACCAGGACCAGGGGCACCAGGACAAGGACCAGGGGCACCAAGACCAGGACGAGGACCAGGGGCACCAAGACCAGGACCAGGACCAGGGGCACCAAGACCAGGACCAGGACCAGGGGCACCAGGACCAGGGGCACCAAGACCAGGACGAGGACCAGGGGCACCAAGACCAGGACCAGGACCAGGGGCACCAAGACCAGGACCAGGGGCACCAAGACCAGGACCAGGACCAGGGGCACCAGGACAAGGACCAGGGGCACCAAGACCAGGACCAGGGGCACCAGGACAAGGACCAGGGGCACCAGGACAAGGACCAGGGGCACCAAGACCAGGACCAGGGGCACCAGGACCAGGGGCACCAAGACCAGGACCAGGACCACCATCCTGGTGGATGTGACTGGCAGACCCATGTCCTCATCCTCCTTCCAGATACGCAGGGTTGTGTATGGATGTGCCTGTATTTCGATGTACATGTTTGAGTGTTGATAACGTAGAACGGCTCTGCTGCACCACATCAAGTGGAAAATCACGAGGCCGTTTAGCAGATGTTCTTTTCATGTGACGTGATTGTGTGTGTGCGTGTTTTTGTTTGTTTGTGTGTTTGGTGTGCTTGCTTGTGCATGTAAAGCTTTCATGTTTAGAGTTTGAACTGGCAGCTAACAAACGCACATCTTCCAGGCTGTTAACGAGTGTTAGCCGGCTGCTGACAAACATATGGCACCTCGGCAGGCGAAAGGCAGATCACTCTGTCAGCATCCTCATTTGAAACAGCCAGTAAGTCTGTCAGCGTTGAGCCTCAGTTGAAACATCCAATGATTACAGAGCACACAAATGCCTAGTCCCGCCCACAGAGAGCACCCCTGAGAGATGCAGCAGAGGTGGTTTGGTGACTGTGCTGGTGTGTTGAGCAGTATCCTGGTTTTAGTCCTTTGGGTTTGGGTTAAAGAACCGAGGCCTATAGGCTTTAGCTTAACGAGATCATGCATGGTGACGACCAAGGTTCAAACCCCAACTGGTTCCTGCATGATGTGCAAGCTTTTGCAGACTGTGATTGGCTTCCTGAGGGTCTTCATGTTGATATATTGTGCCTCTGCCTGCAACAATGTCACAATAAGTCACTGTCCTTTTCCTATATAGACCAGGTGCTTGACTGAGTCCATCTGGGAAACCCTGAGTGAACAACAACATCTTTTGGAGTCCAACACTGACTGAGAATGAGAATCCTCATCCGCTTCCATCAGTTGATGGATGATGTGATGAAGTTCTTGAGACAAGGCAATTACCCAGCTTTTGACTTCTAATGTGTTGAGCGGAGTTCTGTTCTATCTCCGTTCTGCGTCTGTGACATTGTGCTTCGGTGAGCCTGCTGGGATTCTGCACATAAATCAGACCATGGAATCTGTACATGGAGTGGGCACATCTGACTCGCAATTAAAACATTGTTTTCCGTTTGAGTGAGTCACTTGTTTTTTAAGAAAGTTCCGAAGATTGCGTGGATGACACAGAAATCAGACTGATGATTTGATCTTCCTTTGAACGAGTATTTTACATTTGTACGTGAGGAGAATATCAATTAAAA
>CAEFZP010003029.1:0-11674 GCA_903064625.1 Mallotus villosus
CAAATGAATGTTGGGATATTGGCAGACCGCAGTTTGTTAGATTACAGAACTGTGTGTCTGGTCGTCTGATCAGTAACATCGGGGCCCCCCAGGGAACTGTACTGTCCCCCTTCCTCTTCACCACATACACTGCTGACTTTCAGCACTGCACCGAGTCGTGTCATCTACAGAAGTTCTCTGATGACACGGCCATTGTGGGGTGTGTTGAGGGCGGGGGGGAGGCTGAGTACAGGGACCTGGTTGACCGCTTTGTGAAGTGGTGTGGGGAGAACTGCATGCAGCTCAACGTGGCGAAGACGAGGGAGATGGTGGTGGACTTCAGGAGGAACAAGCCCCTGCTCTCTCCTGTCTGCATCGGTGGGACGGATGTGGAGGTGGTGTCGGCTTACAAGTACCTGGGTGTCACACTGGACAATAAACTGGACTGGTCCACCAACACACAGGCCGTCTACAAGAAGGGCCTGAGCCGGCTTTACTTCCTGAGGAGGCTCAGGTCCTTCCACGTCTGCAACAAGATGCTGCAGATGTTCTATCAGTCTGTTGTGGCGAGCACCATCTTCTTTGCTGTGGTGTCCTGGGTTGCGGGCATCAAGGCAAAGGACGCCAACAAACTGAAAAAACTCATTAAGAAAGCAGAGTCTGTGGTTGGCTCTAAGCTTGTCACCCTGGAGGAGGTGGTGGAGGACAGGATGCTGGCAAAACTGCTGGCAATCATGGACCATCCCTCTCACCCCCTCCACAAAACCCTGGACAAGCTAAGAAGCAGCTTCAGCCACAGACTCATTCAACCCCGCTGCTCCAAAGAACGATACAGGAAATCGTTCCTCCCAACCGCAATAAGACTGTTCAACTCTACCTCTGTCAGAGCCACCATCACAGAACTGCACTAAACCTGTCTCCTTGCACTTTATTCTATTGTATTGTATTGTATTTATTCTATTGTATTGTATTTTATTGTATTCAAATATACCGGCTGCTATGACAACTTAATTTCCCTTCGGGGATAAATAAAGTAATCTATCTATCTATCTATCTATCTATTTGGACACCACAGGCTGTGTTAGAGAGCAGGCAAGGGGCCAGGTAGACGAGCCCAAACTTCCTAA
The DNA here is from genome assembly GCA_903064625.1 of Mallotus villosus. Taxonomy (NCBI): domain Eukaryota; kingdom Metazoa; phylum Chordata; class Actinopteri; order Osmeriformes; family Salangidae; genus Mallotus; species Mallotus villosus. The sequence goes on from CAEFZP010003029.1 coordinate 1,107, forward strand.
CCCTGTAAGAGTTCTGTACTACATTACATCAGAATCAGAATAAAGTTAGTAAGTGTAGGTAAACAAGGAATTTACTATGGTGGGCAGGTGCATATAGTAAACGTATAATAAACGTATAGAATTAAAAAATGTGCATTCAGTTAAATATAAAATATACAAATGTATGAATGTATAACATTTACAACAAAATACTGACAAAACTGTACAGTATTAAATATAAAGTAAAACTAAAAATGAAAGCAGTAGGGCTGTATGCCAGTTCTTGGTGAGGGAGCTGATGTTCAGTTCCCACTTGAGGTCCTGGGAGAGGATAGTGCTCAGGAAGCAGAAGAACTCCACAGTGTTGACTGGGGAGTCACACAGGGTGATAGGGGTGAGTGGGGCTGTGTTTTTCCTGAAGTCCACAACCATCTCAACTGTCATAAGAGCATTGAGCTCCAAATTGTTCTGGCTGCACCAGGTCACCAGGTTGTCAGCTTCCCACCTGTAGTCAGACTCACCCCCACCGAAGATGAGCCCAATGAGGGTGGTGTCACCCACAAACTTCAGAGAGAGTTTGACGGATTGATGACCGGAGATGCAGCTGTTGGTGTACAGGGAGAAGAGCAGAGTAGAAAGGACGCAGCCCTGAGGAGATACGGTGCTGATGGACTGGGAATCAGAGACGTGTTTTCCCTGCGTCACACACTGCTTCCTGTCAGACAGGAAGTCTGTGATCCACCTGCAGGTGGAGTCAGGCACGTTCAGCTGGGAGAGCTTGTCCTTTAGCAGAGTCTGGATGATGGTTTTAAAGGCAGAGCTGAAGTCCACAAACAGGATCCTGGCGTACGATCCCGGGGAGTCCAGGTGCTGGAGGTTGAAGTGGAAGGCCATGTTGGATCTGCGTGGTTGATCACTCTGTAAGAATGTCACAGCAATGTAGTCGTCAAGTCTTTGCATATGAATTGAGTTGGATTCTTTGGGGAGTGTGCATCTGTGCACACAGATGTGTGTATCTGTGTGTGTGTGTGTGTCCTGGCATGGAGACCATTAAACCGAGGCTGTGTGTTATCCCTATTGTTGCTGAAATGTCACCGCTGTTATTAGGGAAGATTTATGTGCTATGCCAAGGGACAGAGAGGCAATGCCAGTGTGTGTGTGGGTGTGTGTGGATGTTTGTGTGAAATTTGTGTTTACGGATGTGTGTGTACGACCTTTTTTGTGAGCAAGTGCGTGTTTATCAAGTGTGTACGTGTGCCCACTCATTTTATGAGCATGTTCTCGTTGTGTGTGTGTGTTTTGTGCGTATGGGGCATATGCAAGGGCGTAACCATGGTTTAGACATTGGGGGGGTCCAATTTTTATTATTATTATTTGTTAAGTGCATTGCCTACAATTCTATATTTATATATGAAAATGTGGACATTTAGAACATAGTTTCGAGGACTACATTGACCATTTGAATTCACATCTAAAGGAATAGTGTAATCATGTAATGTCTGCACACACACACACACACACACATACACACACACACTTTGTTTTGGTTAGTTGCTTACTGACCTTAACAGAACTAGTGAGTAAGATTTCCATTGAAATAATCGTCATCCATCGGCAAAGTACAGATAATTTTATACATAATTTTTACGCTGTTATGTTACATTAAAAGTAAGGAACTGAACATGCTGTGTATGTTCGATGTTTAAGCATCCGTGTTGAAAAACATCAAATTTAAGTTGGGCTGGTATTTCCTACCGCTAGCTATCGTACCAACATGGCAGCTTCCATGATGTGGGCTCTGGGATTTAAAAAACTTACGATTCAAGATGGTTAAAAACCAGCTATTGCTCGAACGACCAGCTAGTATGCATTAGTTATGTTTACTAGATAGTTTCTCAGCATCAGTTTTGCCCAGGCAGTGAAGCTGCTAATCGCTAGCTTCAACTAGCTAATGTAGCTAAAAACTGAATTGCCACAAACGGATAACCAAGTGATTTGAGCACTCTACTGAATGAGGCGATCTCAAAAGAAATATTGAATAACGTAATTTATCTTACCAACTTGTTAAGTGTAGCAACAATGCAGTTAACCGTACCACATCATGACCGATGACGTACCGGTAACCTCAAATCCTCCATTACTCTTTACTTTCTTGGCTCTCACTGAAGAAAGAGTGTGGGGTAACCATGACAACGCAGAAAGTCGCGAGGTGGTTTCAAACTAAATCGCACAAGTGTACAATTAGGAGGGGGGATTCTTAACAAACGGAAATAAATTGAAAATAAATAAGACATAACAAGAGACCGATCCATTGACAGGGTTCATAAAAAGAGAACATGTCATATATTTTACATTTTATCCTGCTGTATATTGGGGGGGACAGGTTAGTATTTTCTCAACATTGGGGGGGACACGACCCCCCCCAAAGAATGCGTGGTTACGCCGTTGGGCATATGATTAATTCAATACACCAGAGGACAGGCCTGCAATGTCAGTTAATGTCCGTGTGCATGAATCATGTAAACTTTCAGAAACTTCATAAGAGTCAACTTTCTTTACATAACACATCGGGAAGAAAAGAGAATGAGTCTGAAATAGTACATCTGCAACCGACATCAACCATTACTCACTATTTACGCCTTTAAAAGCAGACCGTTCTAGGTCAGGGTTAGCGTTGGACACTGTTATTGTTACTGTCTCTGTGTTCAAGGTAAACATCTGATTTGACTTCCAGGGTTCGTCTGCACACGCGGTACAGACGTATGCACACTCATAAACCACCACCCATGACCTTACTCTGACAGACAATTATGACAACTTCATCGGCGTTTGTAAATATGTGTGAGTGTGTGTGTTTTCCATTTGCATGAAGGTGACAAATGATTTCGATGCCTCTCCGAAATCGTTCTGTCAGTATCTTCCTCCGCGGGCACTGATGACAAGCCTGATTGTCAACACGGTGAGATACGAGGACATGCACAGACACACACACACACACAGTTCCAACCCTCACGGCCATGCGACTGGAGGCTTTTAATTAAAGCTTCGACAGTAAAATGAGAAATGAGAGGTTAAACATCGTTGGTGGGAAGGGGGGGAGGAGGAGCAGCGGAGGTGGGGAAAGGAAGGAGAAGGTCAGTGTGTCTTCTATAAGGACGTCCCATGCATTCATTAATCCTCTTTACCTTTCCAAGCCTCCCCCTTTCTCTCTCCTCTCTATATTCTGGCCTTCCCCCTACCTTTCTCCTTCGCTCTCCCCTGCCCTGTCCTCTACCTGTCCCCCTGTCTCCAAGTCAGATATCATCCTGCTCTCCTTGTTGTCCTCGGGAAGTGTGTGTGTGTGTTGGTGTCTTCTGCTTGTCTGTGTTCAACGGCCCTTTGCCTGTTTGGTTTGTCCATGTCTCTGCACCACAGTTTGCATGCTTAAAATATTTTGATTGTGTTTGTATGCATCCCTGTGTGTGTGTGTGTCTAATAGCCTGTCAGGTTGTATTGTCTTCTCTTCTCTGAGGGATGGCAGGGAGTGGGCAGCACCAATGCCACCTTGAAGCGTTTCTATTAGCGACGGGCGGGAGGTCCCGCTGGCGATGGACGTCTGACGGGAGGCTTGATGCAAATACAGTCGTATGCAAAAGTTTAGGCACCCCTCTGAGGCTGCATGATAATTTCCTGTCTTCACCAAAAAAGATCAATATAATATTGTAATATTACTTTTCTAGTTAACACTGAGTGCTGGGGTGTTTTCCAGACAAAGATATTTGGTGTAGCAGTATTTAGTTGTGTGAAATTAAATCAAATGTGAAAAAAAGGCTGTGCAAAAGTTTGGGCACCCTTATCATTTATTTGATTTGAATACCTCTGCCTACTAAATGCTGATTAACTGCAACACATAGTTAGTCTGATTAACTCGTTAAGCCTTCAATTACATAAAAAGGTGCATTCAATCATTAGAAAGGGTATTTAAGTTAGCCAATTGCAAGTTTTGCTTCTCTTTGATTCTCCTCTGAACAGTGGCAAAATGGGGGCATCAAAACAGCTATCAAATGATCTAAAAACAAAGATTGTTCAGCAGTATGGTTTAGGGGAAGGCTACAAAAAGTTATCCCGGAGGTTTCAGCTATCAGTTTCCACTGTGAGGAATGTCATTAGGAAATGGAAGGCAACAGGCACAGTTCTTGTTAAGGCCAGAAGTGGCAGGCCAGGAAAAATAACAAAGAGGCAAAGGCGAAGAATGGTCAGAATGGTCAAGGACAACCCTCAGACCACCTCCAAAGAGCTGCAAGGTCATCTTGCTGCAGATGGTGTCACTGTGCATTGCTCGACCATTCAGCGCACATTGCACAGAGAACAGCTGTATGGGAGAGTGATGCGGAAGAAGCCTTTTCTGCACACGCGCCACAAAAAGGCTTGCTTGAGGTTTGCCAAACTACATTTGAACAAGCCAGGCTCATTTTGGAACAAAGTGCTGTGGACTGATGAGACAAAGATGGAGTTATTCGGTCACAACAAGAGGCATTACGCATGGAGGCAAAAGAACACAGCATTCCTAGAAAAACACTTGCTGCCCACAGTAAAATTTGGTGGGGGGTCCGTCATGCTGTGGGGCTGTGTGGCTAGTGCAGGAACTGGGAATCTAGTTAAAGTTGAAGGTCGTATGGATTCAACTCAGTACCAGCAAATTCTGGACAATAATGTTCAAGAATCTGTAACAAAGCTGAAGTTACGGCGCAGTTGGGTGTTCCAGCAGGACAACGACCCGAAACATTGCTCCAAATCCACTAAGGCATTTATGCAGAGGAACAACTACAATGTTTTGGAATGGCCATCCCAGTCCCCAGACTTGAATATAATTGAAAATCTATGGGGTGACTTGAAGCGGGCTGTCCACGCTAGGCACCCATCAAACCATACTGAACTGGAGATGTATTGTAAGGAAGAATGGTCCAAATTACCTCAATCCAGAATCCAGACACTCATCAGAGGATATAAAAAGCGTCTAGAAGCTGTTATTTTTGCAAAAGGAGGCTCTACTAAATATGAATGTGATTTTTCTGTTGGGGTGCCCAAATTTATGCAAGTGTCTAATTCTCTTATGATGCGTATGGCATATTTTCTGTTTATCAAATAAACCTTATTTCACGGCTAAAATATCACTGTCCATGACGTATGTGTATATATATGACAAAGACGTTCCTCATCCAAACGCCCAACATTTTATAGATGAAAGTAATGGAGATTATCAGGGGTGCCCAAACTTTTGCATACGACTGTACACCCTCTCTGTCTGACAAGCCACTCTGCTGCCCTAGGGCCAGGGCTCTACTTCTCTCTCTCTTCTTCTCTCTCTTCATCCCTCTCTCTTCATCTCTCTTTCCCTCTCTCTGTTGATCTCTCCCTTGCTCTTTATCTCTCCCTCTCTCTATACCTATCTCTCTTGATGTGTTTCTGTCTCACTCCCGCAGCGCTCCATTTCTCTTTTTCTGTCAATCGTCTTCGTTCACTCTCTCTCTCTCTCTTTCTCTCTCTCTCTCTCTCTCTCTCTCTCTCTCTCTCTCTCTCTCTCTCTCTCTCTCTCTCTATCTCTCTCTCTCTCTCTGAACTCCAACTGTAGGCAAGTAGAGAAACCAGTATTTACAGTCCAAGGTGATCTAGGATAGGGTCTCCTGGTGTCTATCAGATGATCCAGGAAGTTTCCTGGTCCATGTCAAAATGAATAATGGATGATCCGAAGGTGGCATGTGATGAAAAGTTCTGTCTGTCTTTCAGGAATGGTGAGACTATTCGGGTTAGAACTCTGTTTACAAGTGGTAAACATCCAGGGGATTTAGAGACAGAGTTTTGACAAACATCTCAACATGATGACCAGAATGAATAGTAGTAAGGGGAAAACATTACTAACGTCCAGCCAACAGGCGTTCGTTATTCAATCAGGCAGATACAACATCACAGACCCTTGACTGTCATCAGAGCACCACATAGGTTACAGCAGGAACACATATGAATACTTAATAAGATATAAGACATGGATAGATAGTATAAAAAAAACTAATCTACTGATTGTGATTAGCATAAGTACATGACAAATCCTTGATTTCTCCAACACATGACATGAATGCTAAATGTTCTATCTGAACTGAAGTAGAGATAAAGGCTGGTCCATGCCAACTCCACCCACAGCTCAAACTTCACAGGGAAACCGAGGGAGAGAGGTAGAGGTAGAGAGAGCAAGAGAGAGAGTCAAATGCTTTAATACAGTGGAATCTTTTCAACTTCCAAAGCCATTTATTCTTCTGTTTGATACATCTGTTAGACTGTGAGGGTCTGTTGCTTTCATCCTTAAGTCAATATGTGTCTGTGTATGTGTGTGTTTGTGTGTGTGTGTGCGCGCGCATGTATGCAATAATGACTGTGTGTAAGTGTTTGTTTGCATATGTGTGATTTTGTGTCTGTGTTTGTGTGTGTGTCTATTTGCATATTCTATCTCCACTGTAAATCTGCTCATCTCTAATGACCTTTAGCTTATCAAATCTGAGGGCCATCATGGATTTGAGACTTCAAACAGCGTTTTATTCTGGCCTGGCCTGCGCACTGACACGATCCTCCAATGCTTACTCGATTTAGACACAATAAATAACGCTTGTGATCTTTGTCGGGGGATTGAAACTATCCTTGTTTTAATATGCAAATCAGTGACGTTCTCTTTCCAATCAGCTGAGAGAGCTGTGGATACAGTGCACACACGCTCACGCAAATGCGCACACACACTTGGCGTCGGATCAGAGAGAGACGTTGTGCCAGTTTGTGTTTACCTCAGTAGTCTTTGAAAGTGATAGCTACTTTCATGGCTGAGCGGACCCACTGTGTTTCTGCAGCACTGTCATTGGTCCTGATGGAGTAACACTAAAACAACAGACAACGTTGTTTTGAACTTGCTGGATAATCTTTCTGTACATGGCAGAACTACAGTGACTTGGCATCCAGGGTAATTGAGGTAAGTTAAGAGATAGTGGAGTGACGTATATTTAAAAGAAGTGGTGATTAATATATATATATATATATGTATATTTCACAGCATCTCAATGTCAGGGCCCCTACCATGTTTAGCCCCCCCCCCAAAGACACACAGATGACAGCCCCCTCTGCTGTGACGCCCTGTGGACACTCTATCATTCCCTACAGGGACACCACCCATGGCCCTGTCAGTTTGTGTTTTTCTGTGTGCGTTTTTGTTTGCATGTGTGTGTGTTCAAGTAAGTGTGTGTGCGCATGTGTGTTTTCTCTTAGTCTCAGTAGTGTGTGGCAAAAAAAGTACCCAAAGGGATTCTGGGCTCTAACTTGCATTGTATAATCTGACTAGAAGTGATTTTCTTCCTTCCTGCTCACATGGAACATTCCACCTCTCTCTTCCTCTCCTTCTAACCCTGACATTCTCCTTGACCTCTCTCTGGATTTATTTCTCACTGTCAATATCTCTCTGTCTCTCTCTGTGTGGATCACTTTAGTTGATCTACAGACAGACACACACACACACACACACCATAGCAGCATAACTTGACTATTTCACTTTTTCAGATTACCTGAAATCAGACACAATCATTCATACATGCATGCATGTATCACATCAATATTGCAGTTCATTTCCCCATGCAGCTGAAGATTACTAATGGATTACGCAAAGCTTTAATAATTCTGCATGAACTTTAGTATACAGTACATGAGACAAGACTCATATCAATCACAGGATATACCTGGAAAGTCAATTTACAACGGCATTCTGCTTGCTAGGGGCAAACTTGACATAGAGAATTGAGTTCAAGACCATCTCAAATGAGATAGCGCTAGTAAAGGAACAGAGTGTTTCTATGGCTCATGTACACATTTTCTCCCTAAACTTTCCTAACCCTTGAGTAGAAGGAAGCTTCTGCAAGCCTTACTGTCACAACACCCCCTCTTATTTAGTCACAGAGGAGGGGCCTCTGCCGTAAGGCTGGATAAGTCATGGTCACTGTCATTCCAGGTTACTGGCATTCTGGGATTTGATGTTTACAATGGTCAGTATATGACCAGCAAAATAGAGTAATGTGGCTACAAAACAGCAATGTGTTGGTTTGAATCTTGTGCGTGTGAAGTATGTATTACATTTTGTGCATCTGATGACACGCACACATAAATAAAACCTTTATGAGAATGTGACCAACAACAGAATTTTATTGAGCATATTTTACAAGGTGCGGTAAAATGGACAGGAATGCTTCAAGCTAAACGCTCGGTTGACCACGAACAAATACATTAACTTCAGAGTGTGTGTGTGTGTGTTTTGGAATGTGTTTACACCAATCTTGTCCTATTACGATTAGGACAAGATTGGTAACAGTGTCGTGGCATTTTGAACCTTTCTTTCCTTCCTTCCTTCCTTCCTTCCTTCCTTCCTTCCTTCCTTCCTTCCTTCCTTCCTTCCTTCCTTCCTTCCTTCCTTCCTTCCTTCCTTCCTTCCTTCCTTCCTTCCTTGCTCTTACTGTGTCCTCCCTCTGCACCTCTGCACCTCCTTCATTCCAGGGGTGAGGCAGCGGTGATCTGCCAGGCTTTAGTATGTGTCTTTGTGACCGCGGCATTCTGTCTCAAACCAGCTTAGTCACAGGCAGCCCTGAGGTGCCACCAATAACAAGAGGCGGATAAAAACGAGAGGGGGGGAGAAAGCGGGAAAATATTAACGTTTGATGTAGACAAAAGCGCTACCCAGAGTCCTCTCTGGCGGTGGAGGATTCTCCAGGTAAGCTTTCTATCGCTCCAGTCAGTCCCGATGTGGTAGTCATATCACACTGATAGCAGAGAGAGAGCGATAGAGAAAGACTGAAAGTGGGGACGAGAGAGATGGAGAAAAAGAGAAATAGAATGAGTACTTTGCATGACAAAATCTGAAGGGAGTCTGAGGGAATGTGAGAATGCACACCAACACCAACACACGTACTGTATATTGATTCAAACATACACACGTATTTTGCCCCTGAAAAACACACTGGCACAAGACAGCACATCTTCAGAGAAAAGTTTCCGACAGGTGGACAAAGCAGAATGTAGGTCAGAAAGCATGTGTGTGTGATTACAGTGAGAGCGTGAGAGTAAAAGAGCTGCACCTAATTTCTACACCTTACCTTATCTATCTATCTCTCTCTCACTCTCTACATCTTTATCTCTCTTTCTCTAACAAATCCTGACCCAATACATGTAAAATACCTTGGGGGCTGGTCTATTGAGACAGATGCATCCAACATCCAGTCTTGATAGTGAGTGCAACACAGGGGAACGATGGAAGCCCAGAACAGGCCTAACTTGGCAAGGGGCACATCTCATAGTCTGTCTGATGATGGCACAGCAGACACACACACAGATCCAAGGGCAAAGCATACTGTCCTTGGTAAAAAAAAAGACACCTTCTGAAAAGAGGGCAGAACTTTATTGAACCACTTGAGAAATACATTTTTAAGACTAATGCTGGAAACTACTTTACTGACAAGCTGCTCAACACACATACAGACACCCTCTTGCTTCCCATTTACTGTACAGTAGGCCTATACAAATTCTGTATTTGATTATTCTGCTACAACACTGACATTATTTTACAAGTCACTTTAATATCCCACCTTCGAAACGAAGTGTTTTTGACCTGCAAAAACAAGTGCAAATCATCCACAAGCATACCTACAGGCCTATATGACACGGTCTGGTGAAAAGGGACCGTTGTCGGCCAAGGTTATTTTTTAGATTGTGAAAGGGCATATTGTAAACTTTCAAATGATGTGTCATACATTAAAATCGGAAAACAATTTAAGAAGATGTGTTTTATGTTGGTAAACCTGGAATGCTCTACCAGAGAAATCCCCCTTGAAAGATTCTAGACCTTTTCACGCCTTCTGACAGGGTACGATTGTTTTTGCTTTAATCATTAGATGCGCCGAGCACCGGTCATTTCACCACAGTGAAGAGAAATAATATATCTTTGCACTCGATCTAATTCCAGGATCCTGCTTTCTTGACCTATCCTAGATGTGTAAAGCTTATGCAAAATTATGTCAACATTTTTATTGAATTCTATGAAGTTCACCACTGCCAATTTCTGTGTAGACAGGTAAGAACAATTCTTATTTTACGACATTAGAGGCAACAATAATTTTAATTGTAAAATTAAGTAGACTATGTTTTGTAAAGCGCAGTTTAGTAAGCAGGATTTGATGGCCGCATTCCTGCACTTATAAAATGCAATTCAATGTGGAAGTAATCCAAGTATTCAGACGGAATACGTTACAACATTTTGGGGCATGTATTCTGTATTCTGTAACGAAATACGTTTTGAAATCATCCTTCCCAAAACTGAATGAAACATTAGATTTGCACACTGCCCATACAAATGCCGACCAACTCCAACCAACACAACTGTCGGATCAATGTGCGTGTCGGGCTAAGCATTTATAGACCAACTGCAATCTCACCCTCAAAGTGTATGACATTCTTAACTAGAGAGCATACAATTTCTGGGGAAATTGTGAGGGTGTGCCTGCATATTTGCAAGCATTTAGCCTACTCATAGTCTA
>CAEFZP010003031.1:0-12500 GCA_903064625.1 Mallotus villosus
AAAAAATAAATAAATAAAATGTTGCTCAGAACTCATATCGTTGCTCAAATAATCCGTCTTTATCGGTCTGTGGCACCGCGCCGCCTTTTTGTTTGACGGCCTTTTTAATTTCCTGACTGCCTATCTGTGTGGGGGGTGAGGGGGTGAGGCGGGGCGTTACCGTGGTAACTCTCCGAACGGTCCGACTTGTTGCTTCGGGTTTGCAACAGTGCTGTGTCTTCTGAGTGTGTGTCTGTGTTTACCGACAATTAGATCTTTACGGCAACGAGGTCATTTACTATACCAACAAGATAAGCCTTCCAGGTCGCAGTGAGCTGAACCCAGGAAGAGTTTCAAGCAGACTAAATAGCCTCACACAACCTTTCACTCCAAATTCTGTGAATTCATATTGTGGTTCTTTTATCAGTTTCTGATGAAAATCTCTTCTTAAAAAAAATAAAAAAGTAGTTTCCTTTTTGCATGCAACTCTCCACCAGTACTTAAAGGAACAGTGGGGATGTTTGGATGTTCCACTACAGCTGTTTGCTAATGTGCTTTGGCCAGTGGTGTGTGTGTCTGTGTGTGTCTTGTGCGTGTCTCTGTGTGTGTGTGTATGTATGGGTTAGTGTGTGTGTGTGTGTGTGTTAGGTGTGTGTGTGTGTGTTAGTGTGTGTGTGTGTGTGTGTGGATGTGTTAGTGTGTGTCTGTGTTCCAGCCATGCATCGCTGATGGATGGAGCATCACTCTAGTTTATGTCACCAACCTGAAGGCAGCATCTGTTCAGCGCAGAAGACACACACACTAACACACACCACACAAACACACACACAAACACACACCACACACACACACACTAACCCATACATACACACACACACACACACAGACACACACTAACCCGTAAATACACACACTAACGCATTCACACACAATCAAATCAGCTTTTCCTCAAGTCTCTCTCTCTCTGTTTATCTCTCTCTTTCTCGCAAACACACACACACACACACACATCACTATGGTTACCTCACAAATTGAATGTTGGACTACAAAGGATGCAGTGGTACTGTGGCCTCTGCTCTGCCCCCCCCCCTCCCCCCAGGGGCATCAACCCAGACCTTAATGACCACTTGGAGGTCTGAGGGCGGGGGGGCGGGCCTCACATGATGACAGTAGCATCAGCACCCACTGGGATGTGGAGTGAAGATACAACATCACACGTGAAGATACAACATCACGCGTGAAGATACATCTTATTAGATGTGTGGCCAGAGTTCTCTGTGTGTCTGTATGTGTGTGTGTGTAGGTGTATGTGTGTGTGTGTGTGTGTGTGTGTGTGAGGAAGCGGACCTCCTGCCTGTTGCTACTGCATCATCCACAGTTACTTCCTGAGTCTTCCTGCTCTGTGTCTGTCACTTCCTGCTCTGTGTGTGTCACTTCCTGCTCTGTGTGTGCCCGGGGTCCTCATGGGTGAGTCACTCTACACACTCTGCTGCGTGTACACACTCTGCACATGTACACAAACCCAGGCCCTGCCTCAGGCGAGCACACACGTTTCCCTCATCACCTCATAAACATGTCACCTGACGAGGGATACAAACAGACATAAATCACATTTATAATTAGTGATGGGAAGGAAAAACAAACCCAGGAAAAGAAGTTTTGCGGTTTTGCTTTTCCCTTCCAATGCGTAGAAAAAGGGGGCGGTTGCAAACGATGACCAATGAACAAACAGGAGAGGACAGCTGATCACTAGTGCAGGTTACACAGTTCACTTTTCAGCAGAAGGTACAAGCTCGGTGGTTAGAGTTTTTGACAGCAGATCAAGAGGTTGCAGGTTCGAATCCCCCTCTGCACAGTATGACGCTCTGGTTAAAAGCAGCTACTAAATGGATATGTTATTATGAGAGTTTCTGACTGGTGAGAAGGTACAAACGTCTGTCGGGTAAACCAGGATCCTAGACTGGGACTGTTGTTGTATCAGATGCCGACTGTTTCAGTCAGACAGAACACGGCCACGGAGAGCACAAAATCACATTCCATTACAGGAGCACCCCCACCCTGAAACCAACTCCAGATGGAACAGCGGGGGGTGGAGGAGGGAGAGGAGGGGGAGACGGGGGGAGGGGGAGGGGGGAGGGAGGGGGGAGGAGGAGGAAGGAGGAGGGAGGAGAGGAGGGGGAGGGGGGGGAGGACGGAGAGGAGGACGGAGAGAGAGCGAGGGAGGGAGGGTGGGAGAGGTGGGGGGGGCGAGGGAGGAGATGAGGAGGGAGGGAGGGAGGGAGGGAGGGAGGGAGGGGAGGGAGGGAGGGAGGGGGGGAGGGAGGGAGGGAGGGAGGGAGGGAGGGAGAGGGAGGGAGGGGGGAGGCGAGGAGGGAGGGAGGGGAGGGAGGGAGGGGGGGGCGGGACCTAGAGTGCAGGGTTGTTTTTCTCTGAGGCAGTGTGAGGCAGTCGTGAGGCAGGGTTGTTTTCTGAGGCAGTGTGAGGCAGTGTGAGGAACAGCACCCAACACAGACCCAGGCTGAAGCGTGGAGAAGTGTCCCCACATGGGCCAGCTGTCCCCCTGAGACCCGACGGTCAGACTCCTGACCATGGAGGCATCGGGATCGTTAATGTCACGACTAGAAACTGGTCTGCTTTCATCTAGTCATATGCAGAACCAAGGGGACTGCAAGTAACTGCTACAGTCACTGTATGCTACAGTATAAGAACATACTGGATTAAAACAGATCAAGCTGACAGAGATTGAATGCGTTTCTCTTTCTAGGCACGCTCGTCTTGAAAGCAGCTCCACCACATATGTTTGTGTTTAAGGAGTGTAAGATAGCTCTTATAAAGGGGAAAACAGTTGTTAGTTCATAAATGTTTAAATCTCCCTGAAAAACGTGAGGCGTTTCACTGTTAGAATATATTTAACGGATAACATTATTACAAATAAGATAAATACAAGTTTACATATTTGTTACACTGAACGTCTATGGGATTTTTTTCATTTTATTGGGATGCAAATATAAATATGTAACTGTATGTAATCCTAGACTACCACCTGTGGATCTCAGGCATTTCTCCGAATTGACCCCCCACGAATAGAAAACAACTCACCAATAATTTTCTCCTGGTAGCCTTTGGTGAAAAAACTGCATCGCGGTGGCCGCTCTCCATGGAGTTTTCAGAAGTCCCTGTCTCTGAGGGTCTTCTCCGAGTCCCCTGAGAATGGTGGTGTAGGCGGCCGCCAAACTCGGCAAGTTCATCTCGTTGTCTTCAACACTTCGGGTGCGCTCTTCTCTCCAGCTCTCCATGACCGATGATGTGAGTGAACTGGATTCACCGCTTATCCCCGGAGTAACCGGAATCCGGCTCGTATCTTTCAGCAACCCTTCAAAGTGTCCGTTGGTAGTATCGTTAGAACTGTCAGTTTGCTTTTTATTTTGATTTAACTGACTCTGTTTTGTGCATTCCATAGTTTAGAACGGATTTTACGATGAAAAGTGTATTTAATCGCAGTTATTTTCGTGTTGTCGTCTGAACTGTCAGCTTCAAAGTCCTAAAGCACACATCTCCAACAGTCAGGTCCAACATTTATAATCGGGGAATAACCTCCCTGAGCTGCCATTGGTCAATCGTGTTCAGTGCGTCATGCTCTCTAGGCGGATGCAAACAACGATTTGGCACACGCCACTTCTTTAACCTCACCTGATTAAAAGTGAAATTGTAATTTATTTATACAAAAAAAAATGTGTATGAGCCTTAATGGTGCTTTAACGGCAATAACATGAACTAATGTAGGTCTGGTCTTTGTATGATCCGAGTCTATTATTATAAATGCTAAAATACTTTCAGGCCAGCAGCCAGGGGACTCAACATGTTCATATGAAGTTTATTTAATATTACAGGAATGACAGAAAAACACATTTGAAACACACAACAAAATCAGAAGAAAAAATAATAATCTATAAAATATTTTTTCAATGTTTTGTATGCATTGCACATCCCTATTAAAACAGTTGGGATGTCTGAGAAATACCACATACCGTTCTTGGCAGCTTCAACATTGCTAATAACAAGTGCCTTGAATATTTTGCTTTGATAGAATTGGGTGAGATGCGTCTCCAGTCCCTTCAGCAGACTGAAAGAGGATTCACTGGCACGTCAACTCACGCATGCTAACCAGAGCTACAAAAAAACAGGATCCTGACAGGGTCTAGGCCCTGACAACACACTGAATAACAACAAACACATTCATTCATAACTTTTCTGTTATAAAACACAGGCGATAATTGCCTTTCTGGAAAAGAAACGAGTGAAAAACGAAGATCTTAAGGGAGAGCCGGTGCTAGTTTTTGTTGAAAGCGAAGGCCGACAGTTTGGCTGACGGATCTGAGGACTTCTTCTTCTTAGCGCTGCCCTCCTCTGCCTCGTTCTGTGCCTTCCCCTCTGCCTCTCTTTCTGCCTCGCTTTCCTCCTCTCCTCTTTCCTTTTCTTCTGCTCTACAGCTTCACCACACGGGCCTTTGGCTCTCTCTGTCCAGGACTACAAGGAAAAGAAGAAACATTAGATATGTTCAGTTTTTAGACAGACACAAAACCAATGAATACTGTTCGTAAAAAAAATATTAATATATATATACACACACACACAGACTCCAATCTCATCTTTGCCTGCCACGCGTGCGCACACACACACACACACACACGCGGTTTAAATTGCATCCTGTTTTGTATAATCACTATTGACAGGCTGCGTCCGTTGAAGCTGCCAGTCTTCCTACCTTGTGTTTTACAAGCAGAAACAAAAGCTTTGGATGAAGCAGGGAGGACTCACAAGCGGGGGGGGGAGGGAGGGGAGAGGAGAGAGGGAGGGAGGGAGTGGAGAGGGAGGGAGGGGAGAGAGGGAGAGGGGGAGGGGAGAAGGAGGGAGAGGGGGGAGAGGAGGGAGCAGGGGGGGGGGAGCGAGAGGGAGGGAGAGGAGAGAGGGAGAGGGGGAGAGAGGGGGCGGGGGAGAGGAGAGAGGGGGAGGAGGGAGGAGGAGGGAGAGGAGGAGGGGGGAGGAGAGGGGGGGAGGGAGAGGAGAGAGGGGGAGGAAGTGGGGGAGAGAGGGGGCGAGGGAGAGGAGAGAGGGGGAGGAAGTGGGGGAGAGAGGGAGAGGCAAAGAGAGAGAGAGTGCAGAGGCCAGTGTCTGAGCCCCACTTAACACCTCCCACTCCTCTCCTGCCCACACACACACACACAACCCCTAAACGCCCCCCACCCCATAGAAGCCCCACATCCCTCCCCTCTCAAAAAAAACACTACACACACCTCTGCTAACCTCCGGTACATCCATCCCTTAATGCTCCCCTCTCATACTCACACACAACCACTTTAGCAACATTACCATAAGATCAATGCTTTGTGCCCTACCTGCCCTAACATCCCCAGGCACGGTTCCCAAGCAACAGGCACCTAGAGTCCCCCAATCCCTCCCACTTTTAGGGGTTGTGTAAAGTGTCCTCCACTCTTCCTCAGAACAAGGACACACACACACACACACACACACACACACAGACACACACAGACACACACAGACACACACAGACACACACAGACACACACAGACACACACAGACACACACACACACACACAGACACACACACACACACACACACACACACACACACACACACACACACACACACACACACACACACACACACACACACACCACACACACACACACACACACACACACACACAGACACACAGACACACACACACACAAACAGACACACACACAGAGGGTAGGTACCGTGCGGTCCTCAGCAGACATGGTCCTGAAGCGCCCCATGGCCTCCTTGATGACCCCCGTCTCCTCCAGGTCAGGATGATCTGCCAGGATGTTCTTCCTGTTCTCCTCCAGCCACAGCTGGAAGCCTGTCTTCGGCCTGACACACACACACACACACACACACACGTTATATATATATAGCCACATAATTAGAGCCCGACCCATAAAGGATTTTTAAGGCCGATACCGATACAAATATTTGGTGATTTAAAAATCCGATATTCCGATATCGGCCGATATAAAAAATTATCAAAAAATCCAGAAACCCGTAACAAAACAAACTGATTTCCCTAACATGAGTTACTTGTAGTTCACATTAAGTTACGCAGAAGTTCTTATCCAGAGCGACTAAGTACAGGGACATTCCCAGAGGCAAGTAGGGTTAAGTGCCTTGCCCAAGGACACAACGTCATTTGACACGGCCGGGAATCGAACTAGCAACCCTCTGATGAAAAAATGATTATTTATCGGCCATTATAAATATATCACGGCCGATGATATCGGCCCGCCGATATATCGGTCGGGCTCTACACATCATACAAGGACTAATGGACACAGCGTGGGCGGAGCCTCTTACTTCTTGTTCTCCACATTCTCTTCTGGGGAGGACGGAGGCGGGGCTTCTGGCTTTCTCAGCCTATCCACAGCCGGCTCCCTCTCCTCCACCGGCTTCTTATTGGCTGCTTTGGGGCCTGTCATATGTAGCAGTGTCGACTGGGTCTAGAGGGGAAACAGACGTGTTTAAGCATGCACTCCTGTTTTCTAGAGAGCATCAGTAACTTCTATCGTGGCTCCATTGAACAAATGTTAGAAAGTGAGTGTATTGTGTGTTGGCTGGAGGAGCTGGTCCCTGGTGTAGGCTGGTTAGGGTTAGTGTATTGTGTGTTGTCTGGAGGAGCAGGGCCCTGGTGCAGGCTGGTTAGGGTTAGTGTATTGTGTGTTGTCTGGAGGAGCTGGTCCCTGGTGCAGACTGGCACCTTGGTCTTGGCTCTGGGAGCCAGAGGCTTGAGGACAGGGGTCCTGCTCTGCTTCCCTCCAGAGCCCAGGAGAGGAGAGGGCTTCCTGCTGGAGGAGCTCATACTGTCCAGGACGCTGGCGACCCTGGGATGACCCGACGACCCCGGGGACTTGCCCGCCGCGGACACCTAGAGGAGAGCGTGGTTACCCACCAATCAGACGTAAGGATGAAGGTCACATGGGACTCAGGAAGGGAGTGACTAGGTGTCAAAAGGTCAGATCAGAATCTGAAGCCTCTCTAACCCTAACCCACCAATCAGAAGTAAGGATGAAGGTCACATGGGACTCAGGAAGGGGGTGACTAGGTGTCAAAAGGTCAGATCAGCATCTGAAGCCTCTCTAACCCTAACCCACCAATCAGACGTAAGGATGAAGGTCACATGGGACTCATGGGACTCAGGAAGGGGGTGACTAGGTGTCAAAAGGTCAGATCAGAATCTGAAGCCACCAGCTGATCAGGTCGCAGAGGGTCTCACCTTGAAGGGATTCACTCGACTTTCCTTCACTGTAAGAGAGAGAGAGAGCAGGTCCACATCAGTACTGTGGTCCGGTCAGACACCAGACATGGCATTCACAAAAACACAAGAACGCAGATCTTCAACCCAGGTCCTCAGGTCCCACTGCCCAGCTTGTTCTAGATGTTTCTCTGCTGGAAACATCTAAGGTAGGCAGGACAGAGGGACCTGAGGACCTGGGATGAAGACCTCAGCTGAGGGGACTGACCAGGATGCAGACTGGGTTTCTCTGGGGACAACGTCGCTCCTTTGGCGAACGGATTCAGACCTACAAGGACACAACACACACCCTTAAGTCTTTGGAAAGAAGGAGAAGGAGAGAATATAAAGGAGAGAAGAGAGAAGTGAGTGGATGAACTTACCCTGCCTCCTGCTCTCTGCAGCTTCCTCTGTGTCCATCTGTCCATCCTGACTCTCCTCCTCCTCCTCTTCCTCCTCCTGAGGTTCTCTGGTGCTGTGGTGGCGGCGGCCAGAACTCTGCTCACCCTGCCTGCGACTAGGAACAACACCAGCATCAACGACACCTCATCAACCAAAACCTCCATTCCTCTGACCATTACTAAACACATGCCTCAATCTGTTCCCTCTAAAGATGACTCGGTGGAGCTTTAAAACTCTGTTACCCAGAATCCCTCCTGGCGCTGCTGTGTACTGCTCCTCCTCTTCTTCTTCCTGCTCTGGCTCCGCCCCCTGCAGCTGATTGGCCTTCTCCAGGGCGAGCTCGCTGAGGCGCTGGGCCAGGGCCATGCGGCGGGAACGCGAGGCGTAGCGGATGGCGAGTGTCACCACGCTCTGGGTCATGAGCTCAGCCAGCTCCACGCAGCGGAACTCACGGTCCAGCTTACAGGACAGCTGGAACACACACACACACACACGCAGTTCATACAAGGTCTGAGACTGAGACGAGGAGGAGGAGGAAGAGGAGGACTCACAGCAAACATCTTCATGAGGAGTTCCTGCTGTTCCTTCTGGGACTGGCTCTGGCCCTGCTCGTCCACCTCGTAGCCGCTGGACGACAGGAAGTCATAGTGGTTATGTAGAGCGACGACCGCCAGTACTGCTCCTGGAGGAGAGGAGAGGAGGGAGAAGGAGAGGAGGAGAGACGGAGGGAGGAGTGAGGAGAGGAGGAGGGAGGAGAGACGGAGGGAGGGAGGGAGGGAGGAGGACAGGAGGAGGTGGTTAGCGAGGCAGACAAGAACAGTGGTTTCTAGTCCACCTCTGCTACCTGAAGTGTGTGAATCTTAACGTGTGTGAGTGTGTGTGTGTATGCGTGTGTGTGTGTGTGTGTGTGTGTGAGTGTGAGTGAGTGAGTGTGTGTGTGGTGTGTGTGTGAGAGTGGTGTGTGTGTGTGTGTGTGTGTGTGTGTGTGTGAGTGTGTGTGAGTGTGTGTGTGTGTGTGTGTGTGTCCGTACCTCCATCAGCCCCTTCTCTGTGGCGGTCTGACACATGGGCAGCTTGAAGGGCAGGACGGCCACAGCAGGCCGGGGGAGCGTGGGGGGGGTACCGTGATCCTTTACAAGGGATACACCTGGGGGCGGGGCAACAACTGTCAGTCAAACAGTCCACTTCCTGTTCAGAACAGTCCACTTCCTGTTCAGAACAGTCAACATCCATCAGGGGGGAGGAGGAAGAGTAGGAGGGAGTGAGAGGGCAGGGTGCGGAGAGGGAGGCGTGGTGGAGCAGAGCGGAGGGTGGGGAGGAGAGGGAGAGAGAGGGAGGGTGAGACGGGAGGGTGGGGAGAGGGAGGGAGGAGGAGAGGGAGAGGCGAGAGGGAGAGGGAGGAGGGAGAGGGAGAGGGAGAGAGGGAGAGGGAGAGGAGAGGGAGAGGGAGCACGGGAGAGGGAGAGGGAGAGAGGGTGTGGGAGAGGGAGAGGGAGAGGGAGATGAGGGAGAGGGAGAGGGCGAGAGGGAGAGGGAGGAGAGGGAGAGGGAGAGGGAGAGGGAGAGGGAGAGAGGGAGAGGGAGAGGGAGAGGGAGAGGGAGGGGAGGGTGTGGGAGAGGGAGAGGGAGAGAGGGAGGGGGTGGGAAGAGGAGAGCGCGAGGGTGGGGAGAGGGAGAGGGAGAGGGAGGGGCTGTGGTGGAGAGGGAGAGTGAGGGATGAGGAGAGGGAGAGGGAGAGGGGATGTGGGGAGAGCGGGAGAGGGGAGGGTGTGGGAGAGGAGAGGGAGATGAGGGAGGAGGGAGAGGAGAGGGAGAGGGGAGGGAGAGGGAGAGGAGAGAGGGAGAGGGGAGAGAGGAGAGGGAGAGGGAGAGAGGGAGAGGGAGAGGGAGGGTGTGGGAGAGGGAGAGAGGGAGGTTGGGGGAGAGGGAGAGGGAGAGGGAGGGTGTGGGAGAGGGAGGAGGGAGGGGGGGGAGAGGGAGAGGGAGAGGAGGGTGTGGGAGAGGGAGGGTGTGGGAGAGGGAGGTGTGGGAGAGGAGGGTGGGGGAGAGGGAGGGTGGGGGAGGGGGAGGGTGAGGGTGTGAGGGAGGGTGGGGGAGAGGGAGGGTGGGGAGAGGAGGGTGGGGGGAGAGGGAGGGTGAGGGGAGGAGAGGGGAGGGTGGGGGAGAGGGAGGGTGGGGGAGAGAGAGGGTGAGGGAGAGGGAGAGAGGGAGGGTGGGGGAGAGGGAGGGTGAGGGGAGGGAGAGGGGGGTGGGGGAGAGGGAGGGTGGGGGACGAGAGAGGGTGGGGGAGAGGGAGGGTGAGGGAGAGGAGGGTGTGGGGAGTAGGAGGGAGGGTGTGGGAGAGGGAGGTGTGGGAGGGGAGAGGGAGGGTGTGAGGGAGAGGGAGGGTGTGGGAGAGGGAGGGTGGGGGAGAGGGAGGGTGGGGGAGAGGGAGGGTGGGAGGTGGGGGAGAGGGAGGTGGGGAGAGGGAGGGTGGGGGAGAGGGACGGGCCGCTCACGGAGGTGCTGGGGGTGTTCGTGCACACCCACCACCCAGTAGTGGTCCGACTGCCCTTGCAGCTGTCCCGGGTGTTACACACGGGGACCCAGGTGTTCCACAGGGACCGGTTAAGCAGGCGCACCACGCCCTCAGAGTCAGAGTAACACGGCGTTCCTGGAGGGACCCACCACAACAGCCTGATCAAACACACCCTGGACCACACGCGGGTAAACATGAGCGAGCCTAGTCTGGAGCCGTGACTCTCCCAGCACGGGACGATGGGAATCGGGGGTTCCCACCCCAGTCCGTGTATGGGAAGCCAGTGTCTCCTGTGTGTGTGTGTGTGTGTGTGTGTGTGTGTCTGTGTGTGTGCGTGTGAGTGTCTCATGTGTGTGTGTGTGTGAGTGAGTGTGTGTGTGCGTGAGTGTGTGGCGTGTCTCATGTGTGTGTGTGTGAGTGAGTGAGTGAGTGAGTGCGTGTGTGCGTGTGTGTGTCTCCTGTGTGTGTGTGTGTGTGTGTGTGTGTATGTGGTGTGTGTGTCTCATGTGTGTGTGTGAGTGAGTGAGTGAGTGTCTTCTGTGTGTGTGTGTGAGTGAGTGAGTGAGTGAGTGAGTGAGTGAGTGAGTGAGTGTGTGTGTGTGTATGTGTGTGTTGTCTCCTGTGTGTGTGTGAGTGAGTGAGTGAGTGTCTTCTGTGTGTGTGTGGAGTGAGTGAGTGAGTGAGTGAGTGAGTGAGTGAGTGAGTGTGCGTGTGTGTGTGTGTGTGTGTGCGTGCGATGACTCACCTCGGCGCTGAAGCCGAGCCAGGACAGGTGGGACCTCCTTGAGAGGGGGAGTGGTTCTCCGTGTATGACCTGTCTCTTCCTGACGCCCAACTGCAAGCAGCTGCACCCCAACGCCTGCTCTCCGTCGAAGCCGTGGTACCTGACAAAAGGTAAAGGGAGTCAGGTGGCTGAGCGGTGAGGGAGTCGGGCTACCAATCAGAAGGTTGCTGGTTCGATTCCCCGGCCATGCCTAATGACGTTGTGTCCTTGGGCAAGGCACTTCACCCTACTTGCCTCGGGGAATGTCCCCTGTACTTACTGTAAGTCGCTCTTGATAAGAGCGTCTGCTAAATGACTAAATGTAAAGTGACAACACACACACACACAGTTACAGCCTTAGACACAGGAGCATACCGTGACTGTGTGTGTGTGTGTTGTGAGGACGGGGGTCCCCCCCCCCACACACACAGTTACAGCCTTAGACACAGGAGGAGCCGTGACTGTGTGTGTGTGTGTGTGTGTGTGTGTGTGTGTGAGCACAGGGGTCCCCCCCCACACACACAGTTACAGCCTTAGACACAGGAGCATACCGTGACTGTGTGTGTGTGTGTGTGTGTGAGGACGGGGTCCCCCCCCACATACACAGTTACAGCCTTAGACACAGGAGGAGCCGTGACTGTGTGTGACTGTGTGAGCACGGGGGTCTCAGAGACTGTGTGTGTGTGTGTGTACGGGGGTCCCCCTCACCTCTGTGGTAGGCCAGCAGCAGCTGCTCCCCGTGTGCCGCATGCAGACCACGGGCCCTGGGAGGCTGAGAAGCTCCCTCTGGACGCCCCCGATGGAGAAGAGACGCAGGAGGAGAGCGCTGGTGGCCGCCGCAGCCCAGCCCTGGCCCAGGCACACGGCACGCACATCCTCCCCCGGGGGGAGGTCCACAAGCCACTCTTTGTTGGTGTCCCACGACGCAAAGTGCAGGCACTGGAGCTTACTGTGGAGAGAGGGAGGAGAGAGAGAAAGAGAGGAGAACAAGAGATGGGGAAAGGGATAAAAAAGGATTAATAAAAGCCAGAAGAGGAGACAGAGAAGATAAAAGGTGAGAGAGAGAGCGAGAGTGAGAGAGAAAAAGAGCGAGGAGGAAGAGAGAGAGAAAAAAAAGAGAAAGGAGGAGAGAGAGAGAAGAGAGATATGGAGAGATGAGAGAGAGAGCGAGAGAGAGAGGGCGAGGAGAGAGAAGCAGAGACGCGAGAGGAGACGAGAGAGAGAGATGGGAGGAGAGCGAGAGAGAAAAAAGAGCGAGGAGGAGGAGAGGAGAGAGAGCGAGAGAGAGGGGAGGAGGAGGAGAGGGAGCGAGAGAGGGGAGGAGGAGAGAGAGAGAGACAGAGAGGAGGAGAGCAATCGAGGAGGAGAGAGAGAGAGAGAGATCGAGGAGGAGAGAGAGACAGAGAGAGAGAGAGGAGGAGGAGAGCGAGCCGTACCTGGCCAGCTCGTCGGTGCCGGGCAGGCCAGCAGCACTGCCTCCTGGGACAGGTCCACCACGCTGTGACC
>CAEFZP010003031.1:17500-44933 GCA_903064625.1 Mallotus villosus
GGGAGGAGAGGGAGAGGAGTTGTGTGGGGGAGGTGAGGGAGGGTGTTGAGGTGAGGTGTGTGTGTGAGGAGGTGAGTGTGAGGTGATTGTGTGGAGGTGGGTAGCGGGTTGTGTGGGGGAGGAGTGCATTGAGGTGAGGGAGATGAGGTGTGTGGGGGAGGTGAGGGAGAGGATGCATGGGGGAGGTGAGTGCGAGAGGAAGGTGTGTGGGGTGAGGTGAGGGAGAGTAAGTGCATGGGGGGAGTTGAGGGAGAGGAGGTGTGTGGGGGAGGTGAGGGAGAGGAGTGCATGGGGGGAGGTGAGGGAGAGGAGGTGTGTGGGGGAGGTGAGGGAGAGGAGGTGCTGGGGGGAGGTGAGGGAGAGGAGGTGTGTGGGGGGAGGTGAGGGAGAGGAGGTGCATGGGGGGAGGTGAGGGAGAGGAGGTGCTAGTGGGGGTGAGGTGAGGGAGAGGAGTGCATGGGAGGGAGGTGCATGGGGGGAGGTGAGGGAGAGGAGGTGCATGGGGAGGTGAGGGAGAGGAGGTGTGTGGGGGAGAGGTGAGGGAGAGGAGGTGTGTGGGGGAGGTGAGGAGAGGAGTGTGTGTGTGGGGAGTGAGGAGAGTGAGGTGTTTGGGGGAGGTGAGGGAGAGAGGTGCATGGGGGGAGGTGAGGGAGAGGAGGTGCATGGGGGGAGGTGAGGGAGAGGAG
This sequence comes from Mallotus villosus, assembly GCA_903064625.1. NCBI lineage: Eukaryota > Metazoa > Chordata > Actinopteri > Osmeriformes > Salangidae > Mallotus > Mallotus villosus. Next base: position 18,187 of record CAEFZP010003031.1, read on the forward strand.
GTGTGTGGGGGAGGTGAGCCAGTCACATTCTGAGGTATTTCCACTAATGAATCCGTGAATCATAATTGCCACAATTTCCGAATCCATCAGCGGAACAGCTTTCAAATAATCCTTAAACAAGCCCGGGCTGCTTGTGTTTTCCACCGATCAATACGATCAATACTTCAACGCCTATTAGCAGCTGGGCATGGCTCTATCAATCTGGTGACATGGCCTGGGCATTCATTTCAGTCATATACCTGGTTAGTGTAAATCATACTTACAGCACACCGATATCTACTTGCAGCCAAGGCTATTAACAAGTGAATTGAAAGATTTGTTTTCTGTACACACTGTGTACAGTGATCATTCCGCTAAAAACGACTTGTCTCAATATGAAAGCGAATGACCTGAGCCTCGATCTAGGGTGCTGATGAAAACAACGTCCTGTCCGATAGCTGATCTACTGATCAGTGATCAGGATTAACATGAGCAGGTAGGTGATCCCATTTCTTCATGTCAAACAGGCAAACAGACATCCATTAGTCTCTTCTCTTCTATCACTACTAACTCAAATCACAATGTTCATAGACGTCACTGTGTTGCTCATCAGAATCGCTGCCTGCCTGCCTCCCTCTCCCTCCATCCCCTTCTCTCTCTCTCCCTCCCTTCTCTCCCTTCCTTTCTCTCCCTCCCTTCCTCTCCCTTCCCTTCCCCTCCCTCCCTCCTTTCTACCAATACTCCGCAGGAACCTTCCTGGGGATATTCAGAAGTGGTTCTGCTGGTGTGTGGTTCTGCTGGTGTGTGGTTCTGCTGGTGTGGTTCTGCTGGTGCGTGGTTCTGCTGGTGTGTGGTTCTGCAGGTGTGTGGCTCTGCAGGTGTGTGGTTCTGCTGGTGTGTGGTTCTGCTGGTGTGTGGTTCTGCTGGTGTGTGGTTCTGCTGGTGTGTGGTTCTGCTGGTGTGTGGTTCTGCTGGTGTGTGTGGTTCTGCGGGTGTGGGGTTCTGCTGGTGTGTGGTGTTCTGCTGGTGTGTGGTTCTGCTGGTGTGGTGGTTCTGCAGCAGTACCTGGAGCCTGCGGCCACTCTGGATCACTGGGCGTTGAAGCAGACTGAGTGGGCGTGGGTGGTGAAGCGGGTCAGAATCCCGTCTGGGTCACCCTCGGGGAAGGTGTGGATCTGGACCGTGTTGTTGGAGGCTGCGGTCACCAGCTTCCCCCTCTGTGGACGGGAGGGAACAGAAGGCATGGGGGCAGTGACGACACCTGGGAACTCAGACGACCATGACAGCACATCGGTACTGTAACTGAGGCCTGTGGCGATGATGTAGGACAGAGGTCTTCAACCCTGGTCCTCAGGGACTCCATGGCTGTGTCTACTACCGCGCACTTGTGCACTTCGAGCACTTACTTTCAGTGCTTAGGGCGCTTACGCTGAAAAAACAAATAATTCAGTGCACTGAAAGTACCCGGATGATGCACTGCAAACGTCCAAAAATGAAGTGTCCGACGATGGACACTACTCGCCCTAAACGGGCGCCATCTTGGCTACGTAGCGGAAGAGGAGGAGTCCAGTGACAGAAATACGAGCGGGTTTGTTTCGCGGGTTTAGTTCTCTCGGGTGTCGCGAGCAGATTTGCGTGCGTCACTTCCCGCTAAGTGGGTAAGTAAAGTGTTTCCAGTTTAGACAGCGTTACTCAGCAACTGAGTGCACTGCAAATGTAAGTGCACTTCATTGCAGTGCACTACATTGCAGTGTACTTCGTTAAGTGCGCGGTTAGTAGACACAGCCCCTGTTCCCTGCTCCAACACACCTGATTCAAATGAATGGTCGTTAACAGGCTTCTGCATAACTAGATAACGACCCATTCATTTGAATCAGGTGTGTTGGAGCCGGGAAACATGTAAAACATGCGGACAGGGGGTCCCTGAGGACCAGGGTTGAAGACCTTTGGTGTAAGAGACATGAAAGCAACAGGAGAGTGAAGGCCTTCCAACCGACCTCTGAAGTATAGCTCCTCCTCTCTTTCTACCTCACTTCCTGTCTACTTTGAGCTGTGTCTATCCACTAAGCATGACACCCAGTCTGAGGAAGCGTGTGGATCGAGTGGCGGGGGGCTAGTGCAGGAGTACCTTCAGTGCCAGGGAGTAGGCCTTCTCCCCCACGCTGATGGACTTGGGATCGTCGTCCTCCAGGCTCTCCCAGATCCTCACGTCTCCATCACTCCCGCACGTCACAAGGAACCTGGAGGGAGAGAGCGGACAGGGGGGGGTCTCAGTGGGGGGCAGCGGCCCTGTGACAACAGCTTGGACCCCCTTGTAGCCCATCTAAATGTAGAGTCTAAACATGGTCTTTTGCCTGTTAACGCCTGCAATGCAGTGAAGAAACTATATGACAACAACAATGTTTAATGTAACTGGCCCCTCTAACAGAACAACTGGCCCCAGCTAAAAGATTGTTTCATGTCAAGTGCAATGTAAAAGAGCTCTATCGATACATGTCATTTTGAGATATACAACATGAAAGCAAAGCCAAATGAACTATTGTTAGCTAACTACATCAGATGTTTAAACAGCTTTAACGATACTTACTTTCCACTGTCGTCATAGCAAACGTCAGTGTGCCCCTCTGAATGGCCATACCGCATCGGCTTTCTTTCACAAGGCATTTCCAACACGGCAACTGCCAGATAAAAAGGGTATTGATATACGTGTAACACTCTGTTTTTACAACTATATGGTTTTATCGTGCCGGACAATTATGGAGTGATATATATTTAGAAAGTGGCATGCTTCTTAGAACATAACAGAGCACTAAGGATTTTTGAATGACAAACAAAGATACTAGTTAGCGCTTGAAAAGAACAAGTTGTGTTCTGCACTTCTTTCGGACATGTTAATGCATCCTTTACCGCAGTCAATGTATCCTTGTGGGTGGCTAAATGTAACTTACTGTGAAATATTCCTTCTTGAGTGAATAGTCGCGCGAAAGTCCCGCGCGGAAGAAAACAAGGAACAGGAGTTGAGAGTTCCCGCCAGCAACGTCAGCTGACGTCGACGTCGTTGTCAAGCGCGATTGGCCACTCCCCTCGACTCCTCCTTGTTAAAGGCCGACGACTGACGTCCACAAACACAATATAGGGCCAGATAGCGCTTTTTCCGTTCCTCCATTCATTGGATAGCTTTTTTGGTAGATTTTTATTACAAACCGATTCTGATATGATATGGTATGTGTTCCTGGCAGCCCGGCAGGCCTACCAAAGTCTCCGTCAATTGTGACAGACATTGGTAGTCTGAAAGGCGAATCTCTAGATAATGTAATAACGCAACAGGAAATAGCTGCTGCAGCGGTGTCTAAAAATTACAGTGAAATCCAATAGTCCTAGATAGTGCGTGTGTGTGTGTGTGTGTGTGTGTGTGTGTGTGTGAGAGGTGTGTGTGTGAGAGACAGAGAGAGAGAGCGTCTGAGACAAGACAGAAAGATATAACATAGATAAGAGTGAAGAAGTTAAAGTGGATTCGACATTGTTCATGTGATTGCTATGTGATTATATTCATACCGGTCAAAAATAATATTTGTCAAATCAAATCGGATTCTGCCTCAGTGCCCAGTCTCCAAACATACAACCAGTCTGAATACTGTGTACGTCTGAATTATCCGTGCCAATGTAATAAGATAGCTTTTACAAGCTTCTGGGTAGTCTCTGACTACAATCATAACTGAATCATTTGAGACATCATGCATATTTCATTTCTGTGGCTGGTAGCAGATCAATAAGGATGTCTCCTGGCTTACTGCCTATTTCCATTGTGAGGGCCTTTTCCCTCCTGACACAGACTTAGTGCTACAATAAGTACAGGATGTGGAGTGGGAGTCAGGTGGCTGAGCGGTTAGGGAGTCGGACTCGTAATCTGAAGGTTACCGGATCGATTCCCGGCTGTGCCACATGACGTTGTGTCCTTGGGCAAGGCACTTCACCCTACTTGCCTCAGGGGGAATGTCCCTGTACTTACTGTAAGTCGCTCTGGATAAGAGCGTCTGCTAAATGACTAAAATGTAAAAAAAATGTAAGGATGTCTAATGTGCACTACACTTTGATCAGCTTCTTCAAACCTTCTAGAAGGCCAGTCACATTGAATACATTAAGAAAGGATAGATGATTGATTAGAAAATGTTAATTTTGTCATGCAGATTGGAGACATAAAATGTCCTTTTATGTCCTTTTCTGTGTAACACGTTGACATTTAGAGGTGCCCTTTGCAGAAAGGCATGTGGAGAGTTTTTAGACACTTCAAAAGGAGATATTTCCATACCATTAACTTGTCTAACAGACCCTGGGAAGTGGAAGATTAGTGTAGGCATCACTTGAGCTGAAACATTGCTGTGCCAATTTGCCTGTCTTAGGATGCCTAGGATAACATGTTTTCCATAAATGTTCAATACAGCAAACTGTCATCCTCTAAATGTATGGCAAAGGCAAGCATTTATTGTTCAGGAATAGGCTACAGTACCCACAGAAGTGACAGCAAATAACCAATGTTTAGAGATATTTAAAATGTCTAGAAAACAATGTTGTTTTGCATGTTACCAGCGTTAGACCTGAAGTATCATTAGAAGACAACAGTTGTCCTGGCGACAAGTGAAGAAAGGTATTGTTATACTTCACTATGTGTGTAGCCACCAATATATGAATACTGAGAAATGAAAACATATATGGGAGAATTGTGGCGATCTGCAACCTTGTCTCATCAGTGTATTTGAAGCGCCACCTTGTGGTCAAAATATGAATGCATGAAAAAAAGAGGACCGTGCATTATTTGACTCACTTCAGGACCTCAACACAACTAAACTGTTCACTTGAAAAGACACTCAATTATGTAAATGTCTGTGTGTCACCGTATTAAAATACGTTTCCCTAAAGTTTGTTTGAGTACATGATCATCTCATTTGTAGTGTTTAAAGAGACGATTTAGGATGTAAAGATTACTCAAAATGCACCTCACCCCAATGCACATGACACCAACTGTTCCAGTAGTAACAACATTATATATTTTTCATTTTGCGTTGTATCTTGTTCCCCTCACCCTCTCGTCACGTCAAAACAGTCACCTCAATAAACATTTTGGCATGTGTGGTGTAACTGACTCAACTGGGTTTAGTTTATTGAGTTACATGTAATATAGTTGCCGCTAGTATACTAAACTCCTCCACAGTTCTGTTCGTTATTCAGTGAAGTAGCCCCCGGTCAAACAGAGTTTATAAGAGGTGGGAAGTTTTCAGAAGAGAGTCATGAATCAAGGCCCGAGAATGAACCAGGAACTGGCAAGAATATGGAGGAGTGACTCATTGATCCTCTGTAGACGAAACATCCTCACTTAGCCGACCTCTTCACTGTCAAACTCTCACAAGACGGAGAGATAGTCTTTCTTTCAACAGGAGAGAGAGAGCAGCAGAAGAGAGAGAGAGAGAGACAGAGAGAGAGAGAGAGATAGAGAGAGAGAGAGAGAGAGAGAGGGAGAGAGAGGGAGAGAGACAGAGAGAAGTGAGAGAAAGCGCAGAGAGAGAAGCGCGAGAGAGAGAAGGAAAAAGAGAGACAGAGAGCGAGAGAGAGGGCGAGTAGAGAGGAGAGAGAGAGCGAGAGAGATTGTAGAGTGAGAGAGAGAGAGCAGAGAGAGAGAGAGAGATCGAGAGAGAGGGACAGAGAGAGAGAAAGAGCGAGCGCAGAGTGAGAGAGAGAGCGAGAGAGAGAGAGCGAGAGCGCGAGCGCAGAGTGAGTGAGAGAGCGCGCGCTAGCGAGCGAGCGCGAGAGAGTGCGAGAGAGCGAGAGCGAGCGCGCGAACGAGAGAGACTGAGCGAGAGAGCGTATGAAAGAAAGCGGAGACAGAGAGAGAGACTAGAGAGAGAGGACAGAGAGAGAGACGAGAGAAGAGAGAGAGAGAGAGAGAGAGAGAGAGAGAGAGAGAGAGCCCCATCGGTCTACACAGCGCAGGCTCCGCTGCACTTGTAGTGGTACTGCTGGAGGTAGTGTCTGAGCTGCGGAGGCAGGGGCAGGCTGTCCATGCCCCTGTAGGTGGTGCGGCTGCAGATGAGCGCCCGGCACAGGTGCTGCAGGGAGAAGGGGAAGGTCCTGAGCAGGGGGCGAGGAGAGCAGAGGCTCAAAGAAGAGGCAGGTGGCCGGGGTCGCTGTAGTGCTTCAGCAGGCCTGTGACGCAGGGGTCACGGTACATGCAGGGGTCGCGCCCGTCGAAGCTGAAGCGTTTGCCGTCTTGCTCGATGCGGGCGTGGAGGGAGCGGCTGTGTAGCGGCGGAAGCTGACCGAGAACAGGAACTCGTCTTGGGCCGAGTCACGCAGCAGGAAGGTCCCCTCCGGCTGGTCCTCCAGGAGCTCTTCCGCCTCGAAACGGTTCAAAACCCCCCAGTAGCAGGGGCTGTTGTTGATCTGGAGCAGGTCGGGGACCAGGATGTAGTCCGTGTGGCAGCCCCCCTCTGCCGCCCCGTGGGGGTAGGAGGGGTCCCAGTCCTCCAGACAGACACTCCCAGGCCCCGGGGAGCATATGTCCTCCCAGGAGAGGGGTGTGGGAGTCGGGGAGGAGCAGGGCGGGACGGGGGGGTTTGTGTGGAGCCTCCAAGCTCACGGCAGAACCGGGGTGGGGGGCGTGTTTCTTGATCAGGTGCCAGCAGTGAGCTAATTCAGACTTGGGAGAGAACGGGCACTTGTCCTGCATGAGCTCCGAGACGTGGATCTTGCGTTTGGACCAGAGGAGCACGGAGAAGGAAGGCCGCGAGGCCCCGGAGGTCGGGTGGTGGTGGTGGTGGTGGTGATGGTGCGAGCGCAGAGGGAAACACTGACCCACGGCGTCCTGGAACTTCTGCCGGAGGGAACGCCGGGCCATGGCTTTCCGGCACGTGGCGTCCACGTCCGCTTCGCCCGACACGGTGCAACTGCACTTCCTCTCTCGGCGTCGCCGGGGGCACGAGGAGGAACGGACCCCCTGCTCCTCCGCCCCCCCCTCAGCCTCCAGCCCTCGAAGGCCGGCCTCGTTTCGAGAACTCCTGGAACGCTTCTTGCCTCGCCACACGAGACTGTCGGCGCTCCAGCTGCGGACGCTACACTTGGGACGGGCGTCCGAGCTCCTGGACTTCTTCTCAGACATGGCTGCCGACTCGTATCCCTGCGGCGGAGAAAAACAGAGACAGGCGATGTCATATCCTGTTTCGAATGTATTACAACAGTAATAGCAGCGAAAACGACACGTTTAAACAATCAAACAGAAACAGCTTGAATACTACTTTTAGGGTGCCACCTATTGTGGACTGCAGTCAGACCTCTGAAAGTTCCAGGGAAACCCCTCTGAAGATTAGGAGTAATATCAAATCAACTGTGAGGTGTCTCACTTTCCAAAAACACACACCCTCTATATTGACACATAGTTTCGCTGATAAAATACATAATTGATTGAATTCCCCAAAGAGAGCATCCGATTTATGTTTGGAGAAGTGTTATGCCATGTTACGTCCCAAAGCTCTGGCGTTGACACGTTTAAACAAAGGTGAGACTTAGAACAAAGGCAGTTCATAGACAAGTGTTTTGTTCATGGCATAATGCTAGAACATCTGACACCTGACACCTGATGGCCAACCTTTCAAAAGCTATAGAAGTTATGGCCAGCCGCTCCCTTAACATTATTTACGAAAACGTAACCAAGGCAATGAAACTTAACTGTTGCCAAGAACGGTCTTACTAAGCGTAACACAAATTTCGCTCAAAACTAAATTGTATCCGGTAATTTCTATTTCAAAACCAACTACCCATTTCACTTTTATATTGTTGCATGCACTTATTCAGAGTCAATCTTACCTTTCAAAATGAGGTTAAAAGGGCATTATTCCCATGTTCGTCGGTGCCAAATCCTAAAATATCTCCATATGCGCAGAAAATGAACGCGATATAGCCATTCAGTCCACTGACTAGAAACCTTCTACCCATGTGGTGAAGTTCCGCTCTCTTTATAGACACATCCTCTGGGGAGTTTGGCCGTTTCCTCTTCTGTCAAGGCTGGATGTGATGGAGTGAGACATCCTTTACTTACGGTCTTAATGGTAGGTGCAGCGTACTGTAAACTTAAATAAAGTCAAAAGACTCGCAAATGATTCAGACTATTTTTTTGTTGCAGTAGTGTTATACTTTATAAAGACCCCAAACTTTAGCATATATATATAGTGTTGGCTATTATTTATTTTTATTATTAATGAGCTAAAATGGGAAAACAATTGATCTTGAATACATTGATTTATGTACCACGGAAATAGACGTATTTGCTGCTCGGCATAATTAGGCGACAATAATGGGTTGTGTCTGTTTATCAAATTAACCTTGTTAGAGAGGAAACGGCCATGCTTTTAGATTGCATTGAGCGCTTTATTTATTGATTGAATAATCAATGAGAGTCTTCCGATAGATTCGTCTGCTTCCGGCGATCTTCATGTCAACCTGAGTTAAAACATTGCATTGTTGCATTGTTCATCTTCAAAACAGGATAACATATCCGGAGACATTTCCAATGCGGACATAAAAAAGTGATGTCATGTTGCTCATGAGTTCATGCACAGAACAGGTGCTTGTTAAATAGATTGCAAGATACATTATTCATTATCATTATACCATTATACCATTACACAACAAGGTTGGTGTGCACACTTCCACTTTATCGGCCAATGCTAATTGTGTGTGTGTGTGTGTGTGTGTGTGTGTGTGAAGGGGAGGGGGTAAGGGGGGACAGGTACATTAAGCCAAATTTCAGCCTATAGGAATTGCTTTAAATCGTTTCCCAAATGCACAATATTCTACGACGTGAGTCTTTCACGTTTTGGTTTGAAAAGTTTGATGGTGTTGCTTCTGTCTGCATTGTGCCAGCTCCTGACAGACTAAACTATAGTGCAGCACGTCTCAAGTAGCTCCACCCAGGTTCTGGAAACCCAGTATGCCTATTAAGCTGGTATACAGTCCATCATGGCAGCGCAGGGATCAGGGGCCTAGCTACATGTGTGCCAAATATTATAGAGCCATCGATCTGATGAACGGGTAGAACTAACATTGTGCTGCATGAATAATTGATGTGATTGCTGATAGATGGGAAGGGTTAGTGGAAGCTGTAAAACATGTACAACCTGAACGAATATTTTCGTTTTCCACCGTCACCGTTCAAGGTTTTAACACACAGCCCTGCACTTGACCATAACTATTCTGTATAGTTAGGAAGGGTTTAGACTGTGCTCATTTGAATAATGAGCAAAGGCACCACGCACACACACACACACACACACACACACACACACACACACACACACACACACACACACACACTAACCCAGTATGTGGCAGATCTTATCACACTCCAGTCATTCATAATGTTGGGGGAGTGAGAGGGGATCAGACTGGGATGGTGTGTGTGTGTGTGTGTGTGTGTGTGGCCTTGTGAATTACTGGGGCAGGTAAATCGAATCAGCAGGGAAGTCTCTGGCTCCATTGATCTCAGTTGTTCTCTCTCTCTCTCTCTCTCTCTCTCTCTCTCTCTCTCTCTCCCTCTCTCATCTCTCTCTCTCTCTCTCTCTCTCTCTCCTCTCCCTCTCTCTCTCTCTCTCTCTGTCTCTATGTCTCTCTCCCCCTCTCTCTCTCTCTGCTCTGATCTGTATCAGTGGACTGTTCTGCTCCAGCCACTGCCATGACAACCAGGGTGATCTGGACAGCATCGAGTGATAGTTAGACTGACAAGATTCGAACATACGTTGGTATGTTACTGCTAGTCAGTCACTGTGTAAAACCTCAGAGGGCATACAAAATAAAATTGAAAGCAGTAAAAAGTCGATTTCCTCCTCAGTTAAATTGCTCCATTAATCCTACTAGACTTACACTTCCCTAAATGCTCCCTCTCCATCAATAAACACTGACAAACACACATGAGGTGTGGCTATTTCCTTTGTGCTGAGAAAGGATCTCCATGGAACTCAGTGGACCATAACTTCACACTGGCATCGTGTTCTGAACATGCGGTCTGACGAAGGTCAATTCCTGTTCGCTGAAATGTCTTCTAAACTGGTTCTTTTTTTACGTGCACAGATTTGTTGCGACTAAGTTACCAAGGAGTATAGAAAGTGTATTTCTTCCTTCGATTTCTCGCTCAGGCTGCCCTGTTCATGCCAGCCCATCCCATAATCCCAGACTCGTTATTAACGGGAGACGCAGACAGACTGCTCCTTGATATGTATCTCCCACTCCCACCCACTGGCCCCGTCCATGCTGGAGTCATGTGAACTAGTGTATCATCTTTCTGAAGAGGATATTTATTTATGCCTACAGCCAGTCCTGTTTCCCGAAGCTCCAGTCAATACCTGCTGCTGCCGTCAGCCTCACCTCTCAGCCGCGTTGCCGGGCAACACATTAGCGGTTGCCGCGGCTGTTCGTCAACGGTAACTAGAACCAGACTCACGGCTGTCGTTGGACCGTGGGTCACCCACAGTGGGATGAGTCGGGGATCAACACTATTACGGTAGCGTTTGGCCCACACTTGTGATGTATTTTTTGGGAATTTAAAAAAAATACTTTGCCTCATTAAAGCATATGCTTATAGGCAGGGGTGCCGTATAGGGGGGGGGGAGTTAGGACAAAAGTTAGGATAATTCCTTAAAAAAAAAGAAAATGGGGCCCAAAGTTCCTGGAGGCGCCCCTGCTTATAGGCTGTGGTCGTCGCAGATGGGAATGTCTTTATTATTGTGAGTCTTTGAGTTTGCCAAAACATGCAAGCGCAACAAACATCACACACACACAGTTCATTCATCAGCGTCATTTCCAGCTGAGAGACAGAGAGAGAGAGAGAGAGAGAGAGAGAGAGAGAGAGAGAGAGAGAGAGACAGAGAGAGACAGAGAGAGACGAGAGAGAGTGAGAGAGAGAGAGAGACACTGGGAAGGACTGACAGCAGATTTTCTATCTCTGATTCCCCCATGGTGACTTATCTCCCTGCTCATATCCTGCTGCCTTCCCCTGACCTCTAATGCACTGGGGGGTAAATCGTTAGAAACGGCTTGTATGTCCTTTTTACTCATGTGAAGGCTCAGAACCCCCCCCCCTCTCCAACTCCATCTAAAAAATAAATAAATCAATAGCAGAAAAGAAAATTCCAGTAATATTGTGCCCGTGTGATGCTTACACAGCTAGTCTTACAGAGCGGAGCAGACATGCTCCACTGGTGACACAGTGCACAAAGTGAACCCTTTAGATTGAAGTGCTTCCACTTTGTTGCTGCGGTGATTTGTCAGGACATAATTTGATTTGTATGCCTTGAGAGAGACCAGTCCTTGACGGTTCCAGGTGTAGGGTGGACAAGGTCTATAAAGATGGAGCTGTCTCAGGATGTTGTTTCTGCGTCCTATAGGAGCAAATGTGCTGTCGTTTGTTAGCACCTGTCTTCCTTATCTCTCTCATACACACGCGCACACACACACACACACACACACACACACACACAGGATTTCTACATACTTGGCCAGCAGGTGGTAGCTGTAACCCGCTCTCTGTAAACGAAGACTCAGGATGATAAAGACAAACCTGTTTAACATTCTTCTTATTCTTTTACAAAAAAGAGCCCCAGGCCAAATCATAGAGGTATTCAGAAGCAGTGAAAAAAGGTATTTGTTAATTGAGAGAAACCACAGAGGCATGTCTTCTCTTGGAAAACAAGTTTCGAAAATTACGTTTTGAAAAGTTCGAAGATTATTGTCCAAAACAAGTATCAAAAGGTAGAAAATATAAGTTTTGAAAGGTTGAAAATGGATTTTCAAAAAGTATCCCTGATTGTGGGAAACTTTTTTTATAGTTGTATTTTTTTTTCTAAAATTATTTTTCCCCAAAAATATTTTCTACCTTTTGATACTTTTCTTTCGAAACTTGTTTTGGAAAAGAATCTTTAAACTTTTCAAAACTTTTTTTTCGAAACTTGTTTTCCAAGAGAAGTTTTCGAAAAAACATTTTCTTCTCTTGGAAAACAAGTTAAAAAAAAAGTATCAAAAGGTAAAAAATATTTTTGGGGAAAAATATTAAAAAACAAAAGTTTGGAAAAATATTAAAAAACAAAAGTTTGGAAAAATATTAGAATTTTTTTTTCGAAAAGTATCCCTGATTTTTGAAAAGTTTAAAGATTATTTTCCAAAACAAGTTTCGAAAGAAAACTATCAAAAGGTAGAAAATATTTGTTGGGAAAAATATTCCCAAAAAAAAGGTTTGAAAAATATTAGAAAAATGATTTTCGAAAAGTATCCCTGATTGTGGGAAACTTTTTTTTCGAATATTTTTACCCAAAAAATATTTTCTACCTTTTGATACTTTTCTTTCGAAACTTGTTTTGGAAAAGAATCTTTAAACTTTTCGAAACAGTTTTCCAAGAGAAGACAAGTTTCGAGGTTTTCGAAAGGTTGAAAAATGATTTTCGAAAAGTATCCCTGATTGTGGGAATGAAGTTTTCTCTCTCAGTTTCTTTAACTTTTTGTCTATTTTATTTTCTCATTCTTCAGTGGTTAGTCATTTAGGGAGTCTCCCTCTCTGTGCTCAAGACAAGTTTGCTGAAAAAAACATAAGCAGTACAGTAAAATGAACTCCAGATTGTTGCCTATTGGGTCAGGATGTAAAAACTGGCAAAGTTAAATTCTCTATCCAAACCAGACTCATTAGTGAACACATCATCCAGAGGATTTTTTTTAACAACAAACTCGTAATCTTCCAATTGTTCATGCCTTATTTGGTCCTGAATCATATTTATCTATAAATTCATAAAAAAACAACCACCAACGTAATCTAACCACAGGTTCTTATTTAATTCTTAAATTACTCTCACTGTAAATGTAGCACTAAATGTAAATGACAATCATTGTTATTATGTAGTAAGTTGCCATAGTTCCCATTAACATTGGAGTCTTTGGATTTGCCAACGTCAATGAACCGCGCCTTTTCACCCCTCTGCCACGTCATACTGGAGTGCTGTCAGAGAGAAGGAAGAGGAGGAACATTTATGCTGTTAACGATTAACGATGTAAAACAAAAGAGAAACTCAAGAGCTCATTCATTTGATTCGGAGGCATATCGTTCACGTGTCATTTTATTGATGTTATCGTAAGTACAATGCTTGCCGGATAGCAAAAAATAGATACATTCGCACAATGCAGGGTGTCTGGACAGCTAGCAATGTGTCTGTTGTGAGTTTTGGTTGTATAACTAGTTAGAGCTAATATTATAAACGAATAACCCTAACTTTCTTTACCGATATTTACTGTTACGAATAACTAGGCTAGCTAACAAATATCGACTACAGTAGATATGACCACTACACTAACTATGTACATTGGCTTGGAAGCGATTTATGTATTCCGTGTTGTGTTTAGCTAGCTAGCTAACGTTAGCAGTCTTCAACAAGTTTACATGGTTGTTGAAATGAGCAATCAAGCTAGCTGTATGTCGTAACGAAAATGGGGGAGGATGAATCATATTAACACATGTTAGTAGCAGTGCATTCGCTTGCTTATACTGTACATCAGTGTTGATAGCGAGCTGGAAAACATTTATAGGGAATTGTGGTTAGTGTAGTGGCCCATGGAAAAGTCCTTGTCAGTACTACTACTAGCAACACACTAGTGTCAGTTAGTGGTAGCCGTTTATCTCGTAAAATAGGGAGACACTTAATTAATCCCACTGAACTGTTGGGCCAAGAAGTGGAGTTTAGAGCAGCGCTGTTCTAGGTGAGAGTCAACTGTACAGGTGTCAATTGTGGGCTTGGTCCGTCTCCGGTTACATGTTCTAAACAGGAGGAAGTTCAACGTTCATCTGTCCTGAACACAATAGTGACTGTGTCAACTTCTCGCTCTAAACAAAAAGCACACATTGGACCAGATTCCATAACTTTTTGGTCACCGAAATGCAGTTAGAACTCTGTATCCTTAACATTTTATACTTTCTATGCACTATTGGTATGTAACTTCGGAAGGGAGGTAATGTCAAATTTAAGGGACACGAAAAGCATATTTGCGGGGTTTAAATCCAACGCACTTCAGAATATCTGTGTTAGTGGCATCTGCTTGTTTGATAAAGCAGTTTGATTTGATTGTGCTGTGTGTGGAGTTAGAACGGGGCGTGTAAATGAGCCAGTATAAAGATATCTTGCGTGGTGTGTGTGCGTTTGTGCGTGTGTGTGTGTCTGTGTGTGTGCGTGTGTGTGTGTGTGATCCACAGAGTGAGAGATGCTGCTGGACGAGAAGCCTCTCTTTGACCCGTCCCTGCTCCAGGAGCTGGACTGGAGCAGCAACACGGTGTCCTTCTCTCCCCCCCATCTCCCCCTCCCAACCTGGGGAGGGGCTGCTTCTCAGGCCCCTCTGCACAGCCGACTACAACAGAGGCAAGCTGACTCGCATGCTCCTTGTAGAAGGACCATATTTGGGACGCTATACTCCCTGTCTAGAGAGATCTCCAGAGAGATACTTGGTTGAAAGAAATCTGCTCCATATATGCACATCTACACCGCTGTTCCCCTTAGCCTACTCATCGACACTGGCAGATCAGGGCTTTTACAAGGATTTCTATTATCATCATTCTGTCATAATTACCTGAGGGGAATTCGTCTGAATGTGCTGTGTCACTTTGAGCCTGGGCTGGCCGTCATTCCCCCTCCACTGATTGGCCGACCGTGTGTTTGTTCCGTCCTGTAGGATTCTGTAAGGTTCTGTCCCAGCTCACCCAGGTTGGAGACGTCACACCAGAGGAGTTCATCAGTAAGTGAGATGGGGTGGGGGGGGTCAGATGGCTGAGCGGTTAGGGAATCAGGCTAGTAATCAGAAGGTTGCTGGTTTGATTCCCTGGGCTGTGAAAAATCAAGTTGGGTCCTTGGGCAAGGCACTTCACCCTACTTGCCTTGGGGGGAATGTCCCTGTAGTTACTGTAAGTTGCTCTGGATAAGAGCGTCTGCTAAATGGCTAAAAGTAAGTCCTGCCCCTCCTCTGTCCTCTCAAGGCAATGGAAGCTAATCATGCTAATGCTATTTGGCATTTTAAATATAATACATGGTCATTATTGCATTATGTGATATTATATACAGTATTTACTTTTTCAAAGACTGCAGAAAGTAACCGTTATTCGCTAAATATCTGGTTTAATAGGCTTGAATAACTTGATGACACACTAACACTATCAGTGTATTTTGTCTTTTAGAGAACTTTGACCACATGAAGAGCACCGGTGATTACTACGTCGTGGTGGTGGAGGACACCAGTCTGGGGCAGGTCGTCGCCACGGCTACGCTGATCATGGAACACAAATTCATCCATTCGTGTGCCAAAGTAAGAACTATAGAAGAACAACTGTACCTGACGTCACACTGAGTCCAGTAACGTTGTGACCAGTCTAGGTTCTAGATTTCTATTAATCAGCTGACAGAAAAGTATCTTGAATAAAGTGCATTTAATAATATGATAGGATAGTAATAATGTCATACTTATTGGGATTATCGTATGCAAATGCTAAATCCTCGAGAATTCCTCTGAGAATGTCTGACGTTTTTAACTGTGTTTCACAGAGGGGAAGAGTGGAGGAGGTGGTTGTGAGTGATGTCTGCAGGGGGAAACAGCTGGGGAAACTGTGAGTGGTCCTTCTGTGCTCCAGCTTCACACACAAAGACAGAATCTAAAGATGAGTTAATGACTAAAGCATACAAAGTATTATAATGTTTTTGGTTTAAACTTCAAATCTGTTCCTTTCTCTCTCTCTCTCTGACCAAACTGTAGGTTGGTGTCCACTTTGACTCTTCTCAGCAAGAAGTTGGAATGTTACAAAATAACATTGGAATGTTCTCCCAACAATGTGGCTTTTTACCAGAAGTTTGGCTACTCTGCCTCTGATGAGACCTACATGCAGTGTCGGTTCCAGGACTGAGGTCCAGACCCGGTCCCCCCCTGTGGGATTCGAACCCGAGACCCTCGGGGTCCACTAAGCGATGCCGTCCTCCTCCCTCCCTCTGGGACCAATGCTACCTCACCCGGGAGATCGTAACCACGGGAACGTCTACGGCAGGAGGAGGAGTCTCGATGTTGTCCGGAACACGAGGATGACAGAGTGCGCAATCACATGCAAGTGTGTCGCAATCACATGCAAGTGTGTCGCTTGAGGTGTCGAGAAGCACATTCTAAGGAATGCATGGGACAATTTCTTTCTTTTTTAAATTCATCCTCAAGGTTTTGGTTTATTCGCATAAGTGAGACTTGATTCATAATCAGAATTTTGTTCTTATGTATTTATTTAGGGGGAAGGTTCTCTTTATTGGGAAATAATGTCTGATCCTGAGGCTGGTTGGGAAACTGTGGGAGGGTGTTACTTTGACCTAGATGGCAACATCAGAAAATGCTGTATTTAGTGATCTAGGCCAAGTTATTATTTTACCATTTTATATTGAGAAGAACGGCTTAAGCATCTTTATTTCGATTTTTCATTATTTCATTTTTGGCTGTTTGGTCACAAGGATAACCATGTGCATTTTGGTCTTAGGGCAGAGAATATATACATAAAATAATGCTTATTTATTTAGCTTTGATTATTGGTCACTATTCTTGGAAATTTGGGGACATTTGTGTATTTTCTTATTAAAGGGGTCACTGACTGCAAAACCGTTTTTACCTTGTCATAGTTGAATAACGACAGTTCGGTGGGTAAAATGAACATACAGTGAACCTCAAAGTCCATTGACACTTATTTCCCATGCAAATCTCAAAAAGAAAAAATCTAGCTGTAGAACGGTAGCTTTTGGAAAAATCCACCCTACTGACGTCGGGAGGGTATCGCGCATTCAATTGGCTCTGGTCTGTGTCTTTGTCACGCCCCAAAATGTACATGCAGACCAGCCCACTCACTGGTGTTCTTGCCCAGTCCGAGTGTAGCGACGCTACGTTTCTAAACACATCAACATACCTTACTTAGCAAATGACTAGCTAGACTAGCTGTAGTCGGCATTAGAAGGGAAGCTTCCAAAAAAATAGCCAGAAAACGAAAGCAGTCTAGCCTTTTGCTGACGCCTGTCTAGATTATCTATTCGAAATAACTGGAGAAAGGCTGTGCTAGATACGTTAGCATTGCTAATAACGGTTACTGACAAATTCATACTACAGTTTGCGGTTCTGATGAACATAACTAAGGTCGGAACGCACCTCTTTTCAGCAACAGCTTCATAGCAAATCCTGCTTTACATATTCCCAGGTTTTTAAAACCGTCCTTGGTGAAATGGTTCGCGCAACTGCACAGAGATCTTCTATGCTACGGTATAAACAAACATCAGCCATAACCGTCTAGTCAATGTTAACTAGACTCAAGCTCGTTGAATCACGATAGTTTGTATGCTAAACTGTAGTGCTAACGTTACCCACCTAAGGCGATTCTGTTTGCTTCGACAACAGACGTGGAAACTACCGTAATCATTTCAAATTATATCTAGTCAATCTGTTGAAAACAGTGTTGTGTAGACACAATAGATTTATTTGTACGTTTTTATTTCAAGTCGCCACCTTCTTGTTTCAGTGAGTGCTGTTGGCCGTCTTTGCTCCTCAGCTTCGCTCGTTGTAAACCAACCAATCAGCGCACAGCTCATCTAAATACCAATGATATAAGGGAAAAAGCTAGCGTTTTTTCCCGGGAAAAAAATGCTGGATGTAAAAGAGGGCATAGAACAGCACCCGGGCCATTTTCAGCCAAAACAATGTTACATACCCTATTCGGAGACCTTAAGGAACAGTGTTAAATACTCAAAAAACCCAGTCAATCACCCCTTTAAAAGAGAGAGGAAGAAAAAAACTGGAATGGATAAAACAAATAAAGTTGTAAAGGTTCAATCCAACTTGGTGTTTAGAGACTCATTGATTAATGCGGTTTGGACAATGTGTATAATAACAAAAGTAGGTATCTCATCTCAAATGTGCCAAACTATTTTCGCTAAACCCCTACACTACAACTCAGTTTGTCAGAAATAAATCAGAGACAGACTTGAACAAAAGAAAACAACTTTAAAAGCACATTTCAATTAGCCATCTCTTTTATTGAGCAATGGGGCTGTGTGGCAAGCTGTTTCTCCCCCGTCATTGATATAATACTATCCCAGCAAGAGCCTGAACTCTGTTCAACACTCCCACCTCCTAGCTAAGGCTTTGACCTCGTCGGCATGACAACATCATAGGGACTTCCTGTACTTTCCCTTACGCCTACTGCCCCCTTCTGGCAAAAAGTAGTAGTAATTCAAGTATCAAAAGTGCATCATTGCAATACTGTCCCGCTGTAAATGCTTTAATGCTTAATGCGTAAATGCTTTAAATATTATAAAACTGCAAAAAACTTCAGTGCATACAGCTCAAAGACACAAAAAAAGAACGTTATACACAAAAGCACCTATCAAATGTACCTTCTCCAACCCCCTTCAGTTACCAACCCCCCCCCAGCCCTCCCCGCTACCCAGCCCACTAGAAAAGTTCAAATATTTACATTTTTTTAAATCCCAAATGTAAGAGAGAGAGAGAGGAAAAAAGAGTGCACTGCGCCACACAGCTATTCTGTCTGGAAGGCTTTATCCGTTGTGTGCAGCAGTGACCTGCATAACTCCAAAGTCCTCATCCTCCTCTAGTGTCCTCTTCCTGCTCCCTGTCAAAGATAAAAGATCAAATAAAGATACGACTTTAGACACCACACTGCGGAACTCGGAAAGATGTGTCAGTTGTTGTGTTGGTAACGCCGGTGTGTATTGTGACATCATCAGTCATACACTTCCTGGAACTCCATTATACTATGACATCATAATTCATATTATGAGTGAGTGTTCCTGCCAAGCACAGCAATGACACTGAGAAGACTAGATAGAGCTACACCCTGAACTTGGACACGGTTAGGGAGTCGGGCTATTAATCAGAAGGTTGACGGTTCAATTCCCGGACGTGAAAAAAAAATCGTTGTGTCCTTGGGCACTTCACCCTACTTGCCTCGGGGAGAATGTCCCTGTACTTATTGAAAGTCGCTCTGGATAAGAGCGTCTGCTAAATGACTAAATGCAAGTACACAGGAATCAATTTTGTATTGTGACTGCATTGGAACTGCTATCTGGATACACTTCGTTATGGTTTTTGCCCAGAAACCTTTCAGTCGTAAACCTGAATGGAACCCTTATAATATGACATCATACTCATATTATGAGTCATCATGGAACCCTTATAATATGACATCATAACTCATATTATGAGTCATCATGGAACCCTTATAATATGACATCATAACTCATATTATGAGTCATCATGGAACCCTTATAATATGACATCATAACTCATATTATGAGTCATCATGGAACCCTTATAATATGACATCATAACTCATTATGAGTCATCATGGAACCCTTACCTGGCATGCCAGCCTGCAGGGGACAAGACCTGCCTCGCTGTATCGGTGACATCATCTTGATGGTCAGCTTAGCCAGTAGATCGCTTCATATTCCTGGAAACACAAGTCACTGAAGTGAATACTACAGAAATGTAACACAGACTATATTAATTTCACATGACTGTGAGATCCAGAGGTCTGCTCATTCAGAAGGGTAAATAAGTCGGCCATTAAACAAACAACTCAAGCCCTGTAGGGGTTCATTTCTAAACTGTAATCTTCATCATTGTCCCAAGCCAGAGGCTGTTTAAGTATGTTCTTTTCTCAGTAGCCTACCTGTAACTGATGCACAAAGCCCACGTTAGGATTGATGCAAAACCTCCTCTCCTGAACGTGGCTGAAAGCTTCCCTGTGGGAGAAGAGACAAGAGAAGGGGTGTAAACATGGATCCTATCTCTATGATCTGAGATGAAGAAAGGTTGAAAAGGCATTTGACATCTGGAGATGTATACAACCCTACGCAGTTAATCATTGGGTCTATGTGGCTTGTTAAGTCTACGCTAGGTAGCTAGTTTACAACCAGTATTAAAACATCTAGCATGTAAGTGATGTTTGATTGAAGCACAGATGGTTTAAATTCACTGTAATTACATTGTCAAATTCAAAATTGATGGACCACCGAACCAATGTAACTAAACTTCAGGTCTTACCTGTACTTGACCCCGAAGGTCTCCATAAGGTAGGCAATGACTAAGGCAGCACTAAAGGTACATTTAAAACATAAAATACCCAGTTAGAAATGCAGTTACAGAGTAAAAAAATGCATTTGATCAGTGTAAATATTGTATGCTGTGTGGGAAGTGACAAACCTTCTTGATATCCCTGCATTTCCATGAACAAGTACCTTTCCTAAGTGTAAAACACAGGGATAAAATCTAAATATATTGTCCCAACAACAACATTCATTTTCAATAGTTCACATCCAACTCAAATAGACATCTTATCTTGAAGGAGAAGAGGGGAGATAGGCTTACCTCCAGAAGCTAAACAGCCATCGATAAATTCTTTAGTCTGTTGAAATAGGGAATTCATCAATATAAACTATGGTATTTGAAGGAGATATCATATATATAACTGCAGAATATATACACACAACTCACCATAGGGAAAAATCGTATAATATTTTCCACAGGATTGTCTGCAATATCTAAGACGAGGTATCTGATAAATAAAACATAAAACTGTTAAGATCAGCATTAATAAATATTACTAGCCAATCAGAAGGCTCGTACTGTCGTTGCCATATAATAATACTTAAGTACATCATATATTTGCTATATATATTCTTGGTCTGTCTCTTACCTAAAGGTATGTTGGAAGTTGGGCTTAATAAAATTGGCCTCAATATCTTGCCGGACACACACTACGTGAGTTATGCCATGCCGTTCAAGAGTGGACAACTACAGAAGAACAGAGGGGTTGACTATCATGTACGTTGTTACAATTTACACTTTACGTTTTATGTGACGCAAACAAACCGCATACCTTGCTCTTCATGGCAGCTGAATAGGGCCCTAAAAACAGGCTTGGTAAGATTTCCTATGAAGTGTGGAAGTCAATAAACCATTACTGTACATCATCTCCTTTGTCGGCTTAGGTATATCAATGTGCTAGAATTGCATCACGCAATGAATACAACGGTTAGGCATTTCATAAAAACGTGAATTACTCAAGCCATAAAACTGAATTAACTCTAAAAAACAACTTTGCAACATCAGACGCTAGCACCATGTACCTGCATTTCACGTCTCATCGGATACGCCCAATCCTGTGGACATACAGACCAAGTTGGTTAGCGTAGAAGTTTGCTGCACTGCTTGGCTATTCAACCTTGCTGACGTGCCAAGGGGTAAGATCTTGGCAACTGTACAAGCTGGATCTGGACTGACTGATTAATGACACGGGGGAATAAATACGATGTATTGATTGTGTTTGGATAGCTACTGGCAAGCTAATACATTGGCTAGCAATATGAACAGCGACATAGATCTGTACCACTTTCTACGATTAGCTAGGCAACCTTATAACATTTTGCAGAAAAAAACATGGAACAATTATAAAAAGATAGTAGTTGGCAAGATAGGTACAATAACACACAAGGGAAAATCAAATCTTCTGTTGCTTAGCTAGTGCCAGTTAACATTAGCGTACTTGATTACAACACCCATCTTCCAAATCTTTAGCTACTTAGCTAGCTAGCTTTCTAGCATGCTAACTAAGCACGTACAAGTAAATCCTCCTTAGACGCGGGTAGGGACGGAAATTGAAGCTTGTTTTCCTCGTCCATTTTGCAGTGTAATCGGGCGCCGGGTGACCCGGCCTCTCGCACGATATCGGTGTATTGGATATTCAGCTAACTGAAGAAAGGCTGGAGTTTGTTTTGAGGTTGCACATGCATGTCAGCCATGCTGCTCCCTGTCACACAAATCACGTGATCAACACAGGACTGTCAGCTAGCCGGGTCCTCTAGCGGCCAATCTCTGAATTACACTACTATCTTCATACGGAAACATGCTTTCAAAATAAGACATTAGACGTTTAACACCATATCATAAAATATTTACGAACCTTATTTATTTCGAATATTTAGAATCCTTTCTAATCATTAAATACATACAATTAATTATAGATCGTAATGTTTTTTATCTTGACTTTGGCTAGTACAGTATTTGAAAGCAGACCCCAGGCATTTAGGTTGACAAGTTGTTATTGTCGCCTTTTAGTTGGCAGTCACAGACCACCACTCTCTAACTCTCAACGTGTTTCTCTTTCTCTCTGCTTCAAACAACGGACACCTGTCATACTTATTGCTCCCTCAAGAACAAAAACCATAACAGCTAATTCCAGCCTGCCTTCAGTTGTATGAACTGTGTGAAATATTTTTCATCCACAGATTATGGTGTAGGCCTAGACACCAGATGGCAGTCCAACACAATTTAATGTACAAGCACGCGCAGTCCATAGGCTCGTGAGGTGCGGCATGTGGTTCTAAAAATAATTTCTGTGTATGAAGTTACCCTCGTCAGTTTTCTCATCATCTTATATTATGACGAATACAGAGTGTATATTTTTCAAAAGCACAGTGGTCTTCATGATATTTGTCAAACTAGTCCCATCAGAGCACACAACAAAAAGGTACAGCAAATCGGTCATCTAAATTTACCAAATTATCAAAATATAGGCTATATAATGAGAGGAGTTTCCAGATCATGCTGGCGGGATTGAAGAAGAGAGCTCTACGACGATAACTGGAATAAGGGCAGAGAAAAGTCTGTTTTCCCCGCCCGGACGCCCCCCCCCTCCCTCCCTCCCCCCACTCTCCTTTCTTCTAGTTACTTGTACTCCTCTGCGTATCAGCGATTACTAAATTGCTGATTACAGGCGGAGTGATACAAACGCGGAGGTTGCCCCTGACTGTTAATTGGCGAGATGTAATAAAGGGAGGCGATATGTGCTCCTCTAATTGTGTGTTTACCGCACTATTTAATGGGAACGGCCTCCCAGGGCTTGTGTTGATGAGGCGAGCTGGGCGCTCGTGGCCAGTTCTTCTGGCACGTCATTAATACAGCTTTATTAAGGGCAGCGGGAGCAGAAAATAAGGGAGTTTGGTGAATGCGGAAGCAGACTAAAGTCTTATCTCTACTGTCTGGCTTAAACAGTGTCCGTCAAGATATGATTCATTGTTTTCTGTTGTTTAGATGTTATGCTATTGTTAAGATAGGCTGTCAGAGCTTTATTGAAGCAGATGTGTGCTATGTTTTGTCCATATCCTTTCAAATGTCCAAATCTTTTTTTACGTTTATTTCCTTACCTTGTAACTAGGGTGAAATATGTATAGTCATGCAACGCCTTGCTAGACGTTACCTGGATTTATCTTGATGAGCACTGACGTGTCACGAATAATGACTCTATATATCCATAAAATCAAACTTATGGTTAGCTGGTATTCTCTCGTTCCTTCTCCAGTTCTGAATACCAACTAGCACTGGTGTGAGACGTCAAGAATACAAGGACTTCCATCTCTGTCTTGTGGTTAAAGAGAATTTGGGTTGCCAGGGAAACCTCTTCATCACTACGGAACAGCAGCTGTCGATGCATACTTCTGGGAGCGTATTGATTGGTTGGAAAGAGAAAAAATAATATGGAAGAAGGATCCTGTTAACACCAGTTCCTTGCAGTGTCAATCATCAACATTGGCCAATCATCAACATCGGCATAGGTCACATGGAGAGGGACATTGTCAAGATCCATCATATATAATATATTTGTCTATGCTTTAGTCAAAAGAACACTTCCAAATGTCCGTATTCAAGGAATACCCTTTAGATGAAAGTAAAGTGTGCATGCAATCAGTCAGTGAATGTTATCACTGTTTGGAATGAGCCTGTATGAAAGTGTTTTTCACAAAATATATTTATTCCAGCCACACTCAGCGGCATTGAGAGAGTACATGTGTTTTCCTGGTTCAATGTTCTCACAAATCAGATCCAAGACAACCACAAATAAGATTAAATGAATTCGAATTGGTCTCAATATTTATCCCCCCCGCCCTGCCCTTTCCCTATTTCCCTCTCGCACGATCACATCAGAGTCTCCAGCTGTGGGGGCACTACATGCACCAGGGTCGTCCCTCATTGGCCAGCGTGAAGCACGGCCAATCAGTGTAAGGCTCCGCTAGGGGCTGATCTCAGGTGGAGGAGAGGCGGATCTTGATGTCTGAACTGTTTACAGAGGATGGACTGAGAGAAAGATAACCGAAACATATAGATGGGTATTTCAGCCAAGGCCCTGAGGTGAGTACTGGTCAGCTGTGTGCTAAATGATAGATGGAGTGTGTGCACGGAATAACACCGAGGAAAAACAGAAATAAAGGGTAGGAAAGAACAGGAGCATGTGTCTCTTCTGCCAACTCTATCATTCAGATCTCAGATTCGCCCATTTTCCTTTGTCATTGTCTCTTCTCGTTTTCTCTCGTTACAGAGAGGATCCTCTGTCCTTCTCCTCTTTGTATCTTCTTCCCTTTTTCCTCTGTTTCTCTTCCTCTCTCTCCTCTCTTTCTCTCACCTCTCTCTCTCTCTCACCCCCCTCTCTCTACTCTCACTCCCTCTTTCTCTCTCCTCTACCTCTCCTCTCATCTCTCCTCGCCCTCTCTCTCTCTCTCCTCTCTCTCTCTCTCTCTCTCTCTCTCTCTCTCGCCCCCTCTCATCTCTCTCTCTCTCTCTCATCTCTCTCTCTCTCTCCTCTCTCTCATCTCACCCTCTCTCTCTCTCTCCACCCTCTCGCTCTCTCACTCTCTCTCTCTCTCTCTCTCAAGCAGACGGTTCTTTGATCTGAACTTGTCTCCTTCCCCCTCGCGGCTCCTCAGGGGATCTTATTAACAAACACACAGTTCTCATGTTTTATTGCGTATGATAAAACCTTGTCTGTGATCTCTCATTACAACACCCGCTCTTTGGAAACGGGCCCTGCTCTTCTTGGCTTAATGTGGCCCGTAATGAAGCCAAAGAGTTAAACGTAACCGTCGCACTACAACAACCCGTCACTTGTGGCCATGGCAATAAGAAGAGATCAGCCTGGTTCCTCTCCAGCTCCGGTATGCGTTTCGTCGTCCTCGGGGAGGGAGGGAAATGAAAGCGCTCCTGACAGTGTAAAAGAGAGGGAGAGAGAGAGATAGAGAGAGAGAGAGGAGAGAGAGAGAGGGAGAGAGAGTATAGACGAGAGAGAGATGCATAGCAGCAGATGCGAGTCGCTCTAGAGCTCGATGCTCTATCTCTCTTCTCTCTCTCTCTCTTCTATCTCTCGTCGCTCTCTCTCTCGCGCTCTCGCTCTCTATCTCGCTCTTCTCGTCTCGTTTCTCTCTCTCTCTCTCTCGCTCTTCTTCCTCTCGCTCTCTCTCTCTTCTCTCGCTCTCTCTCTCTCTCTCTCGCTCTATCTCGCTCTCTCTCTCTTCTCCTCTCTCTCTCTCTTCTCTCTTCTCTCCTCCTCCTTCCCTCTGTGAGAGATCACAGTCTGTTCTTCTCTCTCCTGCCTGCTGGGCTGACTGTGAGGAGCGCGCGAGTCACTGCGTAACCTACCCTGCTAGGTGTTGCAAATCCACTCCACCATCGGGGTTGTTTTAGTCGAACAGAAATAGAAAAAGAGCTCGCTAGTCCTTCCTGTCTAGTGGATGTTGATGTTAGGAACGTTACTTTGTCACTGAATAACCCAGGTGCTGTAAGTCAGCTTGAGATCAGAGCTCTTGATTGGATAAATAAATTCACTTTTCCTGATTAGTTACACTTTGTGAGACAAGGATATAAACAATGTTTTACGTGCCCAACAAATATTTTTTTGCCCTTAGATTTCTGTTTTTATGAAGCTGCACATCGTAAATACCAGAGAGCTTCACAAGCCTTGACCCAAAGCAGCTGAGCGAGGCAGTGAAAATAGAACGATATGGGTGGAGAGGTTTTGATTGGACCACACAGACAGACCATGGCCTGACAGACTTCAATATAGAAGTGATGGTGAGATGTTCCCAGCTTGTGTGTCAAGGATCTGGTCTGGGTTTAGAGTCGAGGAGGGTACATGGCAGTTGGTGGGTGCTGTGTTGAAAGGACACTGCAACTGCAGTTAGACTTCTACTGAGAGTAAGGATGCACACGATTTCCTCCTGTACCAAAACCACAAATTACTAATAATTTATTGAATTCTAGTTTGTTTCATTCAGATGACAAAGGTCAAGCAGAGGTGAAGTAACACGCCACCAGATCAAAAACCAGTATGACTCATTTGAATTTCCTGAGATAATTGATGGTCCTGATCTTAGGTCAGTTTTCTAATTCCTCAGCTTGTTTTGGTCACTAGGTGGTACTAAACGGTCTCCTAACACAGCGAGTGGTGAGCCCAGCTTGGCCTGAGTGAAGGAGTGGCTCATGACTCAGGGGAAATCAAACTGACTTGACCGAACCTTGAACTACTATCATATCTTCCAATTTTGCCAGTGTGTGTTGTGTGTATAAAAGCTCGACAGGACAGCCGACGACTGGACGTTTGGTGGTCCAAGCCTCGGCTGGGAGAGCTTGGCAGGTGTTGGGGGGGCACGTTTGGCAGTGTTGGGTGTCACGTTTGGCATGTGTTAAGGTAACGTTTGGCAGGTGTTGGGGTCACGTTGGCAGGTGTTAAGGTCACGTTTGGGCAGGTGTTGAGGTGTCACGTTTGGCAGGTTGTTGGGGTCACGTTTTGGGCAGGTGTTGTGGTCCACGTTTGGCAGGTTTTGGGGTCACATTCGTGCTCTCCC
>CAEFZP010003033.1:0-26115 GCA_903064625.1 Mallotus villosus
CCCCCTCCAGTCCTCCCCCCTCCAGTCCTCCAGTCCTCCCCCCTCCAGTCCTCCCCCCTCCAGTCCTCCATCCTCCAGTCCTCCAGTCCTCCCCCCTCCAGTCCTCCCCCCTCCCCCCTCCTCCCCCATTGCTCTGGCCCGAGGGGGAAGGCCCGTCCAGACCAGTTGATTAAAAATCACTTAGTGACAAACCCCAAACAAAGCTGTCAGTCTCACGGCTGGCCCTGGGGAGGGGGGGGAGGGAGTGTGTGTGTGTCGTGTGTGTGTGTGTGTGTGTGTGTGTTACTGGGAGGAGCTGTGGAAGGTCTCAGTGGTCTGGGCCTGAGACGTTTGTGGTTGGACGCACAAGAATTTGGAAATGGTGCCCAGTGCACAGAGGCAGGACGCCGTCTGACTTGTCCACACTTCATGTCTGCTTTACTCTGTGGACTGTTCCTCTCTCTCTCTCTCTTCTGTTCTCTCTCTGTCTCTCCCTCCCTGTCTTTGTCTCTGTCTCTCACGTTGTCGCCTCACCCCCCCTCCCTCTCTCTCTCTCTCTCCCTGTTTCTCTCTCTCTCCTGGAAAAAGACAAAGCTTGGTCGAACCAATTCAGTTCCTTATTCAGCAGGGCTTCTAATTAAAGACTGAGGATGTATCTGTGTTCAGGACACCAGTCTGAAAGGGTCCTCTCAGTTCTCCTGTATCTGGCGTTTACCTCCTCTCCATGGCTTTCCCCTGACGACTGGCATTACCTGGACATGATACAAACTGCAATGTAAACTGGTAGTCAGCCTACATTAAACGAGAAAGAGAGAAGACAGAAGGGGGGGAGGGGGGGAGGGGAGGAAAAGGGGAGGAGGCGAGGGAGAGGAGGGAGAGAAAGGGGGGAGGTTAGGAGGGAGGAGGAGCAGGGAGGGGAGGGAGGAAAGAGGCGGGAGAAAGGGGGGAGGTTAGGAGGGAGGGAGGGAGCAGGGGGGAGGGCAGGAAAGAGGCGGGAGAAAGGGGGAGGTTAGGAGGGAGGGAGGGAGCAGCAGAGGGAGGCAGGGGAGGTAGAGGGCGGGAGGAAAGAGGCGGGGAAAGAGTAGAAATCAATTTGTTTTAAATTACATGTGTCACATCATGATGGCTGTTACAGGTCTGGGCATGGTCTGTTGAGACCTGGGACACACACACACACACACACACACACAACAGCTGCCAATGACAGGGGTGAAGCGGCCTTCTTCCAACGGCCCTCTGCCCATCACTAACAGATGGTAGTCCCCACTGGGCTGCCTAACAACGACACACACACACAGATTACAAGACAAATCCCCTTTTCCTACCTTAACCCTGACTTTCGTCTACCTCCACATGGTCAGACAGGAGACAGACTATAGACTATAGATGATCAAAGTATAGATTATAGATGATAGATCTACTGATAGACCTTTATAGATAGAAGTTTCTAGAAGCTCCAGCACGCAGGCAGAGCACGCCTTCAAGAGGGCACAGCCCCGCTCCCATCCGCAGACATTCACCTCATCTCAGAGACAGGTCCCACACTACCTCATCTCTTGTCCCAACACACACTTGCACACACACTTGTGTTGTGTGACTGCAACTTGACTGACTGCAAATGTAGTCCTCAATGTCCTCATTGAATACTTTGTCCTGGCAAGGACATCGTCAGAGGTGAATGCTGAACACGCACACACACACACACACGTACATCCATACACAAAGCAGAGCATAAACATCACCTCGGCTCGTCCTAGTGTCAAGGTAAGTTCTCCCAAGCCTTGGGGGATGAGAGGGGTTGAAAGAGAAAGAAGAGAGAGAGAGAGAGAGTGAAGGAGAGAGAGTGAAGGAGAGACAAAAAGAGAGACAAAAAGAGAGTGAAAAGAGAGATAGCACGTTTATTGTGAACATGGAAGTCCCCCGGGTCACAGAGCAATGTCACCTCCCACTCAAGGGGCCTTCAGGGTCAGCAGAGACAACCACGGCTGTCCGACTCGCTGCCTGTCTACAAACCACACACACACACACTCGCCAAACATCAGGTGATTACTTAGACACAGAGAGAGAGAGAGAGAGAGAGGGGGGGGGGAGAGAGGGGGGGAGAGAGAGAGAGGGGGGAGAGAGAGAGAGGGGGGGGAGAATGGTAAGAGTGTACATTAGAGAAGTGGAGTACACAGTGGCTACCTTGCCACCTGCTGTACCACTATAAGATTTAGGACACACACACACACACACACACACACACACTGAAGGACACTCACCAACACCTCACACACACACACACACACACACACAATAGCGTCCATGCTAGTTCCTTCTCAGTGTTGTGATTCTCCATCTTATTCTGCTGACCTGTGTATGGCAGGGTTCATAAGGACAGCCACACAATCTTCCCACACCCAAACACACGGAATTGAATCACCTCTTGAATGACCTCGTCACTCATCGTGTGTGTGTGTGCGCGCGCGTTTGTGTGTGTGTGTGTTAGTGGGACGGATAGTGACCCCTCATTGGCCCCCGGTCCCCCCTGCCCCGCCCCCTACTGCATTGTCGGTTGGTCAACATGACACCCCATACAAGGTCCTGTCCAGTCCTGTCATACACATGATTGACAGGTCTCCGCCCACCTCCCATCTCTCCCCTCAAATTACCCCACAATCCCAGACACACACAGACATCCTAACTAGACTGAGACAAAACTCTTTTTTTGGGCCACTTTGCTCTCTACCTCTCTATACACAAGCCCATGTCTAACACACAGACACAACCTCACACACAGTACAGACACACACACAGACAGACAACAACTTTAAACACACAAACACAAACTCACACACAGTACCGACACACACACAGACACACAACAACTTTAAACACACAAACACAAACTCACACACAGTACCGACACACACACAGACACACAACAACTTTAAACACACAAAACACAAACTCACACACAGTACCGACACACACACAGACACACAACAACTTTAAACACACACACACACACACACACAAGCTTATCACACATCAGAGCCCCTCAGTAGGCTCTGATCTGCACGGTAACAACAGCAAACACATCTGATTGGAGGGGATTACTACACAGGTTAATGCCTTATTGGCCTTTCATTAGAGCATAGTCAGATATGTCAGCCTATTGGTTTATAGGTTTTAACCTTCTGAGACCTAGCAGTACATGCATTGACCTAGTTTGTAACCATACTTGCCCTAAATATATATATTTTTTTTTGTCCAAGTGATAGAGCTGAGAAGCTTCTTAATGATATACGAATGTGAACATCCTCAAGATTAGCCGTGTAATAGTTTGTTAATGAAGTGTTAGACACATAAATAAAACATATAAGAGTACTGTGTTCTATGTGTGTTTTACCCAAATGTTTGTTATGTAAAATTCATCAACATAAAAAAAAGGGTCTTAGAAGAATATTACTTCTCAAGGACGAAATCTCATCATATGGATCTTGTGGATAATAGTGGAAATATAATTGTGGACATATACTAGTGAATATAGTGGATAATAGTAGATATATAATAGGGGATATATAATAGTGATCCTATAATTGTGTCAAATAGTGGATATATAATAGTGATCATGGGTTTGATAATGTGCATTCCACTCCACAGTTCCATATTCCATGATACCTGGGCTACGTTTCTAGGCAACAGGAAGGGAAAATGGGTTCATCCTGTATGAATACAGCATCAGCTGACCCACGTCCACAGACCTCACCCTGGCAGCCTCAGTTTCCCCTCCACAGCACGCTGGCAGTACGGGGAACTGAGTTCCCGTAACATGAACAACACCTCATGATTACCCCCCATTAGAACGAGGGCGTTATGAGACGTGTCGTTGACACAGAAACACCGGGAACGCAGAAACACTTTGCGTCAGAATGTAGTCGGACTGGCCTCTGGTCAGAGGACATGTGATGGGGTTCTCCTGAGGAGGACATGGGATGGGGTTCTCCAGAGGAGGACATGTGATGGGGTTCTCCAGAGGAGGACATGTGATGGGGTTCTCCTGAGGACATGTGATGGGGTTCTCCAGAGGAGGACATGTGATGGGGTTCTCCTGAGGAGGACATGTGATGGGGTTCTCCTGAGGAGGACATGTGATGGGGTTCTCCTGAGGACATGTGATGGGGTTCTCCAGGAGGACATGTGATGGGGGTTCTCCTGAGGACATGTGATGGGGTTCTCCAGAGGACATGTGATGGGGTTCTCCTGAGGAGGACATGTGATGGGGTTCTCCTGAGGACATGTGATGGGGTTCTCCAGAGGACATGTGATGGGGTTCTCCTGAGGAGGACATGGGATGGGGTTCTCCAGAGGAGGACATGTGATGGGGTTCTCCAGAGGAGGACATGTGATGGGGTTCTCCAGAGGAGGACATGTGATGGGGTTCTCCTGAGGAGGACATGTGATGGGGTTCTCCAGAGGAGGACATGTGATGGGGGTTCTCCTGAGGAGGACATGTGATGGGGTTCTCCAGAGGAGGACATGTGATGGGGTTCTCCAGAGGAGGACGTGTGATGGGGTTCTCCTGAGGAGGACATGTGATGGGGTTCTCCAGAGGAGGACATGTGATGGGGTTCTCCAGAAGAGGACATGTAATGGGGGTCCAGCTTGTTGTACCCTGGGCTCACCCTCTGCTCACCCACTCAGGACGAGCGGGGCCCTGGCGGGGCAGTGGGTCAGGAGACACAGGAGACACTGGGCAATCCTGGAGACCTTCAGTTTTGCAGACGGTTGTGAGAGTACTCCTGTGCCCCCCAACACACACACACCCACACACACAAACCCATACGCACACACACCCCCATAACACACCACTCGAAGCCCATTCTGGCTAACATGCTTTGGCCACGCTCGATGACGAACAGTCACTCATACGAAGAAACACACCTTCAAAAGAAGAAAATAAGCATGGGTCCACACACACACACAAACACACACACACACAAACACACACACACACACACACGTACACACAAAGCACCTCCCGCTGTGAGGATAAGAGGCAGAGAAGTCCCTGCATCAACAGTGGCCTAGATAAACACAAAGCAGACAAAAGATGGAGTCTATCAAAATAACCATCCATCAGAAACATCAGTGCACTTATCTACTCATAAACATAGGGATAAATCAATCCACACAGAACACACACGTTTTTTTTTCTCTCATATAAAATTACAGTCGAGCAACCGAAGCCAGCATGATAGGATAGGTCAAATACAATAACCCCTCTTCTCCATGGCAACAGCAGGGCTCTCTTTAAAAAATGCTCCACGCTTTCCGCAGAGGTAATTGTGAGATGTTTTGCCATGACCCTCAGTCTCGGTCTGTGTGTGCGTGTGTGTGTGTGTGCGTGTGTGCGTGTGTGTACGTTTTCTGGTTGTGTTTTTATGTCTCAGTGGGTGAATGTGTGTGTGTGTATCTGTGTTTTCTGGTCATGTTTTTATCACAAAGTTTATCTCTGTCGATTCTTTGTGAGCAGTGTGTGTGCGCGTGTGTGTGTGTGTGACAGGCCTGCTATTTTAGCGTCAGTATTAGCATAGCGGCGTCATTGCTTTGTTTTACCCTGACCTGTATAATCAGTGTCACATTAGCAATACAACAAATCAAACCCAGTGTGTTTGCCCCCTGTCATCCCTTACACACACATACTCTCTAACACACACACACAGACACTCTCTGTAACACACACACACAGACTCTAACACACACACACTAGTCTCTCTCAAACACACACACACTTTTCCCCCTCCAGCTTCCAGCTGTCTTCCACACTGTAGCTAACAGATGCTAATTAATATGATAACTAATAGCTGTTTCACTAGAGACCTCAGGGTCAGTAACATGAGAGGAGGAGAGGAGAACAAGAAGAAGAGGAAGAGAGAGAGAGAGAGAGAGAGAGAGAGAGAGAGAGAGAGAGAGAGAGAAAGGAAGACAGAGAAGAAACTGAAGACTAAGGAACAGCGAGGCCATGGTGAACTGAGGGACTGTGTGTGTGCATGTGTGTGTGCATGTGTGTGTGCATGCATGTGTGTGTGCGTCCACATGTGTATCAGCACCTCTCACATGAGCTCAGAACGTGTTATTTTGTTTCCGGACAGAGTTCTCTTATTTCCCTCCTTCACTAGAGGAAGTCATCCTCGACATGCCTTCCCTGCAACTTCCTGTGGAAGGGGGGATAGGAGGAAGGGTTTGGAGAAGAGAGGAGCGAAGAAGGCAGGAAGGAAGAACGGAGGAAGGAAGGGAGGAAGAAGGGAGAAAGGGGAGAGAGAGAACACAGAGACAGATGCATGTGGGGAAAGAAGGGAGGAAAGGAGTGTGTGCGAGAGAGAGTGTGTGTGTGTGTGTGAGAGAGAGAGAGAGAGAGAGAGAGAGAGAGCAGGAGTAGAGAGGAAGCCTACTGCATGCGACGCAGCTGACATTAGCTTGAGCGGGTGAGTATATGAGTTGTGGTGATTAGCCAAATCCTGCTAATCAATGACACATTCACTCAGCTTCCTGTTCCGTTGCTAACACCCTGCTAGCACTAATTGGTCTATTCTGTGATAAATAAGAACACGCTGTCTTCCTCTTCAGTGTAAGCTGACACACGCATGTACACACACACACACACACACACACACATTCATCTGTAAATAACACTACGGACACACACACACACACATTATCAGTGCAAGCCGGGCACACACTGTTATAAATTTCTATCTTACTAAACAGTACGCAGCATGCTTTCTTAAAAGGTCAAATTGAGTCTGATTCAATTGGAGAGTGGATGAGGACCATAGATACCCCTACTGCTGCCTGCATAAGGAGCCAATGGGATCCCTGAATCGGCCAATCAAATCACAGAAGCGAAAAGTGGAGGAGGGGGGGATTGGGCAACTCCTTAAATTAAATTTCAGTTTGTTGAGTGTTTAGATAATGCAGTCTAACGTAATTTTCTGTCAGGGAAGCAGCACTGCGGTGGTACACTGTAGCTACAGCGCCCCCTAAGGCCCAGACAGAGAACTGCAGCCAGCACCACAACATGAACAGGTTGCGGTGTCACCCTACCTTTCGAATGGGATTTCTACCAATGCAGAAGCTATGTGCTTTGTCATTCACCAATCACCTGCCATAGAAATGTGTGACAGGGTACACATTCTTAATAGTTCTCTTTAGCTATAGAATTTCATGGAAAATGTTTACATCATGCGTGTTTGTGTCATGCTTGATTTCTGTTACACTGTGGTCACAGTACATGCATCGACAGTTAAAGCACACGCATGTGCTGTGCACTTACATACACAGACCCACCACACATGCATACAAACAGACCCACACACACACACACACACACACCACACACACAGAGGGGTCATCCGGGTGTCCTGCTCTTCAGGTGAGTGCTGGTGGTGAGAAGCACTTAGTGTTGAAGAGGAGGACAAGAGGAGTGCTCACTTAAATACATGACCACCATTATTACACTGCCCAAATATTATTATTATTTTCTCTCTCTCACACTCCTCTCTGTTTGTTTGTGCTAAAGAGCAGCACAATTATTCATTTAACCTGTGAGACTGTGGGAGAGAGAGAGAGAGACAGAGATGGAGAGGTAGAGAGAGAGAGACAGAGAGTGAGAGATAAAAAAAGGAAGAGAGGAGGAGAGAAAGAGAGTGAGAGGCTAGACTGGGATCAGTTCATATCTCTCTCTCTCTCTCTCTCTCTCTCTCTCTCTCTCTCTCTCTCGCCCCCCTCTCTCTCTCGCTCTCTCTCGCCCTCTCTCTCGCCCTCTCCACGTCAACACATGTTTACTGTCGACAACAACAACAACTCTCCCTCTCACTCAAATGTCAAAGTAAATAGCAGGGTCTGCTTTCTCAATGGCTGCTGGTATAAGTGGGCAGGGTGTTTAGGTGAGCACACCTCCAGCACATTATGGAAAGACTACTGAATGAAGTCGAGATGTCTGGAGCGGCTGTTTAAAAGCAGCTGATGGTGAATGGAAATGTCAGAGTGTTGAACATCAGGGTTAAGACAACAGAGAACGTCGGGGAGAAGGGAGGTGGCAGGGTCTCGAAACACACACACACACACATCTTTCTGTGACAAACCCTTGAGAAGGGTGGATTTAAAGGAGCTAATCCACAGACACATGCATGGACACAACGCGCATGCACACACACACACACACACACACTATGGCTAAGAATGTTATCGTATCAGATCGCTAACTCAGCAGATCACAACCTCGTGTGCTCGTCGATAACACAACACACACACACACACACACGGACACACACGTACAGACACCAACACGCATGCGCACGCACATACAAAGAGACACCAACATACACACACACAGAGACACACACATTCAGAGAGGCACCAACACACACACACACACACACACACTCCTCAATAGAACGTTAATGGTGTTGCCACTAATGACCAGAGTGGAGATAAGAGAGAGGAGGTTAATGTGTGACTGTGGGCGATCGAGATAAGACCCATCCTTCTGTTAAAGCAGGACCAGAGGGCTTGAACAGACACACACACTCACACAGAGACACACTCACACACACCTTGACAAAGGACAGCCATCCCTTCTTCCTCTCTGCATTTGTGATGTCTGTCTACACTCTTCATTAAGGGGTGAAGTCGATTCGATCTGGAGTTAGAATGTGAGGGTACAATTGAATTTAGTTCTGCAGCTCTTTGGATTTGCTCTGAGGTGATTCGCACGCGCACACAAGCACACACGCACACATGCACACACACACCCCTCACAGAGAGTGAATGTAAAGTAGACTTGCTGGACTCCCGTTCATCTGCTGTGCGGCTGGCTGGCATTTGGACACCTGTCAATCATCTCTTTCAGAAGCCCAGCGCAGGGAGGAGGAGCTGTCAGGGGTCACCAGCTCAGCACATCGCCATGGCAACAGCCGCACTGAAGTTCATAGCCCGCTGGGACTGTGGCTCTTGTCGTGCTTCGGTGTGTGTGCGTGTGTGTGTGCGCGTGTGTGTGTGTCCCATTGTGCGAGGTAAGTAAGGGACTTGGAGGGGAGGGGGGAGGGGGGGGGCACCATCTTATACCCATTTTGCCCCCCACCACCTCTTACCTTGACCCTGGCAGTTTAGTGCTACTCCACCCCTCCACCTCTTCCCTCCCTCCACCCCTCTTTCCTCTGACCAGCAGGGCAGGACTCTAGACACTGCAGGACATACAGCAGCCGAAGGAGAGCACTTAACCTTCTGTTACCGCCCTCCCTCTCTCCCTCACTCCCTCTGCCCCTCCCTCTCTCTTTCTTTCCTTTTCTCTCTCTCTAATTCGACTCAGTTTAGCTTCATTGGCATGACAAACACCTGTTTACTTTGCCAAAGCTTCACGCACACACTTTCTCTCTCTCCCTCACCCCCTTCCTCTCTCCCTCTCTCTCTCTCTCTCTCTCTCTCTCTCTCTCTCTCGTACCTCCATCACTCCATTCTTTCTCTAATTCCCAATAAAGAGTTCATCACTTTCTCGTACTTCTGTCATCCCACTGCCAAGCCCTCTCTTCCCCACTCACTTTCTCTCGGTTTCTCTCCCTTTCTCTACCCTACATATCCCTTGCTCATTCTCTCTCCCCTTCAGTTCTCCTCTCTTTCTCTCTCCCCCCCCCTGACATTCACATGTACAGCATGCGTTCAGCCACACGCAGGACGACTTCTGAACATCCAAACACTAACACACACACCACACACACAAACAGTCACACACACAAACAGTCACACAAACACCACACACACACCACTTGGTCGGTGGGCTATTTATAAGATGAACACAGAAAAGGATTTGTGTTCTACGTGAGGACAACAGCCCAGACGACACAGCACGAAACAGAGAAAGGAGAGATGGAGAGATGGAGGGATGAACGGGTTCAAACGCTGACCTCTTTACCCAACACTTATCGCATGGGTAGTTCTCCAGGACTCTCTCTCTCTCTTTCCTCCACAACCTCAACCTCTCTCTCTCTCTTTCCTTCACAACCTCAACCCATTCTGTCCCAGCTGTCCTGGACTTAACAGCTGTCAGGTTCAACACAGTCAACAGCAGTAGGAGACAGTGTTTGGATTTGACATCATGTTAACAGATTTCGCAACAAGACCTTTAAAAGCGGAGGGGGGGATTGAAGAGACGTGGGTAACTGTGTGGGTAACCATGTGGGTAACTGTGTGGGTAATGTGGGTAACCGTGTGGGTAACTGTGTGGGTAACGTGGGTAACTGTGTGGGTAACGTGGGTAACTGTGTGGGTAATGTGGGTAACCGTGTGGGTAACTGTGTGGGTAACGTGGGTAACTGTGTGGGTAACGTGGGTAACTGCATGGGTAACGTGGGTAACCGTGTGGGTAACGTGGGTAACTGTGTGGGTAACGTGGGTAAAATGGTCCAATTTGGCAGGATTTGCTAAGCCCAGTCTGCCGTCTGCTATTTTCAGATTTCTGGGGGTGAAAACAATGCCTCAAACGTGGCAACTGAAGTTATGACATTTTTAGACTTTTTAAATGTGACTTCTGTTCTCTTCAAGTTATGATGTCGTTTAAACTGCATTTGAGTAGCGCTCTATTCCACATATTACTGCATGTCAAATGTAGCAAAGCTTCAATTTTTTTCCCCTCAAATTCACATCCTCGTACAAGTTAAGAAAAGCACACCCACAACATGCATACACACACACACATGCACATACACACACACACGCATGCACATACACACACACACGCATGCACATACACACACACACGCGCATGCACATACACATACACACACACACATATGCACATACACACGCACACGCATGCACATGCACACACACACACACGCATGCACATACACACACAGTTGCATGCGTGTGGACTCCAGTATGGAGCCAGATCTGCTGCTAATGACTGTTTGATGTGGATTAGCATGCTCCATTACCCCACTGTACAAACACTGCCAGACTCACTACACACACACACACACACACACACACACACAGGCATACACATCTTTCTCCACAGGCATACACTTTCCAACACTTTCCCGTCCAAATATCCCCCTCTCCTTTCAATGTTCCTATACCTTGCCTCTTGACAAGTAAACACACACACACACACACGTCTTCCATCCCAAACCTCTCCACACACACACACACACACACGTCTTCCATCCCAAACCTCTCCACCGGCTTGTCAGCGGACATGGCCACACACACACACACACACACACACACACACACACGTCTTCCATCCCAAACCTCTCCACCGGCCTGTCAGCGGACATGGCCTCTTTCTCCAACTGGATTGGCGTAATTCCG
The DNA here is from genome assembly GCA_903064625.1 of Mallotus villosus. NCBI lineage: Eukaryota > Metazoa > Chordata > Actinopteri > Osmeriformes > Salangidae > Mallotus > Mallotus villosus. The sequence goes on from CAEFZP010003033.1 coordinate 11,335, forward strand.
GGGATAATTCGGGGATAATTTTGGGATAATCACCATCAAACGACTCGGAGCGTTCCCTGCCACCCAGTATGCCCAGAACCTGATTACTAGGCTGGCAGTGCCAGGCAGCACTTGGGCTGACCGCTGACGCCAACACACACACACACACACACACTTAGCTGCATATAAATAAACACTTATAGACGCAAATATGCACTCCACACACAGACACATGCCAGTGTTCCAACACGTGTGGCAGAATGTGTTTCCGTGTACATTGGCGTGCACACAAATACTTATGTATTCATGCGGGCACAAATAATCATTAAGGTTCAAATATCTTTGCATAAAATGTATACACATTTGGAAGCCATTTGCACATCGTCTACGGATGTGGAGAATCGTTCAACTATTATTTCCTTATTTCTGCCAATGTTGTTTTTCCAATTTACTCATTTAGTTTAATACAAACAAATGACAGCACTAATACCCCAGCTACACTCCAGAATGTGACTCAGGCTTAGATCACACTGTGTGACTGCCATCTAGTGGTACCATATCATATAACCAACCAATTATTTAAAAACATTCGAAGGCGTCTCTTAGTGCCTATCTATTGAGCGATGAGGACATCTAGTGGTCGTAAAAAGCATTGCAGCGCCGACAGTCCTCACGACCCACGACAGGACTGAACAGGTGTGTTGTCACGTCACAGAGATCCTACATGCAGTAGGCATCATTAAACATGCCTCATATCCTACACACCTTTTGTGATAGATTCCAGTTCTTGACTTGTTTGACGCATATTCACACAGCCTCATGCTACACAAATGAGCCTGGAGAGACTGAAATCCACTTCAAACATGAAAGCTAGAAGTTTAGCTGGCGTGAGTGTGTGCTGTTCAGACGTCCCTGACTCCGTGAGAGCACGGGTCAAGTATCCACAGCTCGCCGCGAGAAGACCGCTCCGATCTTTTGATCCCAACGATCACTCTACATCTGGAGGTTTACGCATACAGACTCACCTGATATATTATCCGATCTCTCCGCCTCCTCTTCCTCCTCTTCCTCAGACGAGCGCTCCGTCGGCAGGCGAGCTCCGGGCTCCAGGCGGACCCACGCCTTCTTCCCCTCTCTCGTTCTGTCCAGTAGAGAGAAACACGTCTTGTCCTCCTCTTGTTCTTCTCTCCAGTTCTACGACTCCAGCACTTCCACATCAGATCAGTGATCCTTGTTATCAGCTGGTGCACAGTAGAAGAAGTAGTTATAGTCAGTCATCCCTTCAGAGTACAGTAGAGTACAGTAGATTACAGTAGACAAGAGTACAGCTGAGTACAGTAGAGTACAGTAGAGTCGAGGTCTATCAGAAGCTCCCATCGGCTCCTTATGTCCAAGATCCAGCTTCTCTGACACCTCCTGGTTCAGTTCCTGTTCCTCTGACACCTCCTGGTCCAGTTCCTGTTCCTCTGACACCTCCTGGTTCAGTTCCTGTTCTTCTGACACCTCCTGGTCCAGTTCCTGTTCTTCTGACACCACCTGGTCCAGTTCCTGTTCTTCTGACACCTCCTGGTCCAGTTCCTGTTCTTCTGACACCTCCTGGTCTCAGTTCCTGTTCCTCTGACACCTCCTGGTTCAGTTCCTGTTCCTCTGACACCTCCTGGTTCAGTTCCTGTTCTCTGACACCTCCTGGTTCAGTTCCTGTTCTCTGACACCTCCTGGTTCAGTTCCTGTTCCTCTGACACCTCCTGGTTCAGTTCCTGTTTCTCTGACACCTCCTGGTTCAGTTCCTGTTCTTCTGACACCTCCTGGTTCAGTTCCTGTTCCTCTGACACCTCCTGGTTCAGTTCCTGTTCCTCTGACACCTCCTGGTCCAGTTTCCTGTTTCTCTGACACCCCCTGGTTCAGTTCCTGTTCTTCTGACACCCCCTGGTTCAGTTCCTGTTCCTCTGACACCTCCTGGTTCAGTTCCTGTTCTCTGACACCCTCCTGGTTCAGTTCCTGTTCTTCTGACACCTCCTGGTCCAGTTCCTGTAGCTCTGACACCGTGGAGGGAGTCTGCTCACAGGTGCATCCTCTGCTACAGAACAGATCCTCCCTCCCACTGCCTCTGAGAGAGAGGGGGGGAGAGAGACTTTCCACTCTATGCTAATTCATTTGTCATAACTTTAGAATTTCTCGGAGCCACTGCTGGTCTGTTTCGTCTCTCCCTGTAATCTCAGTGGAGAGTCTGATGTAGTTTGGTCTTCTCTTTCCCTCCTCTGTGTCTCTCCTTTAAGGTCTTCTCTTGCCGTCCTTCCTAATATGCTTATACTCCTCTTCAGGTGTGCTCCCCTCCGTCCTCTCATCAACTCTTCTCTCGCTCCGTCAATCCTTCCTCCCGTCTCCACCTTCCCTCTCCCTCGCTCATTCACGTCTGTCAGAGGTTCTTCCTCCTCCTCTCCTCTCGTCCTCCTTCCCTAAGTCATGTTTCTCCATGCTTCCCCGCTCTGTCCATCTCTCCCTCCCATCTTCCCCTCCTCCTTATATACACTCGGCCCGCTCCTCTTCCCCTCCGTCCTCGTCAGCGTGAATACATTATCATCCGCACAATGGAGCCTCCGCGTATTGTTTATGAATTACCAGCCTTGCGCCCAAACAAAGCCTATTTTCATAAGAAACCTCCATTTCATTTCAGCTCCAATTAGATTGCGGGGCTGAAGAATGGGAGTTCTCAGGCCCTGGCCCCTGTGGATGGCAGGTCCTTTCACTTGCATTGAATGGAGCCTTATTGCTTTCCTATACAAAAGGAGCACGTGGGGGCTGGCTTTCAGGCTAAAACAGGCACCAAAAATGACTGGGAGACAGTAGGGTCTGACGTACAATAACAAACCTTTAAGAGGAGAAGGACACAGAGCCCTTATCCTCTCATCCATCAATTCATCCCTTCGCTCTCCTTTCTCTCTTTCTTTCTTTCTTGTCGAGCGTTGCTTCATTGTACCACCTGGACATTAGTGACAGCCAGTTGAAAGAAGGAAAGCGAGTGAAAGAGAGACAGAGAAAGGGAAGGAGGGGGGGGGAGAGCTCTGTTTTTTTCCTCTACAATACATGTCAAGGCTAAATGATCACTGTCTGGTGAACAGACAGGGAGGAGAGAGCGAGTGAGAAGGTAGGAGTGTGTGTGTGTGTGTGTGCCCCCTGTCCACAGGCGATTGATTCACATCTTTGCAAAGAAGTAAGAAAGCAAGAAAGAAGAAAGGGTGAACGGGAGAGCGAGAGACAAAACAAGAGACGTTCTGTAGGATGATCAATGCTGCAGGAGCCTGAGCCACACTATGACGGTCTCTCCCAGCTGAAGGACACACTGACTCAGCCTGGCATGGTATCTCTCAGCTGAAGGACAAACTGACTCATTCTGGCATGGTCTCTTCCAGCTGAAGGACACACTGACTCAGTCTGGCATGGTCTCTCCCCGCTGAAGGACACACGCCGAGAACGAGAGAGGGAGTCAAGGAAACAGGAGGGGAGGAGAAGGGGCACACAGGGTCACTGGATCACTCGTCTATACCTCGTTTACACTCCAGTAGAAAAGGAAGGATGAGAGTGAAAGAGAGAGAGCAGATTTGTTTCCCTCTGCAGTTGTGGCGAGTTGATTAAAGTGCCAGGTACTTTGACACATACTGCTGCACACCACCACCTCCAGCAGGTTATGAGGATGTAGGGCTTACCTCCCATCCTTCCTCCACACGGCGTGAAGCGATGGCAGGAAGGTGGAGGTGATGAGGGAGGGGGGAGGGGCTCCATGACCCAGTCTCCTCCCCCAACAGTCCCCCGTATCGTCCAGCGGTTCACTTTCTGCAGACCAGCCGGGACCTGTTCCAACACGGTCGGTTAACGCTGCACGCGGCTCCTGGGTCCTGTTCCAACACGGTCGGTCAACGCTACACACGACTCCTGGGTCCTGTTCCAACACGGTCGGTCAACGCTACACGCGACTCCTGGTTCCCGCAGCCGTACGCCTCCCCGACAACAATCACCACTGTAATCACCACACCTCCGACCACCCTTGTTCTAGAAACACATTTATTTCTCCCAAAGGCTCATGGTTCAGCAGTATCTACACGGTGACAGTGAAGGTCCTTTACTGTACAAAACCCCCCCTAGGACACCCCACCTAGCCACAACAGGACAACACAGTGGACACGGAAATGCACAGTATCAGATTGCATGTATCGACTCGAAAAAGTAAAAAGTAAAAAAAAACTTAAATAACATTGACAGAGGTGTCATAATGAGGTTGGACTGTATTGCTTATTGTTCAGTACCGTATGAGATTGGAGACGTAATATTGCTTGGTAGTGTTTGGGTTGAACCAGACCTCCGGGGCCAGTTCAGCCCAGGCAGTCTGACCTCGATCCCCAGGAGGGGGGGGGGTGGAGGAGGAACGAGGGGTGGAGGAGGGAGGACAGGATCGGAAGAGGGGAGGAGGATGGTGGTCGGAGAGAGAGGGGGGTTCTGGACAGTACAGCCCAGGTCTAGGTCAGAGTGAGAGGGGGAAGGGGGGGGTGAACAGTACCAGAGACCGGGTCACCACCCCCAGCAAGACAACAAAGTGGGAATGTTCTGGAACGTGAGCTTCCTGTGGGGAGCTTATTACCATCAGGCAGCGGCCCTCTGTGTCACAGTTCTGTCTGTCTGGGTCTCTGAAGGAGTCAGGAACAGTTGGTCTGTCTGGGTCTCTGAAGGAGTCAGGAACAGTTGGTCTGTCTGGGTCTCTGAAGGAGTCAGAACAGTTGGTCTGTCTGGGTCTCTGAAGGAGTCAGGAACAGTTGGTCTGTCTGGGTCTCTGAAGGAGTCAGGAACAGTTGGTCTGTCTGGGTCTCTGAAGGAGTCAGGAACAGTTCTGTCTGTCTGGGTCTCTGAAGGAGTCAGGAACAGTTGGTCTGTCTGGGTCTCTGAAGGAGTCAGGAACAGTTCTGTCTGTCTGGGTCTCTGAAGGAGTCAGGAACAGTTGGTCTGTCTGGGTCTCTGAAGGAGTCAGGAACAGTTCTGTCTGTCTGGGTCTCTGAAGGAGTCAGGAACAGTTGGTCTGTCTGGGTCTCTGAAGGAGTCAGGAACAGTTGGTCTGTCTGGGTCTCTGAAGGAGTCAGGAACAGTTGGTCTGTCTGGGTCTCTGAAGGAGTCAGGAACAGTTGGTCTGTCTGGGTCTCTGAAGGAGTCAGGAACAGTTGGTCTGTCTGGGTCTCTGAAGGAGTCAGGAACAGTTGGTCTGTCTGGGTCTCTGAAGGAGTCAGGAACAGTTCTGTCTGTCTGGGTCTCTGAAGGAGTCAGGAACAGTTGGTCTGTCTGGGTCTCTGAAGGAGTCAGGAACAGTTCTGTCTGTCTGGGTCTCTGAAGGAGTCAGGAACAGTTGGTCTGTCTGGGTCTCTGAAGGAGTCAGGAACAGTTGGTCTGTCTGGGTCTCTGAAGGAGTCAGGAACAGTTGGCTCTTCAGTCGGTTCAGAGCTGGTGGGTCTCACAGTGGCCCTGACAGTCTACAGGCAGACGGTCTCCATAGCTTTGACTGGAGGAAGGCCAGGAGTGCGCGCACACACACGCACACACGAAGCCACACAGGTCTTCACCAGCTTATCACAGAGCTAACACTCACACACTTGCTTTCACACACACACACACTTGCACTCACTCATTCTAAGATGCCTCAAACAACCTGCACGCACGCGCCCCACACACACGCTCATGGTCTCCACGGCTCGTCTCACAGGTTGGTCTCGTCCCAGGTGGGGTCGTTCATGCTGTTGAGGACTCTCCTGACCACCTTCTCCAGATCCTTCCTGGCCCTCTGCTCCTCCTCCATGGACCTCCTCATCTTCTTGTTGTCCTGAGAAACAAAAACAACCAGACAAACATCACTTCCTGTTAACCTAAATAATGGAATCGATCAGATATTCTGTTGACCCAGCAAACACAGACTATACCAACCGCTTTAGTGAAGCCATGACTGATAGGAGCGGTGGGACACAGAGGGGACACTCACCTGTTTGAGTCCCTGGACCTCATCTCTCAGGGCATAGACCACATCCACCAGACTCCTGCAGAGACAGCACAGGGTTACTGAACACCTCACATCCACCCAGCACCAACAGGACAGGCCAGCTGTCAGCTGCAGAGCACAGATGAGTCAGACTGTCCTTGGGAGAGAAGCACTGGAGAAGGAGGGGAGGGGTGGGGAGAGGCGAGGGGTGGGGGAGAGGAGGGCAGGGATGGGGGAGAATAAGAGGCCTTACTTCTCTTCGACCCCAGATTGACCGTTGCGGTTGCTGTCCTGTACCGTGACCTTCTCCTCTCCTGGGAAGATGACCTGTGGCCCTGTGTCTCTCCGCGGTCCTGTTTCAACACAACACAAAACCTCAGCATGGCCCCACCCACAGGCAGAGACCAATCACTGCACCTCGACGGGGAGCCGTCAGGTGATTGGCTGATCCCGAGACACCGGTTCGACCTTTTGCCGTTGACAGGACACGGACAGAAACAAAACAGGTTCACAAACTGACAAACTGTGGAGAGGTAAGGGGGTTAGTCATGCTCAGATTGGACGACAGACAGGACGAAAGGACAGGAAGGAAACCAAAGGGGAAAAGGAAGTAGAGACAGGAAGAGGAAAGCTGATGATCACCCCTGGTAAACCGATATGAGGGGCACGACTCCACACAGTGTACCCTCCACGTCGCCTTCACCTCTTCACCCGTCTCTCTCCAACAGGACACCAAAACAACACAGACACGTGCTTCACTTCTGACAAATCACATCGATGCCGGTGTCTAACAAAAGGACAGGTTTATTCACAACTCAAACGGTACAGTGGGCTTTGCTCCTGGGCACGCCAGTCTGTGTACATGATGTCACAACCACAGTAAAGGGCGCCATTGACAACGTAATACAGTAGCATCATCACACGTGGTCACAAAAGTCACCCCCCCCCCGCCCTCCCCCCCTCCCCCCGCCCATCCTCCTCTCTCACAGGGAAATCAAGTGTGTTTTTTTTATTTTATTCATTTGTTCTCGTACGTTTGTAACCACAGAATACACCTCAGTCACAAAGTAGAACACACACACACAACATGTTGACGGACAGTCTCAGATAATCATAGATTTCTTTTTGCTCCATGACAACCACTATATACAAGACAACGCAGAATTAAGTCCCGCCTCCCTTCCCGCACACATCATTCCTCGTCCGTATCGATATATCCATTTGTGTTGACAGTTTCCAGAGGCCAGATAAGCAGTTCACATCAGAACGATCCTGTACAACGATGTCTCTTTTATATTCCAACTCCCGTCTCGGATGCTCACCCAGTAAATTGAGGTGGTGGATGTTGTACACTGTGGATGAAGTTGGCCTATTTACACACAGCAACACAGAATACGGGACTCGCGTTATCCCTCACGATGAGGACTGTCACACCCAGCCTCCGGGCAGTGTGACACAGAGATGTGCAGTTCGGCTCCAGGGTGACAGGGGGCGCCGTTGGGTTGCTTCGTACCGCAGAGATTGTGCAAAAGAAATGACTTTACGACACTTGACGTCATCCAACGCTTCAGTGTGTAAACTCGGACACAGTTCCGTCAACTGAAAAGGTCCACGCTAGCTTCGTGGTTCGAGGAATCTTTTTTTTTGTACTTATTTTGTAAACATTGACAGACACCGAATAAAATCAAATAAAATCGAGGGGAAAAAAAACAATTAAAAAAAATATAGGAAAAATAAATAATTTGATAAATAACACGACCTATATGTTTTCCAGAGTAACTGTGGTAAGAGAGGAATGGTCTCTGGCAGACAGTCATCTGAGATTAACGATCAATACTGTAAAAATACTTCTGCATAAAAATAGTAATCGATGCATGGGGTTGCCATATAGAGAATGTTTGCTTTACAAGAGCATAAGCAACCCTGTTTGGTGTATATCACTGGACTGTCTGGTCTTGTGCTAGCAGTCTGGTAACATGGACACAGTTACATCTGTAAATAATACATCATTAAAAGACTATTCCTGATTCTAATATCCTCACAATACAGGGACTACAGGGTTTTAATAAACCACACCAACTGTCATATTTAATCTAGATCATTCCAGGAAGTGGACAGAGAGTCACAGTAGGATTCTCGGAGGTGCCTGGCCCCAGTCACAACCAGTCCCATCAGTAACTTTTCCATCCCAACAGCTGTACCACACCCGGGGGCCTCACCACCCATTGGCTGGACTGGTGGAAGGGGCTCAGTGATTGGTGGAATGGCAGGAACAAAGAATGTGCCGGGGGCCAAGCATGCTTAATACAGGAAGTAGAGGGAACTGCCTTCACTGTCCGTCCTCGTTCGTACCCTAATCCTTATCTGTATATCCTAACCCTTATCTGTATATCCAATCAACTGTCATTCATCAATCAGGAATCTTTGTTTCTACATATTTCCATGGTAACCTGACCAACTTCCCTGAAGGCCTACTTGAGACACTTCCCACAATGCTTAGCACCTATTCTAGAATGAAGGGTATTGGACAGTTTGTCCAAAGCTACTCCAGGTAGACTAATCTGATGACTCAGTACTGTGTCATGCAGTGTGCTGAGGAAAACGTAATATACTGCCGTGTATGGAAAGAGGAAATTAATAAAAACATAACATGATATTGAAAACACATCGGCTTCTACAAAAGAAACTGTCATCATACAATCTATGCATGGACATGCTACTGTGATACCTAACAGAGCATGATCATGGTTTTAGTGTGTGTGTGTGTGTGTGTGTGTGCGTGTGCATGTGCGGCTTTGTGTATGTGTGTGTGTGTTTGTGTCCCAAAGCTTTGCTGTGCAGGACATAATATTTAAGTTTATGTCACACATGTACATAGCAGCTGGCGAGCTGCATGTTGGACATTCAGTAGAAGAAGAACAGAACAAGATAAATAGAATGAGATCACTTCCTGAAACACATCTGAATATCAGACAGGAAACCTCAAGGTCCCCACTCGCCCCCCCCCCTCCCTCCCCACACCCCCCACCCTCACCCCACCCCCCTCCAAACCACTCTCTCCTCCCCTCACTCTTTCTAAACCCGACTATACTATCATTTCACTATAGTAATATTAGCTAACAGCATCCCAACACAGAAGGTACAACAAGAAGGGGGTACATTCATGAAAGAAAAGGACTACACTACCCAACATGACTACGGAGGGAGAGGAGGTACAATAAGGGAGAGTGGTCAAGGCAACAGGGAGATACTGCTTCAACACATTCAAACAAACAGTCCAAATTGAATAAATAAACAAATAAATAAATCAACAACAGACAAAAAAATAAAAAATAATTAAATAACATAAATAAATTAAACTTCAAAAAAAGTTTCGTTTTTTCTTTTTCTTTTAAGTTTCACCACGGGGTTACTTAAGGAGGTAAGTGCACTGGATTTATGGTACGGGGCAGCACGGTGCGTTGCAGGGCTGGGCGGGGGCGGGTTTTTTAGTTTAGTTCTGATGAGAGATGCAGCTCTTACGCGACACGGAGCCCATTCTGTAAGAGTGGCTGGTCCAGACGGAGTCATAGTCAGAGTCCTCTGATTGGTCGGAGGTCACCTCGGGGCGTGACACGCTGCTACGGCGGCCCGGAGGGTCCACACTGGACCGATCTACGTCTGCCAGGACGTGGTTATGCATCAGGTCAGTGCCCTGCCAGGCTGGGGGGCGTGGTGGGGAGGGAGGAGGAGGGGGGGGGGTGATGGTGGTAGAAGAAGGTGGGAGGAGGGGTGATGGGGGAGGGGGAGGAGATGAGGGGCAGGAGGGGTGTTGCATGTAGAGAGGAGAGGAGGTGAGGGGAGTTGGGGTGGGGGAGTGGTGGCGCCCAAACGCATGCGAGGACGGGGATAAAAATCATAAAACAAAACCAACGGAAAAATGCCGGATGGATGATGGACAAAACCAACAAAAAAAAACGTGTGGTGGCGAGGGGGACAACCGAGGAGAACGGAGAGATGGTCAAACAAGGAGAACGAGGGAACAAAGGTCAAATCAGAGCGATGCCAAACACAGTGAGAAATGAAGGAGAGAGACAGACAGAAAGAGAAGCGACTGTTAGAAGAAGAGTTAGCAGCAGCAACAGAACACAGATCCGACACACAACACGAACACACACACACCTCGAGTGTTTGGAGTGTGTGTGCATGGACAACATGTACATGTATGGTATGTTTCTGGGGAGGGGGGTCCGTCTCTTTATCTGTCCATGTGTGTATGTGTGTGTGTACGTGTGTGTGTACGTGTGTGTGTTTGTGTGTGTGTACGTGTGTGTGTGTACGTGTGTGTGTGTGTACGTGTGTTTGTACCTGTGTGTGTACATGTGTGTGTACGTGTGTGTGTACGTGTTCTTACTGGAGTTGAGGGTTTGCCTGGTCTTGGCGCTGGTGCAGTACGCCTCGATCACCTTCAGGATCTGAGCATCCTCCTCTAGAGCAGCGGTACCTGGAGAGAGGAGGAGAGGAGGAGGAGGAGGAGAGAGGGAGGAGGAAGGGAGGAGGAGGGATGAAGAGAAGGAGGGAGGAGGAGGGATGAAGAGGAGGAGGCAGGATAGAGGGATGAGGGATGAAGAGGAGGAGGTAGAGAAGGAGAAAAGGGAAGTGAGAGGAGATGACACGGAGGTTAGAGAGAGGTCCAGAGAAGAGATCCAGGAGGAAGCGGGCAGGAGGGAGACTCACTCTTCCTCAGGGCGAACTCCTCTTCAGACTGCTTCCTCTCGGGCTTCCTCTTAGGAAGCAGCTTCTTCACACTCTTAGGGCTCTTACTGAGGTCCTGGAGGGGGGAGGAGGGGGGGGAGGAGAGACAGTCAGGATGGAGAGCAAAACAGTAGGATCAATGGAGAAAAAAGATTGTTCTTTGTATTTTAAACACTCTCTCTCTCTCTCTCTCTCACACACACACACACACACACACACACACATTATCTCTCTCTCTATCTCTCTCTCAAACACACACACACGCTCCAGGATCCCCTCACCTCCTTGTAGCAGAGGGCGGCAGAGGGCCGTAGCGGGGGTGCGGGCCGCAGGCAGCTAAGGCTCCAGGGCTTGGGCGTGTTGGGGGGCTCCAGGGGGCCCCACATCACCGAGCTGTGGGGGGCGGCGTGGGAGGACGGGTGGGGCAGCGTGTGGTAGGCCGGCGCCACGGTCATGGCCCTGCCTTCAGCGTGGCGCGACGGGGTCAGGGGGTGGGAGGGGAGCTGGGGGGGGAGGGGGGGGGGAGTTATTGAGAGGAGTAGGGTTGCAAAGGGGCGGAAAGTTTCCGGTAAATTTCCGGAAAGTTTCCGGAAAGTTTCCACGGGAATTTTGGCTCGGGAATTTTGGGAATTTTGAAAACAAAAATCAGCCAACGTTTTTTTGCAAAAGCATATAACGGGGAACTTAAATGTAGTTGAGAACAAGTCTATGCACGCCTAGCTCAGCTGGACCCTGAATGCAGCTGGTTGGAAACATTGTCTGCCAGAAACATAAACGTAAACATAAAACGTTCTGTTGTTTTTGAACGTCTTTGTCATCAGTGTTGCGTCTGAACGTTTCAACCCTATGCCTGGCAAGTGTGAGAGCGCCGAATTGCGTAGAGGCCAAGAGCGGTATTGCAAACAGATAGAGATTTCAATTATAGCTTGCAACATATTGAAATACATTTTTGGAGCTGTGAACTTAGTTAAACATTTTGAATTATGAACTATGAACTGAACTAGTTCATTTTAAAATTTGTGAACTATGAACTGAACTAGTTCATGTAGAAAGTGAACTTTCCCAACCCTGTTTGTCATTACCTAGCCTATTGATTACTTGGTAATCTGAAGCCATGTTCATTTTAATACCAAGTTTATTTGGTACCAAAATGTCCAAAAAGTCAAAAATTACATTTTTAAAAGTTGTATTATAAATGTTTGCATGCATGTCTGCTTATGACAAGGTAAATACAGTTAAATTACCCCTATATTTCCCGTTTATTCCCGTTTATTCCCGTTTATTCCCGTTTATTCCCGTTAATTCCCGTGGAAAGTTTCCAACTTTGAATATTCCCGGAATTTTGCAACCCTAGGAAGGATGTGTTTCAACACGCTAGACGAAGCAGAGTCGGGCTCAACGTAGGCACACTGTCTGGTCTAACGGACTGTAAATGTGGGTGTGACGTTTTACAGCATTGGTGTTCTTGAGGGTACAGCAGTTTGTGCAACGCAGTCACATCTGGAGTGAAACATCAAGCTGGTGGCAACTTGTGTGGTGGCATATGAACTTCCAATACTGCCAACACTGTACCACCTTGTCTGTGAGCAGAATCATTAATATGCACAGCAGGTCTTCTTCTCTACAAACTCTACAGGGGTTAGGCACTGGGTCTCTGTTTCCTGAGAGTTTATTTTGAGACGTCTCTGTGTGGCAGTCTCTTCTTCTTTATCCTCCTCCGTGGAGATGTCTCCGAGCTGTGGGGGGTCTCCTTGTTCAGGAGAGCTGAATCTCCGTACCAGAGTCCCACCCAGCCATGAGGTCTCACATCAATCGCTTCCCCAATCAGAGGTCCTTTCGTCGGGTGGCAGAACCACTTTGATGAGGCTAGGAGATGAAGACATGGAGGAACTTTGTTGTTTCTCCACGTTTCCTTTATTGGAGACAGTTGCCTTGATTCCAAAACAAGTTGTAAAGGAAAGTTAATGTGTCTGGGTGTGTTGTGACCGTGTTTTTATCTGCTGGAATGCGAGACGGAGACGGGATTGTCTGTTTTCAGTTGCGCAACCAGTCGTAACCCGACGACGTTTATGGTAGTCTGTAAAACATTGTGTAAAATCGTATCTGATCTTGACTTTTAAGGATCAAGTTAGTAATGTGCTGTGGAGGCACTGTGGCGGAGGTGTCATCGTTACCTTCTATTGGGACTTACGGTAGAGAGTAATAGCATAGCTGATGTGTTTGTGCCAAGAGTGTTGTCAGGACTGTATATAGATCCTTCCTCTGATGACACTCTCTTTGGCAACGATACAACCATTTGTATAACTGTATAACAAAGCCACATGAGGTGTGAAATGGATCTTGCTTTGCTTGCTGGGTGAAATTGTCATTTATTTCATCATTTGTGGAGTAAATTAGCTTTTTTTCCTGAGTAGAGAGTTGCTTGACTAGTTATATAGCTCATCATTGACAATGTGCATGTCAGAGTTATACTATCTGTGCTGGTGGGAAAGGAACTTACAAGTATTTATTTATGCTTCACTAGCATCCAACTGTTCTGTAATTGTTTCTGCATAGGCCTCAATCTGCAAACAAATACATGATAAATATAGAACAGGAAGCAATGTTTGTTAGGTTCTATGGTAGATTTGGTGAAGGAGGGTCAAATATCCAAGAAAGAATGGAATTAATCATTCCTAGCAAAAAACGTTTGTCATTGTGTTTTTGTCATTCCAAAAAATGTGTTGGACATCTCCGTATCTCCCAATTTGAACACCAGCGTTACCCTGAAGGCATTTCTCTAGTGTTTCTTATTGTAATAAAGTAGGTAACACACTCTGCAACACAGGCACAACCAAACAAGAGCACCAGTACGAGTTGATAACTTGTTATTCAACCTGATTTCGAATACTGTCATGTTGTCTTTGTTTTAGGGATTTTGATTTGGCATAAGAATTCTGGAATTGTGAGAATTCTGGAATTTTGACGAGAATTCTGGAATTTTGACGAGAATTCTGGATTTGTGACGAGAATTCTGGGAATTTTGACGAAAGTTCTGGAATTTTGACGAGAGTTCTGGAATTTTGACGAGTTCTAGAATTTTGACGAGAATTCTGGAATTTTGACGAGAGTTCTGGAATTTTGACGAGAATTCCGGAATTTTGACGAGAGTTCCGGAATTTTGACGAGGGTTCCGGAATTTTGACGAGGGTTCCGGAATTTTGACGAGAGTTCCGGAATTTTTGACGAGAGTTCCGGAATTTTGACGAGAGTTCCGGAATTTTGACGAGAGTTCCGGAATTTTGACGAGGGTTCCGGAATTTTGACGAGGGTTCCGGAATTTTGACGAGAGTTCCGGAATTTTGACGAGAGTTCCGGAATTTTGACGAGAGTTCCGGAATTTTGACGAGAGTTCCGGAATTTTGACGAGAGTTCCGGAATTTTGACGAGAGTTCCGGAATTTTGACGAGAGTTCCGGAATTTTGACGAGGGTTCCGGAATTTTGACGAGGGTTCCGGAATTTTGACGAGAGTTCCGGAATTTTGACGAGAGTTCCGGAATTTTTACGAGAGTTCCGGAATTTTGACGAGGGTTCCGGAATTTTGACAATTCTGGAATTTTTGAGAATTCTGGAATTTTGAAATTCTGGATCTAAAACTAATCTGGTTTTACAGTTTACCCCTGAGAGAAGTTTCTGAATAGTAGTTAAATTTAACTATATATTTTTTTTATTTTCATCATGATTATGGTTTATAGTAGTTTACCTCTGAACACTGCAGTTTTCTTTCCCAGGAAGTGGAACTGTCTGTGGAACGGCAGCCATAGTGAAACGAGACACTTAGTTTTCATCACCCTGACCCAGGTACACAGGATCTGTAAGATCTGCCCTCCTCAGCCCAACCTGCCAAACAGATGAGCTTCGGCTTTCGGGGTCCATCAACAAGCGCGAGTTGGGCAACTACTACTCACAAAATGTCACAAAAATCATTTAAAAAAGTTGTATTATAATGTTTGCATGCATGTCTGCTTATGACAAGGTAAATACAGTTAAATTACCCCTATATTTCCAGTTTATTCCT
>CAEFZP010003034.1:0-38665 GCA_903064625.1 Mallotus villosus
GCAGAATGTCAGAAGCATTGTACCAGAGAGTATCTGGTCTTAGCCAGGTTGATCAGTTCCTGGTCTGCGGGGGAGCACATGTTCAGGCCGATGGGCAGAAGCTTCTTCAAGGCCGCCACGATGAGGGACGTCTGCACTGAGTAGCGGTCCCCCCTGCGCTTCTTCTGGTACGCTCCACATCCGAGCCCCCAGCCTAGGAAGAGAGGGTGGGGTCAGACCGAACCATTCCAGCGGGTGTCTAACACCAACCTGATGTTACTGCGACCTGGATCAGAATGGGCGGAGTCTCATTAAAGATGTTCTGTTGTGGGGACTACCTGTTGTAAATGTGATATATTTTAATTTCTATAAGCCCTCTTACTTATAAACACCAAAACGTAGTCTAAAATGAGTCAATGATGGGGCTGTTATGAAAACAGGTGATAGTGATATTATAAAGTGAGCTGGTGTATGATGTAGTAATACATAGTGGGTGTTGGAAAAGAAGGGTTAGGGTTAGGGTTAAGGAAAGTCACAAGATGAAAACACTCCAAATCCAACTCCATGTTCCAAGTCACACTCTCGTTACCAAAGTGCAGCTGGTGTTTATGGGGTGTTAACACGAGTCGTGCTTCTGATAGTGTGACACCATGCGCTCTGTTAGTGGTGTGGAGACATTCTAGTTGAATTAGAAAGGGGAGGGGCAAAAATAAGGTAATATTAGTGAATGGAGTTCTAGCTGAAGATGATAAAGACTCTAATTCCCATGATGCACCAGCTGAAAGGCAGTCTCTTCATTTCCTGGTCATAGGTGGAGTGAGAGTGGATAGATTGGTGGGGAGGATTTGACGATACTGACGTAGTCATGGAGACTGATGAGGAACGTGACAGAACAGAGGCCCCCACCCCTCCCCTCCCTCCCCCCTCCCCCCTCCACAGGAACATCATCACCAAAGCTGAAAAAACCAACCCACACATCAGCAGCACCCTGAATCAGGGTAGAATGTGCACAGGCTCGGCCAATCAGGAGCCAGGAGCCCGTCAGGAGCCGGCTGGAGGAAGGCCAAACCAATCAAACTCAGAGTGAGGGCGATGAGACTCGGCTGCGGCGAGCATCACACTCCAGACTCCACCGGTCTGTGCTGGCCGCGGAACCGAGCGCCATGAACCCCCCCACTGTCACTACAACCTACGGCAGAGAGCGTTCATCAAGCTTCTCCAGACCCCCACCTCTCACACACACACACACACGACCGCTGCACGTGTAAGTGTGTGTGGGAGCATCAGGGTCTGAATGTCAGCGTGTAGCTGCGCTCTGCTTAGCGAGAGAGCTTGATGAACAGCCCCCTCCTCATTCCCAGGTGTGCCATTGCCATCAGCACAGCGCTCGTGCACATACACAGTCTAACCTCTGCATCTCCGGACTAGCGACCCGCGCCGTCACCAACACAGAACACAGAGAGAGAACACAGTTAACACCATTCCTGATGGAGGCCTGAGACCCGAGGATGAAACCCGATTGGTCGCCTGGGACCAGGAAGTAGAGATGTTAAATGAATGACGTAACACGTACAGGGCCCCGCTATGGAACAGGTTCTCAGGACTAGGAAGCATTAAAACAATTACAAATGTTTGTTTAGAAAATAAGCAATACATTATTGATGTAAATGAAACCCTTAATATTGATGTTAGGTTTGTGGGTGTGTGTGTACAGTGTGTGTACAGTGTGTGTGTGTGTACAGTGTGTGTACAGTGTGTGTGTGTGTGTACAGTGTGTGTGTGTGTACAGTGTGTGTACAGTGTGTGTGTGTGTGTGTGTGTCAGCTCTCACCTTGCTCATCTTGCTCTTACTGTCAGCAGTGAGGAAGGACATGTTGTTGATCTCGTTCATCACCACAAAGTTCTGCTCCTCTCGCTTGAAGTTCTGAAGAATGGAAGGAACGACAGAAGCCATAAGAGGTGGGAAGAGAATGGAAGATGAAAGGAGGAGGAGGGGAGAGAGAGGGAGAGAGAGAGAGAGGGAGGAGAGAGGGAGGAGGGAGGGAGGGAGGGAGGAGGGAGGGGAGGGAGGGAGGGAGAGGAGGGAGGGAGGAGAGGGAGGGAGGGAGGGAGGGAGGGAGGGAGGGAGGGGAGGGAGGGAGGGAGGGAGGGAGGGAGAGGGAGGCTCACATGTGACTTGGACCAGAAGATGAAGACCTCTCCGACCATCCTGAAGAGGTCCTCTGCATCAGGGTCAGGACAGGTCAGCCATCGTGCCCTGTTACACAACAGGGTCATATGTCAGGTTAACAGCTGTACACAACACACCCAGGTATGTTAACAGCTGTACACAACACCACCCAGGTCATGTTAACAGCTGTTACACAACACCACCCAGGTCATGTTAACAGCTGTTACACAACACCACCCAGGTCATGTTAACAGCTGTTACACAACACCACCCAGGTCATGTTAACAGCTGTTACACAACACCACCCAGGTCATGTTAACAGCTGTTACACAACACCACCCAGGTCATGTTAACAGGGCTTGTGTGTGTATGGAAATGTGTTTGAATGTGTTTAAGGGGAAACGGTCTGTATATTCAGATCTTGTTTCTGAGTCAGTTGGTCTGATGCGCATTCATTCATTCATTCATTTATTTAATGATTTGTCCTCCATCTTAATTCAGTGCTTCACATAGCATAATCCTGTGATGTCATGAGTGTGTCACAATGCCCATTCTCAGAACAGGCAAGAAAAAATATAAGTTTTTGGAACAGGTAGTCCTATTGTATACGGAATGTTTAATTTGAATGTTTAATCGTCTCCATGGCAATTAGGAATTTGAGAGACAAAGTCAGAAAATTGCCTTCATATCACACCTGCCTTGCGAATAGTACAGTCCACTACCAGTTATTTTTTCTTTCCAGAATGTCGAGTCCACCTAGAATTACTGAAATAATGTCCTTGAAAATGAAGGCCATGTCTCCAGACTTCACCGAGCCTCAGATGCTGCATCTGGATCTTTACAACCTGGGGATAGTGCCTCTGACGACGTCCCAAGGAGTGCACTTGTTCTCCACGCTCAAGCATGCCTACATGCCACAAGTCGTGGGGTGTGGAAATCTCGACTACACAGTACCGACCTTTGGTACGGGCCTGGCACTGGCTTCTGCCACCACGACGAGAACAAGAAACCTCATTTCCTGCCACGCGCTCACCGTCTCACCTACCGCCACAACAACATCGTCTCTCCCATACCCCTCCACCCTGACAACTACCGCAGGCTAGTGCTACAGGCCAACCCTGGGACTCGTGTCTTGGCCAATCAGGACTTCTCGTTCCTGGTGTGCTCCCCGATCTACAGCAGTAGCGGGGACCTGGTGGAGGACAAGTGGAGGCTGTCCCACTACGAGAGAGACGGACGTCTGGGCGTGTCCCTGATGGTTCACATCAGGCTCCGCCCAGAAGGAAGGGCCGAAGAAGAGCTTTCTGGGACGTCGGAGCAGGCTTACAGCGCCCCCTCTGGTCGGAGGAAGAGGAAGGCCGACACCGAGAGCTCCGAGGACTCCGCCCCCAAGAGGAAGTCCCTGCGCTTGTGAGGAGGCCTGGTGTCCGTGGCAACGCGGAGAGCGTTGGCGAGGGATCCGTCATGGTCGCCGAGCTCCTGGTTCTGTGTGTGTGGCGTGACATGCAGACCAGAGCTGCATCGGACTGGGCCTCCGGGAGGTGGTCCACATGGAGACCTCCCATGGCAACCTCCCATGGAGACCTCCTATGGAGACCTCCCATGGAGACCTCCCATGTCTGCCAGCGATACTTAGCGTGAACATAAAAGTAGGCTTTATTGAGAAATAAATGACTCTTCTCTGTACTGCGCAGAATCGAGTAAGAAAACCCTGTCATTGAGTCTGTATGAAGGTGTGAGTGGGTAGTAAGAAACCAGGCATGGTTAACCGCCAAGTACCTGTTGTTGTCCACATAGCGGATGAGGAGGGGGTAGAGGGCGTAGAGGTCCCTGCAGAGCACTGCAAAACTCGTCCCTGATGGTCCCCTCCTCGCTGTCCACCTCCGTCTTGCCCTCCAGGCGCAGGTGGTCCTCCTCGGCCACCACCTTCCCAGCCCTCTTCTTCAGCTTCTCCATGGTGGGGATGAAGTGGGACTTGAGCATCTCAGGCATGGCCCTGCTCACGATGGGCTGGGAGAACACTGGCGCACACACACACACACACACACACACACACACACACACACATACATACACATACACACACACTACACATACACATACACACACGCACACACACACACACACATACACATACATACACGCACACACACACACGCACGCACACACACACACACACACATACACGCACACACGCACGCACACACAGGGATACAAAAATAATGATATTGTCTATCATGTAATGAAGGAAAAATTGTCTATGGTTAAGGGCTCACAAACAGTCTGAACCCCATGACCCCTTGACCCCATGACCCCATGACCTTGACGTGACGTGGGCCCGAGAAACACACCTGCCAGCCTCTTCATCCAGGAGGCCTCGTCGATGCCCAGGTTGTTGACCACGATCTTCATGATGCTGCCCAGCAGCTGGTTGAGTTGTTCAGAGGTGACGTTGGTGCAGATCTGGTCCTCCATTTCGGGGAAGTTCTCCAGCCCCCTCTCCCACCAGCGGGGCAGGTAGTTACACAGCATGGGCAGCGTGATCTCGATCACGTGGGGCATCTCCGTGTAGCGGGCACCAGACTCGGCCAGGTGCCCGATCTCCTTCATCAGCACTTCCAGATCTGGGATGTCCGTGCACAGCTCCTCACCTGGTTAGGGAGGCCCAGGACTGAGGAAGAGGAGGAGCACATTAGAGGGAAGAAGATCACTGATTCTAGAAGACATTTCAAAGTGGGCATTGGATAGAGTGACTACAACGTGACGGGCCGGATATGTACGTTACATAATACAAATGGACATGAAAAGAGGGGGGCGAGAGAAAGGCTGAGGTAGCTGTGACTCACTGGCTCTCTCCCGGGGGGTCTTGGTTGTGTAGACAGAGTAGGAGTGAACTCGTTGAGAGCAGGCTCCAGGTAGGCCACAGGCATGGCTGCAGCCAGGTGGGCCAGACACTCTCCCAGGGCTGGCCTCTGTCTGCAGGACACACACACACACCATCAGCACCTCACACTGGACACCCCCACCTCACACACACACAGACCTCATCTCCAGCAGAGAGAGAAAGCACATCTACTTACTTCTCTGCATGTGGAGTCTTCCACAGTGCCCAGAGAGTAGATACTGCACATGATGCGGTAGCATGATATTGAGTGTCAGCACTGTGCCGTCAGAATGTGAGGAGTAGCATTTTGTTTTTATGAGTTTAGCATGAGTCTGTGCACGATGATCGGTTTGTATGCGCATCTCGCACGCATGAGTGCGTGAGTTTGTTTTTTAGCGAGTGAGTAGCATACGGAGCCTGCCTGTTGAGTCGACTGATGAGTCAGTAGCATTGTGACGGGAGCTGAGGTGATCTCTGATGAGCTACTGTGCTAGCAGAGGGGAGTGTGCAGATCCATGGAGGAGCGTCAGACCGAGAGAGACGAGAGAGAGAGGAGAGAGTACGCTGACGCGGGTAGAGTAGAGACCGGTGAGAGAGAGAGAGAGAGGAGAGAGAGGAGAGGGAGCGAGAGCGGAGAGAGACGAGAGGCGAAGATGACGGAGAGAGAGAGAGACAGATGAGAGACAGGAAGAGAGAGAGAGACAGAGAGAGAGAGGAGAGGAGAGGTAGAGCGGAGCGAGAGAGACGGAGAGAGAGGAGGATGTGAGAGAGAACATTAAAATAGTCTGTGTTATGTCTTTGATTGTTGCTCAATGTGAGGCCAACTCACGGATGACATCATCTCCAAAACTGGTGCTGGGCGATGTGATCGAACAGGGAGGTGAGGACAGGGAGCAGCGCTATGGTGGTGTAGTTGATGTTCTGGGAACGCCTCACCTGCACACACACACACACACACCTCAGTGTACCGCAGAGGGAGAACCTACTCAGAAAAGACCACAGGAGGGATGACAGGAGGATGACGGGAGGGATGACGGAGGGATGACGGGAGGGATGACAGGAGGGATGAGAGGAGGGATGACGGGAGGGATGACGGGAGGGATGACGGGAGGGATGACGGGAGGGATGAGAGGAGGGATGACGGGAGGGATGACGGGAGGGATGACGGGAGGGATGACGGGAGGGATGACGGGAGGGATGACGGGAGGGATGACGGGAGGGATGACGGGAGGGATGACGGGAGGGATGACGGGAGGGATGACGGGAGGGATGACGGGAGGGATGACGGGAGGGATGACGGGAGGGATGACGGGAGGGATTGTAGCTCACCTGGTTCCGACTGGACACCTTGCTAGTTCAGGTTCTCCACCATCTTTTCAATATCGTCTGCAGCGCTCTCAAAGAACTGCCTCAGCCCTGCCTTCACGATCTCAGGCCTGATTTCATCACCGTCCTAGGAGACAGACAGAGAGGTGATACGGCAGCTTGGAGAGAGAGAGAGACTTATTGCATCTGTGGGAAAATGTTGCTCTAAGAGTAAGTAAGTCCATCCAGTGGAGGTGAATATGCTACCTGGCATCGAGGGAGCGCGAGAGGATGTGCAGACAGTTGACCACTGCACCAGCGTCCGTTCCTGATGATCAAACAGAGCCGCTTCGTTACCACGGTAACACCAACACTGGCGTTAAGACCCCCCCCCAACAACAGTAACCATCCCCAAACCTGAATCACACACACACGCAAGTCTGCGACCAAATACACTAGACAACGTTAAACAAAACGACCTGGAATAATAACAACCAAATATCTGCTTGTTGGTTTCCCCAATAAAAGTGACGCCCTGCTAGGCCTGTCTGTAACCCAGGTGACGGCGTTCTGTGGGAGTGATGTCACGCTGCTATGGTGATGGATGGAGGAACACAGGTGAAGTGTCTACAGAAGTGCCTCAGGTCAGCCAATCACAACACACCATGGAGGAGCCAACGCAGCGGTCAGCCAATCACAACACACCATGGAGGAGCCAACGCAGCGGCTCCAGCAGTGACACAAACACTCATGCTGCTTCTCTGCACTGCCAGTGACCACCAGACGCCCAGAGCTACACAGAGCTACACAGAGCTACATAGAGCTACACAGAGCTACACAGAGCTATACAGAGCTACACAGAGCTATACAGAGCTACACAGAGCTACACAGAGCTATACAGAGCTACACAGAGCTATACAGAGCTACACAGAGCTATACAGAGCTACGCAGGGCTTCACAGAGCTACGCAGGGTTTCACAGAGCTACACAGGGCTTCACAGAGCTACATAGAGCTACACAGAGCTACATAAAGCTACACAGAGCTACACAGAGCTACGCAGGGCTACACAGAGCTGACAGACGAGAGGAGGAGCAGCTAGGACAACCAGGCAAAGCAGAAGCAGAGCTGGAGTAGGGAGAGGATGGTTAGAAAAGGAGGGGGGGGAGGGGGGGCGATGAGAATTAAACCAGAAGATGGAAAGTTGAAGAGAGTGGAGATAGAGGGTGGAAGTGTTACACCATCATGCAGGTTTCCTTACCAAAGAGAGAAACTCTGTGTCTCACCAGAGCTGCCAACTTACAGAAGATACTGAGGGAGGGGGAGAGAAGAGGGGAGGGAGGGGAAGGGGAGGCAAGGTAGGGCAGGAAAGATGGAGGAGAAGGGAGGGTGAGGTCAAAGCAAAAAGGGAGGTCAAGGAAATTAAGGAGGTTTCTACAGAGTGAGGAAGGAGATGGAGGAGTAAGAAGGAGAGCTGCAAACAGATACTGACACAAGCCAGATATTGGATTCAAGGTTTATGATACACAGTTACACACACCTAAAGGACAGTCAGGGAGAAAAAGGGATGATCCTGATTGGAACGGTTTGTTGAGACTGTTTGGCAACTGACCTTGCTATCATTTCTTTCTCCTTGTTGGAGGAGATGCCTCCACTGCCCAGGATCTTAGCAGGCGTGGACAGGAAGTAGAGGCAGTGGTTCTTGAAGTACTGGTTCACTAGCGGCAACAGTATCTAGGACGCGACAAACAGAGAGCCATTATGTTACGAGGTTGAATGCAACTAATCATTATGTAGGCAAAAGCACAACAACAACAACATCTTTGTTTTATGATGTTGGTAATTCATGATGCAGTTGTTTTTCCAAAGCTGTTTGTTTCCCAGTCTGGAGAATGAGAAGTGTTCCTGCTGTTACTGTCTCACTTTGGCAAAGAACTTGATCTCCTGTTCATGTGGGGACTTCTCCACCCTGCCACTGCTGACCACAGCCTCTGGGGACAGAGACAGAGACAACCAGATGAACCAGGGATGGTAGAGTAGGGAACTGAGCGTGTTCATTATGTTTCTGTCCCCCTACTCCCGCTCACAACAGTACCGAGATGGGCAATGAACTCCTGGGCGATGTCCATCCACTTGAGAAGCTTCTGGAGGAAACCGTAGGCAAAACGCTTCTCGATGGAGGAGATGTCCTGCTCCATGTCCTTCAGCCCCCTGAGGAACAGAGAGAGAGAGAGAGGAGAGAGAGAGGAGAGAGAGAGAGAGAGAGAGAGAGAGAGAGGAGAGAGAGAGCAGAGAGAGAGACAAGAGAGGACGGAGACAGAGACAGAGAGAGACAGAGAGAGAGACAGGAGGACAGAGCGAGACAGAGACAGAGAGAGACAGAGAGAGCAGAGACAGAGACAGAGAGACGAGAGAGACAGAGAGAAGAGAGACGAGAGAGAGAGAGCAGAGAGAGAGAGAGAGACGAGAGAGACAGAGGACGAGAGAGGAGAGAGAGAGGAGAGACGAGAGAGAGAGAGAGAAAGAGAGAGACAGAAGAGAGAGAGACAGAGAGAGAGAGAGAAGAGAGAGAGAGGAGAGAGGAGGAAAACAGAAGAGGTGAAGACTTGAACCTCTTCCTGGTCACATGGGTTTTATAGAAGAGGAGTGTAGGTACCTTGTGACAGCAAAGCCATTCATCTGCAGGAACTTGAGCAGGTCCTGGGCCTTCTCTCTGTCCCTAGCCTTCTCCTTGGCCGTCAAGGTGTCGTAGGGCACCAGCAAGGGGTGGGTGCCGCCCCCCTAAACAAGCCACAGAGCTTAAACTAACAACACACTAAGAGCAGACAACGACACTAAGAGCAGACAACGACACCCAACAGAAGAGATCATTTGGACAGTCACTCGCACCTTTATCCTGGAGTTCCACCTTCTTCTTTCGGCCCCAGGTGTTGTGGTAGTTCTCAGCCAGCTGTTCAGCCATGGACTGGAGAGAGGGAGAGCAAGTGAGGATACTGTGTACCTGCAACGTCATGTCATGTCATGTCATGGTGTGTCACGGACCTGCAGTTCCCTGGAGAGGGCCATAGCAGTGATGTCCACAGGCTGAGGGCTGTAGCCATGGCTGGGGTCATATGTAGCCTGAGGAGACAAGCCACAGAGAAACATAGGACCAGCTGCTGTACTGGATTCCAAACCAACACTGATGGTTTGAAACTTCCACAGAGGCATTTGTCCCCGTTTACCTGAGCCGTCTGGGAGATCTTGCGGGTGGAGGTGGTGGGCTTCAACACCTCCACCTCTCCATCCCTGGCCTTCTCCAGGGTCCACTCCCAAGCCAGCATGGCCTTGATGGACTCCTTGATAGGCCAGCGGTAGATCTCCTTGTCCTGGACCACAGAGATTCATAAAAAAATACATGAATTGAACAGTACATATATAGGAAATACTGCATGTAGCAATGAGAAGACAGTTATGATGTTTTTGTTCCTGAAAGGTGTTCACCTTCTCAGAGAAGGTCTTGTAGGGGCGGAGCATGGGGTGTGTCTTGGCATTTTCATCCAACACTTCTCCGTACGTGTAGTTGCTCTGAATCTGAAAATAGACACAGGCAGATCCTCACGGTCAGTCACTCGTACTCCAGAACACTGGATGGGCCTCTGTGGAGGACACAAGGACATACTGACCTTTTCAAAGGCCCACTTGTCATGAGTGTGCTCTGCAAATTTGTTGATGAAGGGGTCGAGCCGCTCTGGGATGATGGTGCTGCGATGAGACAATCACAGGATCAATGCCAGGTGTTGGTTAATACACCATACCTACATGGTAATGCTTGTCATCATGTCTTACTTGGTGGTCTCCACAGGTTTGGGGTCAAAGTTGCCTTCAGCATCCACGGACGCTTTCTTCTCCGTGTTGGAACAGAAGCTAGCGTCGACGTAGTCAGGTGGGATAGCGCCAGCGATGGCACAGATGCAGGGCATGGCGATCTTGAACAGCTCCGCATCGAATTTCTGGAACGTAGAAGGAGAGAGGGGAGCAAGGAGACAGATAGGAAGACCCAAGTTAATGCTAGTAGAATCGACCTAGGAGTGTGTTGGGTGGAATCCCATGCTGTTGGAGGGAGAGCATTACATTACATTTTCATTTAGTCATTTAGCAGACGCTGTAATCCAGAGCGAATTACAGTAAGTACAGGGACATTCCCCCCGAAGCAAGTAGGGTAAAGTGCCTTGCCCAAGGACACAACTTCATTTTGCACAGCCGGGGAATCGAACCGGCAACCTTCGGATTAATAGCCCGATTCCCTAACTGCTCAGCCGAGCAGATGCCCACCTTGTGCGCCAGAGACTCGAAGATGCCCCAGAAGAGTTTGCGCGAGAGGTGAAGCTCCTCCTCTGATGTCACCCCGAAGTTGCCCCAGCCATTCGGGAGGCAGTAGTACTTCCAACAACGCTCGTAGTGATTGGTCAACAGCTGAAACCGAACAGGGAAACAGAGTTACGAAACCCCTGGGCTTTGTCGTGCACGCGGGACGACGAATAAAATGGCGTGGCGGCGGCGTCGGGTTCTAAGGAGAAGCGACGCGCTCCACCAGCGTCAGAGAGACGAGCGTCCCGCACCTTGAGGGGCATCTTGGCGTACTCGTTGAGGATGGGAACGTCGAACACCAGCCTCCTGAGCAGGTGCTGGAGCATGGAGGGTAGGAGGTACCTGCAGAGGAACACAGGAGCATACTGGACCAACGACCAGACCCACAGAGAACCTAGCTAAGGCTTGCACTTGTGTGTGGAAGCTCTCTGGGTTAGTACTGGGCGAGGGCTGTGCGGCTGACCTGCAGAGGGACATCAGGCACTCCTCGATGACGTCCCTCTGGGCCTTGGTGAGTGCTCGGCCACGGGACAGCCTGTAGATGGTGTGCAGCATGGAGTCGATCATGATGGCCCGGTGGTCCGTGCCGGCGAACAGAGGAGCGCACTTGGTGAGCAGCGGCAGCACGGCGGAACACAGGTAGCGGTTCAGAGCCAAGGCCATCTCAGTGGTGCTGAACGCCAACTAGAGGCCGGGAGGGAGAATGCAGTTTGCTGAGAACACATCAACTTTTTACAACTGAATAGGCAAAGGAAATCAACTCAACTTCTGTGGTTACATTTACATTTAGTCATTTAGCAGACGCTCTTATCCAGAGCGACTTACAGTAAGTACAGGGACATTCTCCCTGAGGCAAGTAGGGTGAAGTGCCTTGCGCAAGGACACAACATAAATGTTCACGGCTAGGAATCGAACCGGCAACCTTCTGATTAATAGCCCGATTCTCTAACCGCTCATCCACTTGACCCTCTGTGGTTGTGAGGAAGACATTTCGGGTTGTTCCATGTGAGGCTCACCGTGTCCAGGAGGCTGCGGCCCTCATGTCGGGCAGGAAGCCCACCTCCAGCACGTGCAGCAAGAAGTCCTGGTTATCGATACCGTACACTCTGTCCAGGAACAGCACCATGGAAGCCTTATGATCCGGACAGAAGCTGGCTGACATCTTAGGCTCGATGGTGTGTCCGTCTGTCAATAGATGGAGATAGAGAGAGATCTGTACACTGGACATGCAGCACAGCAAGCAGAGCAGCTCTATACATCTATCATGTATATGGAGTTAACATACATTAAGAGCTATAATACTACTAATATCCAGCAGCTCTGTTTCGAACCTTTTCCATAGGCAGGGATCTGGACAGCCAGACTGATGACTCCCACCAGGTCCTCGATGGGCACCAGGGACCTCAGGATGGCCCTGATCCTTAGAGCCTCTCCCTTGCCCGCTTGGATCAACTGTGGACAAACAGCAGTCAGTCACTCCCGTGGACAAACATGTCCCCTCCTCCCTCCAGACGTAGAAAGGAGATGATCGTCCTCTTACATGCATCTCAGGAGCGCAGCGCCCCAGCAGATCGATGAGGGCAGAGTAGAAGGACATGATGGCGTTTCCCAGATGGATACGGTTCTCCTCTGGCTGCTCCTCCCCACCGAACCTAGCGGAGGTGCAGAGGAACATCCACATGTAAGTAACACCCGGGTCATTTCCTCCCTAATGTGTCTTTACTGAGGAGACCAATAAAGGCTTCGACTCATGAACTCATAAAAGAGAGATATGTCTCTCTGTCTAGGGCTGCACAATGAATAGAATTTGAATCACGATTTTGGCTTCACATTTCGGTGAATAAAAAGACCTATTTTATTTTGATGCACATATTTGTAAATTAGCAGGAATGTAGCATTGTTGCAGCCTATCTTGAAACAGTGCTGTGCTGAGGGAGATCTTACATGGGGAAGCGTCGGTCCTTCTTGACCGTGGGTCCGTCCCTGGCCGGGTCCTCGGAGATCTTGATGGCCTCCTCTATGGCTGCCAGCAGGCCGGCGCCCCCCTCTCCTCGCAGGGCGGGGCCGAAACACTCGGGACGTCTGATGAGCAGGCGCACACCACGTTGGCGTTCTCCTCCACGCTCTCTCCTGTGAGGGACACACACACACACACACACCACACACACACACACACACACACCACCACACACACACACAACACACACACACACACACACACACACCACACACACCACACACACACCACACACACACACCACACACACACACCACACACACACACCACACACACACACACACACACACACACACACACCACACACACACCACACACCACACACACCACACCACACACACCACACACACCACACACACCACACACACCACACACACCCACACACCACACACACCACACACACCACACACACCACACACACCACACACACCACACCACACACACACACCACACACACACCACACACACACACCACACACACACACCACACCACACACCACACACACACACCACACACACCACCACACACACACCACACACACCACACACACACCACACACACCACACACACACACCACACACACACACACACACACACACTCACACCACACACACACACACACACCACACACACACACACACCACACACACACACACACACACACACACACACACCACACACACACACACCACACACACACACACACTCACCAACGTCAACGCAGAGATTCCGGACGCTGCTTCACAGTGGTTACTTGATACTCTATAGATTTCCTTTGTTTTAATCTCAGTTTCTCAATCGAAACAGTCCTAGTCTGAACTGACCGTTGACGAAGACGGCGAAACGCAGGAAATCCAAGTATCTCTCTCCTCCACAGGGGTTCCATCCGATGTCGGGGTAACCCTTGGAGAGCAGCATGGGGCAGCTCCGGAGCCCGCAGCCCGCCAGGTACGTCACCACCTGCAGCCCCAAGCAGACAGGTCAGGGTAGGACCAGACACACATGGACCACACTACATGAGCTCTGTGCCAGGTACGTCAACACCTGCAGCCCCAAGCAGACAGGTCAGGGTAGGACCAGACACACATGGACCACACTACATGAGCTCTGTGCCAGGTACGTCACCACCTGCAGCCCCAAGCAGACAGGTCAGGGTAGGACCAGACACACATGGACCACACTACATGAGCTCTGTGCCAGGTACGTCACCACCTGCAGCCCCAAGCAGACAGGTCAGGGTAGGACCAGACACACATGGACCACACTACATGAGCTCTGTGCCAGGTACGTCACCACCTGCAGCCCCAAAGCAGACAGGTCAGGGTAGGACCAGACACACATGGACCACACTACATGAGGTGCCTCTGTTGGTGCTTCATAACAGCGCTTGCGTTCACGCGTGTCCATGACGATCACTAAGCAGGAGCTGAGAAACAGACCTTCTCCAGATCCTGTTCCTGCAGAGCCAGAGCCAGCTCGTTGTTATCGATGCAGGAGGCGGCGGCAACATCCAGGGGGGTGGAGCCACGCATGCCTGGAGGCGGAGCAACAACAACAACAACATTTAGATGGAAGTTGACTTGAGCCACTGGGTTCCAACCTGAGGTGAAGATGAAACATGGTGGTTCTGACGCCAGGTACTGACCCAGGCCGATCCCGCTGTTCTGAAGCAGGTAGCTAAGGTGATCGAACATGGAGCGCTGGTTCTGACGGCTGATACGGCAGAAGTAGCACAGGAAACGACAGCAGTTGGTCACCATCTGGGGGAACCTGATCTCCTGGGAAGGAGGAGAGAGAGACATTGGGGTTCAGTAAGACGTCACGAGGAACGCTGAGCTAAGCTGATGAACCCTAGGAGGAGGAGCATAAACAAATGGACCATCACCTTGGAGTCTCCACCTCCGCCCAGCACGTTGACCATCACCTCCATGACGGTCTCGTGCATGCCCAGAGCTCTCATCAGGTTAGGGTGCTGGTAGAACACCTTGTTGTTCATGATGTTCCTGGCAGAAGAACCCCCACAAAAAAATAAAAAAAACTCATTAGACTCCAGTACCCTGAGACTTTGGATTCTCCTCAGAAGTACAACCTTGTCAATGCCTTTTGGGAAGTGTCTTCGACCTTAAATCACCCATCAACAACCTCTGTGTTGTACCCACCCGATGCTCTGGATCATCAGCCTCTCCTCCTCAGGGCCCATCTGGACGATGAGCAGTGAGCGGATCTGGCCCAGACACTCCAGCAGGTCCATGGTGTCCTGGACCGACACGGCGTTGATGATGTAGGCCTTAGGCAGGGCTCGGATCAGCTCCCCCAGGCCGTCGTACTGCCGGTGGAGCAGGCTGAACATCATCCGCACCAGCTCGGGGTTCTGGATGAAGGCCTCCTGGGCCCAGTGGATCATGGTGTGGGAGATAAGCTCCTGGAGAGTGCCTGGGGAGAGGGAGAGGAGATCCTTCAGAGACGGCTCATTCTGAGGATGTTGAACCGTGACGAAGGATCTGATCTTACTAGGTTTGACCTCCTCCTTTTCCTCGGGCTCCTCGGGCTCCTTTGTCTTGCGGAGCTTGTTGACCGTGTCCACCAGGCTGATGAGGCGGCCTCTGAGGGACGTGTCCACCTCTGGCGCCTCCTCCTCCTGCTCGATGTGCACCCCTGGAGCGAGAGGGAGGAGAGAAGAGGCGCTTATCAGGTCTGCATCATGTTATGACATGTTATGAACATCCCCAAACCCACACATTCCATGGCATGTGTCCAAACTGACCACAGTGAAGCAGGATGTCGTGGTGGAAGTCGATCAGAGTGTCACGGACTTCCTCAGGGCACGGACAGTCTTCCTCATCAGCTCCGTTCTTGAAGTTGGTCAGCAAGATGACCTGGAGAAACACGGGTTTGGAGTGTCAATCGACTTCCCCCGCAATGACACACAATGACACAATGACACAATGACACCCCCCCCTCGCCCGCGCGGCGCGTACCTGTTCCTGCGGCGGCGAGCGGAACTCCCGGGTCTTGCGAGCCGTCTCGGCGGCGCTCATGGTGAACGCTCTCATGAGCTCGTTGTAGCGAACGCGCTGGTTGCTCTGGATGGCGTACACAAACTGGTCGGAGTACGCCACGATGGCCTCAACTCTGTGTCTCAGCTCACAGTCACAGAAGTACTGCAGGAGAGTACACATCTACGGGAGGAAAGATGGAGAGAAAGACATACATGTACATTCTGAGCCTATTTTGTGGATTTTTCCCAGTAGATGCCTTTTAAGATGTCTGACCGACCTGTAGTTTGACAGACTCTGGCATGGTCATCTGCAGTAAGCCCTCTTCCAGACCTTCCTCCTCTTCTTTCACTTCTTCCTCAACTGCCTCGCCTTCTTTCTCTTCCTCTGCCTTCTCTCCATCCACTTTGACTTCTACCTCTCCCCCTTCCTCAGGCTCGGCCTCCACTTCACCCTCCTCTTTCTCCAGCGCTTTCAGCTCCTCCTCTTCCTCCTCTCCCATTCCTTCATCCTCAAGATCAACCTCCTCCTCTTCCTCCTCCTCTTCTCCCTCCTCCTCCTCTTCCTTCACCTCCTCCCCCCCCTCTTTGGAAGTGACTTCTTCCAGCTCGACCTCCTCTTTCTTGGCTCCGAAGACGTTGGGGTCGATCATCTTCAGGATATGCATGGTGTCTTCATCGTTGAAGATGCCCATGATCAGCAAGGTGCTGATGAGCTTCAGGATGGGGACAAAGTGGAACTCCACGCTGCCCCCTACTGGATCCCGCATGGCCTGACTGCCGTCCAGCACAGCCTCGGTCAACATGCTGATGGCTTGTGTTTTCAGTTCCTGGGGGGACGACAGCAGCATATACATTACATGAGTGACCTTCTATAACAAAGCAAGTCTCATTCTCAAACTAATTCAGTTACAGACGCTTTTATTTCCAAGTCACAAGTGATGATGATCTGACAACTCTTACCTGAAGGGGGAAGATGGGGCTCAGAGTGTAGAGGTCAAGGTCCGTGCCCACAAAGTTGATGGGGGAGAAGTGAAGTTTGGGCCGCAGGCAGGTGGTGAGCCCCACCCCGGGGAGGGCGTGGGCCTTCTCTGCGTCGGGGTACAGGGTGATGCTGAGGGTCTCCGTCGTCATGGGCACGATGAACTCCCTGTTGGTACCCAGACGCGCCCGCTTGGCAGACTCCAGGTGGATGCTGATGAGCAGGTCGTAGTACCCCCCGCGGAGGGGCCCGGGCAGGTAGGTGTTCTCGATGGCGTAGAAGAGCTGTGATTCGTCCACGTGGCTGCAGAGGGCGTGGGCCACGCGGTTGTTCCCCAGCGCGCACACGGCACAGTACAGCATCAGGGTGTGGAAGTGGAACTTCATCAGGTCCTTCTGTTCAGACAGCTCCAGGATGTCGATACACCTGGTGGAGAAACGCTCCGGTCATATAGGTCCTTTTAGGAAAGTCTTTGGAACCGTCAGTCTGTTTCTCATTGCCTCCTTGTCCTCCCCCCTCCCACTGACCAGCCCCCCCTCCCCCCCTCCCCCAGTCCCCCCCTCCCACTGACCAGCCCCCCCTGCCCCCCCACCCCCCTCCCCCCTCCCACTGACCAGCCCCCCTCCCCCCTCCCCCAGTCCCCCCTCCCACTGACCAGCCCCCCCACCCCCCTCCCCCCTCCCACTGACCAGCCCCCCCTCCCCCCCCTCCCCCCGTCCCCCAGGTTGACCTCTGACCTGTTCTCCTCAGGGATGTGCAGAGCCATCATGATGAGGGGCTCCACGCACTCCACCATCCAGCCCAGCCTCTCGCTCACCCTGCCCACCTCCGGGTTCAGGAAGTGGTTGGGCATGCGGCTCCAGATCACGGGGGTCAGCATCTGGACGTCAAGGCGGGGGGGGCACTGGGGGACCGGGTTCTTACGCTCGCTGCGGAACATGGCCGCCGAGATGGGCATGATGTTCTAGAGCATGAAAGAAGGACAGGGAAAAGAGGGAAGGAGAGAGAGAGAGAGGGAGAGGTGCGAAGGAGAGAGAGAGAGAGAGAGAGAGAGGGAGGGAGGGAGGGAGAGAGATGAGCTACGAGAGACGAGAGCGAGAGATAGAGACGAGTGAGTGGAGGGAGAGATGATCGAGAGAGATCGCTCATAGAGTGAGGGAGGGAGAACTATAAAGAAGTGGCCGCTAAAAGTAGTACAGATTTCATTTGAAGGTGAAACAAAAGATAGAGAGAATCAGATCCAGGTGCAGAGGCAGAGATTAAAGACAGAGGCAGGTGCAGAGGCAGAGATTAAAGACAGAGGCAGGTGCAGAGGCAGAGATTAAAGACAGAGGCAGGTGCAGAGGCAGAGATTAAAGACAGAGGCAGGTGCAGAGGCAGAGATTAAAGACAGAGGCAGGTGCAGAGGCAGAGATTAAAGACAGAGGCAGGTGCAGAAGCAGAGATTAAAGACAGAGGCAGGTGCAGAGGCAGAGATTAAAGACAGAGGCAGGTGCGAAGGCAGAGATTAAAGACAGAGGCAGGTGCAGAGGCAGAGATTAAAGACAGAGGCAGGTGCAGAGGCAGAGATTAAAGACAGAGGCAGGTGCAGAGGCAGAGATTAAAGACAGAGGCAGGTGCAGAGGCAGAGATTAAAGACAGAGGCAGGTGCAGAGGCAGAGATTAAAGACAGAGGCAGGTGCAGAGGCAGAGATTAAAGACAGAGGCAGGTGCAGAGGCAGAGATTAAAGACAGAGGCAGATGCAGAGGCAGAGATTAAAGACAGAGGCAGGTGCAAAGGCAGAGATTAAAGACAGAGGCAGATGCAGAGGCAGAGATTAAAGACAGAGGCAGGTGCAGAGGCAGAGATTAAAGACAGAGGCAGGTGCAGAGGCAGAGATTAAAGACAGAGGCAGGTGCAGTAGGAGAACTCTGACCTTGAGCTTCCCCAGCTCCAGCTGAATCAGGTTCTGATTGGTCGGCTGGATGAACACGGCGGGGAACAGCTTGGTGTTGGGCTCCACCTGGAACACAGAACGTCTCGTTATTTACTCCTACACAACCGCACACATTCACAGAACAACCCTTCACCCCGTCCCTCCTCCGCAGAGACACACCACGCAGGTATTCTCACACACACACACACCCTCCACCTGCCTCACCTGGTAAAAAGCATTGATCTCCGTCCCATTGGCTGTGAATGTCATGAGACCGGTTGCCAGGTCGACCAGACAGCCAACCACGAGGTCCTCCTGATTAAAGCGTGCCTGCTGGGAGCTGTTGCCAATGTCTCCGCCCCAAACCATGTAGCAGTTACTATGTTTCATGCTGTAGTTAGGGGGCAAAGGGAACATGGACATGGAACAATGGAACATACACTAGGTACAAGAAAACGTTCTTATTCTGTCTTAATACAGGTCTGGGTAAACATCAAATGACCACAGATTCCTCCATGAGAAGAGACTGACCTGTCGTGGATGTTGCCCTGGTCGTCGCCCACGGTAACGGTGACATTACGCACTTTGGAGAGGTCAAAGCCGGGGTCGTACATGTGATAGTCGGGTGTCACCCAGCCCACCCACACAGCACTAGGCTCCTGGCCAGCAAAGATCCTCACAGAGTAGTAATACTGCAGACAGAACACTCGATTAGAAACACCGTCTAGAGATTCGTGGCTAGAATGAAACCGATCTAAATGAGGTCAGATCAGACGTGTGTGGGCTAAAGACGCTGAAGCTCACCGTGGTGGTGTTGAGGATGATTTCGGGGTCGTCCCGGTCGTCAGGGACGACGTCCTGTACCAGGCGAGGCACGGCAGGCGGGGCGGGGGTCTGCGTTGCCATGGCAGCCTTCTTAGCCCTGGAGAACAACCTGGGGGCCGGACACAGACATCACAATCATCTCAAAACACTAAAGTTTGCCCTTGTCATTCTTCTAAGACTCTGATAAGTAGACCTTCGTTTTACAATCCTCCTCCACACAGTCTCCAGCTACACCTCAGAGCGTTATCGCTCTTTATCTTTGGAGCCTTTCCTCTCCACTCAGGTGCAGCTGTAGCCTACCCTAACTTCTTCCCCTTCTCAGAGACGTTGTCCTTCTCGGTCTCGGAGCTTCCCGCCACCTCCTTGGCCACGGAAGGCTCCTTCTCCTCCTGCTCCTTCCGGCTGGCGGACTTCTTCAGCACCTCGAACTCCGAGTCGGGCTCCACCTCCAGGACCTGGTCCTCGGGGATGGTGAGGGCGTGGGTGAGGGGCGTGGCGCCTGCCGTGATCTTGAACGTCTCGTGGAACTCCACGGGCATGCTGAGGCGGAGGAACAGCATGTCGGTGTTGGCGTTCTGGGAGCCGTACGTCTTGTGGGTGAGCTTCAGACAGGGGGCGCTGTCCACTGTCCCGTCCACACGGGACACCTGGAAGGACCAAGAGAGTTAGACCACTCAGAAACATAAGTCAGAAATTAAATGCATACATGTACAAAGATTTAGTTTTTTTCCTTTAATCGTGTTTAAGTGATTTTTTTGGACTGATTCAAACCTCAGTGTTTCCAAGCTAAGTTACAGACTGACTCTCTGTGTGTGATAACCAGTTGGGGTGGGAATCTTTTGGTACCTTACGATTCGAATCGATTCTTGGGGTCACAAATCGATTACAAATCGAAAATCATGATTTATTTTTATTTTTAATCCAACATTTCTTTTTAATAATAAAAAAAAACATGAAAAAAAAATCTAAAAAACAATTTTACATTTGAGGATGTATGTGAATCTCTATAAGACTGAGTCGCTGATTCGATTCCCCCCCCACCCCTAATAACCAGTACCTCGATGTGGTTGTGGTTTGTGGGCACAGGGATGAACTGGGGAAGGCTCTTGCTGAACCACATGGTGATGTCCCTCTTCATGTTTATGGCGAAAGGTTCGAATCCCTCCTGCAGGCCACAGATGGCGAAGTAACGCAGACTGCTGACGTTCTGGCCCAGGTTGATCCTTCCCACCTGAGACAGGCCCAGCGTACACACGGGGATGAAGCCTGGAGGAAAGGGATCAGAGTTAACAGATCACCTCATGATGATCAAACAGGAAGTAACGTTCACCTCATGATGATCAAACAGGAAGTAACGTTCACATCATGATGACCAAACAGGAAGTAACGTTCACCTCATGATGACCAAACAGGAAGTAACGTTCACCTCATAATGACCAAACAGGAAGTAACGTTCACCTCATGATGACCAAACAGGAAGTAACGTTCACCTCATGATGACCAAACAGGAAGTGACGTTCACCTCATGATGACCAAACAGGAAGTAACGTTCACCTCATGATGACCAAACAGGAAGTAACGTTCACCTCATGATGACCAAACAGGAAGTAACGTTCACCTCATGATGACCAAACAGGAAGTAACGTTCACCTCATGATGACCAAACAGGAAGTAACCTTCACCTCATGATGACCTAACAGGAAGTAACTACAAATACACTGTGGTAATCAACCCTCCCGGGGGAACCTGCTCTCACTTTGATTTGAATTCTTCCTTAATTACATTTCTATGCTTCAAACCTTGCTCCGATTTCCGTGCTGTTTTTGGACTTAGAATTTGATTAGAACTGAGCCTGAAAAAAGCGACACAACAGTATTCCAGTGTTTATCTCCTACCCTCTTCGATCTCGATGTCCTTGAAGGCCATGTCTGAGCCCGAGTCGCTGATCAGCATCTCCCCGTTGAGGGTGAACATGATGTGCTGCTCCGTCAGGTCGATCATGCAGCCCACCACGTCACCCGACAGCCACTGGCGCCCGAACGGCTCGTTCCCCACGTGCCAGCGCTGAGCCTGAGGAGGAGGACAGGTCAAAGGTTAGAACCAAGCCTCAGGGTCATTAACAGTACGGTATGTGTCTGGGCCCGGGGGAACCGACCTTGTTGCCGTTGAAGACGTAGGCGAGCTCGTCCGCTCCCAGCTCCGTGTCAGCCCGGACGTTGGGCCTGGCCCAGCCCACCCTCATCTCCCCCGTGGTCACTGCCTCAAACTCAAAGTACCACTTCCCCTGGGTCGCCGCGTACGACTTCTCCGCCCTGAAGATGCGCACCTTGTCCCCCCTAGTGTTGTCGTCTCCATGGCCGCCTGGGGGAAGAGACAGGGAGGTGGGGAGGAGACGGGGAGGTGGGGGAGGAGACAGGGAGGTGGGGGAGGAGACAGGGAGGTGGGGGAAGAGCATCAGATCATGTTTATAAGGCAGTTGGTGTTTCCGGAAAGATGGTTCAACCACCTACCTTAAGTTCAGTCAATAGAACATGACGCAGTTTCTGCGATAGACTAATGCGGGGAGGTGGGGGGGTGGTGGAGTGTTGCTTAGGCGACAGCCTTAACTGAAAAGTGTTGCGGGAAACCTTGCGAGAGACTTACTGGTCTCCTGGTCTGGAGGCTCGATGTTGTACCCGTAGCCAATCAGAGTGCGCACAGCGTTGTTGACGCTGTCTCGATTGGTCTTCTTGGTTTTCTCGTCCAGCAGGAGGTAAGGCACCAGACGAGGGTTCCGCTTATTCATGATGTCCTAGAGCACAGAACAGCAATGCACTAGGAACTAGGACAACAATGCTATTTGATGGTATTTGGTGGTAGTTCTGGTTGTTGTATTGATCCCGATATGCCAGGTTTAGATGGAGGGTTGAAAGGTACCTGAACGATGCTGTAGGTCCAGCCCTGTCGCACACGGTCCCTTGCCCACACGTTGTGCCCGTTCTCTGCCAGCTTCTCCACCAGCTGGTTCTGGTTGGGCGTCAGTTTGACGTGGTTCAGGTCCAGCGGGGCCGGCTTGAACCCGTTGGTCATCACATAGCTGTGGGGGGTGGAGGGGGCGGGGCGCACAGACCAAGTACACACGGTTATTGGCAGGACAACGTTTGTTGTTTTTCAGAGGATCATACAGGAAGAGCCTGATATTGGGCCTGACAGATAGCCTGGGCTGAAACACTCACGTCTTAGGCAGCTTGATCTTCTTCAAGTTCTCCTCGGCCTTTTCGTCTCCCATCCCCACATGGCACCCAAGGGCTAGCAGAGTCCTGCAGCACCACAGTGACAAGTATTACTGCCTGGAACCATGGACGTGTTTCGAGCTAGCTGACTCAGTCAAAGGAGGTGACAGAAAAGAGAATGGAGGCCAGAGTATTGGCCCCTATTGGACGACACTACACACCCACTACGGCACATTCTGGATGAGCACAGGAGCACACTCAGTAACAGACTTGTGTTGCCACGGTGCCCAACAGAACGCTTCAGGAGGTGTTTCGAGCGGCCATGAGAGAGACTGCACATAGAGCTGGTGGGTGGCTCATTGAACACCAGACATTCTGAATAAGATAAACCATGCTCTTTTTTTAAATACTGTTGTCAGAAATACTGTGAATTTACTGTGTAATTTTTTTTTATTGATCCTTCTGATCACCAAATGTTATTGGGGCTGCTGTGAGATCTGAATTGCCCTCAGAAAAAAATACTGTTCTATTAAATACAATAAAGTACCACAGACTACCATCTCTGGCTAGCACCCAAGCAAGCTTTCTGACCTAGCTGCCCTGCTTCAAACAGGAAGTCACCACAGACAGGAAGTCACCACAGACAGGAAGTCACCACAGACAGGAAGTCACCACATACAGGAAGTCACCACAGACAGGAAGTCACCACAGACAGGAAGTCCCCACAGACAGGAAGTCCCCATAGACAGGAAGTCACCACAGACAGGAAGTCACCACAGACAGGAAGTCACCACAGACAGGAAGTCCCCATAGAGCACGCTCTTACTTCAGAGTCTCCGCAGACATCTGCAGGTTGTAGTTCCTCTCAGGTTCTGGGAGGTTCATGAAGTCCACCAGGCAGGGGTGGAGCTTCTTGTTGTCGTCTCTGAACTGTGAAAGGGAGGGAACTTTAGATCGGCTGTATTCACTCATCCTAATGTGATATGGATTGTATTTAGTCAGAAATACAGTGTCCTCAATGTTGATAGATGCATCAAATCGGATAATTACTATCATGATACTAGCTGGGGTGGAAAAGTTGCTACAGTCTTGCTATTTCTAAACCTTATTACCACCCCCTGAAGTGATCAGTACTGGGTCTTCTCCTTCTCCTGCTCCAGTCATGGTGTGTGTAGACTCACTATGCCGTAGGTCCAGCCCTGGTACAGTCATGGTGTGTGTAGACTCACTATGCCGTAGGTCCAGCCCTGCTACAGTCATGGTGTGTGTAGACTCACTATGCCGTAGGTCCAGCCCTGCTACAGTCATGGTGTGTGTAGACTCACTATGCCGTAGGTCCAGCCCTGCTACAGTCATGGTGTGTGTAGACTCACTATGCCGTAGGTCCAGCCCTGCTCGATGCGTGTCACGGCCCACAGCTCGTGGATGTTCTCCGCCAGCTTCTCACGAATCCTCTCCAGGTGTGGAGGCAGAACGATCTGAGGAGACAGACGAGGCAGGAGGTCAGAGGGACACACGAGGCAGGAGGTCAGAGACGAGGCAGGAGGTCAGAGGGACAGACGAGGCAGGAGGTCAGAGGGACAGACGAGGCAGGAGGTCAGACGGAAAGACGAGGCAGGAGGTCAGAGACGAGGCAGGAGGTCAGAGGGACAGACGAGGCAGGAGGTCAGAGGGACAGACGAGGCAGGAGGTCAGAGACGAGGCAGGAGGTCAGAGGGACAGACGAGGCAGGAGGTCAGAGGGACAGACGAGGCAGGAGGTCAGAGGGACAGACGAGGCAGGAGGTCAGAGGGACAGACGAGGCAGGAGGTCAGAGGGACAGACGAGGCAGGAGGTCAGAGAGACAGACGAGGCAGGAGGTCAGAGACGAGGCAGGAGGTCAGAGGGACAGACGAGGCAGGAGGTCAGAGGGACAGACGAGGCAGGAGGTCAGAGACGAGGCAGGAGGTCAGAGGGACAGACGAGCAGGAGGTCAGAGGGACAGACGAGGCAGGAGGTCAGAGGGACAGACGAGGCAGGAGGTCAGAGACGAGGCAGGAGGTCAGAGGGACAGACGAGGCAGGAGGTCAGAGGGACAGACGAGGCAGGAGGTCAGAGGGACAGACGAGGCAGGAGGTCAGAGGGACAGACGAGGCAGGAGGTCAGAGGGACAGACGAGGCAGGAGGTCAGAGGGACAGACGAGGCAGGAGGTCAGAGGGACAGACGAGGCAGGAGGTCAGAGGGACAGACGAGGCAGGAGGTCAGAGGGACAGACGAGGCAGGAGGTCAGAGGGACAGACGAGGCAGGAGGTCAGAGGGACAGACGAGGCAGGAGGTCAGAGGGACAGATGGTACCTGGATGGTGTCCACTGGACAGGGGGTGAAGGAGGTGTGTGTGAGAGACTGGGTGGGACCCAGCAGGTTGCGGATGCCGTCAAAGTCGTGCTTGTACTCCTTGATGGGCTCGATGCGCATCCTGTCTTTGGGCAGCAGCGCCTCATAGCACGGGGCGTAGCCCGGGGGGGGCAGGAACTTGAAGTCTCCATGACGACCGCCCAGCAGGAAGCGTGCTCTGGAGCAGAAGAACACAGCAGTGCTCTCGTTATCTCACGGGGGGGAGATCTTAGTGATCTCCAAAGCTCTTTAAGCTAGGCAATAAGAAAACATGGGCAGAGGCCAATCCTCTCTTCCCTCTTAAATCAGTCTGCTATTGACTATGTTCACCATTGTTTATCATTGTAAATACTTCTTCTAACCCTCCAATAAACAATTAGGTGTATCGTTCATCGTCCTCTCAGACTACAGATTGCTGAACCGAGTCTACCCTACTTCAATTTGATCCTGCATCGTAAACTTGGATTAGAAAACATGGATTTCTGTTGTGCCGAGTCTATCCCGCTGTGCCAATCCTATCCTCCATGTTGCCTAGCGCCCCGACAGCTAGCCTATCCTCCATGTTGCCTAGCGCCCCGACAGCTAGCCTATCCTCCATGTTGCCTAGCGCCCCGACAGCTAGCCTATCCTCCATGTTGCCTAGCGCCCTGACACTAGCCCTCTCCATGTGCCTAGCGCCCTGACAGCTAGCCTATCCTCCATGTTGCCTAGCGCCCCGACAGCTAGCCTATCCTCCATGTTGCCTAGCGCCCCGACAGCTAGCCTATCCTCCATGTTGCCTAGCGCCCCGACAGCTAGCCTATCCTCCATGTTGCCTAGCGCCCCGACAGCTAGCCTATCCTCCATGTTGCCTAGCGCCCCGACAGCTAGCCTATCCTCCATGTTGCCTAGCGCCCCGACAGCTAGCCTATCCTCCATGTTGACTAGCGCCCTGACAGCTAGCCTATCCTCCATGTTGCCTAGCGCCCCGACAGCTAGCCTATCCTCCATGTTGCCTAGCGCCCTGACAGCTAGCCTATCAGCTCACTTGACTCCGGCCGAGAAGCTTATGACGGGGAAGAAGAGGCCGTCCACGTTGAAGTTCTCGAACATGCCCTGCACCGGGTGTCCGTTGATACGGAAGGAGATACTGGGCACGCTCAGATCCAGGCAGCAGCTGATGACGTCATCAGCGGCCAGGGCGTGCTGATTGGGCGAGGCCACCTGGCGGGGGACGTGTCCTGGAGGGCAGAGAGGACGTCAGGAGGACGTCAGGGATACAGGGCAGACCGAGGACCAGGATTGGACAGAACCCTCAGCCAGGGGGTCATAGCCCAGACGTAGCTTACCCCGACCACAGGTGCTGGCCGTCGAAGCCGTAGGAGTAGAGGTCGTCTCCGACAACCGTTGCCTCCCCAGCCCTCCCCACCTCCAGGGTAGGGGCTGTAGCCCTCGGTCAGGGCCCAGCCCACGCGGAGGTGAGTGGCCTGGGCGGTCACGAAGGGCTCCACTGGTCCACCATCATCTCAAAGTACCACTTCTTGTACTGTGTGGAGCCCTCGCATGTCCCCAGGAAGATGTTGGGTCTCACGCTAGAAACAGCAGAGAGAAAACACTCTCAGTGACGATGTACATTTACATTTTTTGTCATTTAGCAGACACCAGAGCGACTTACAGTAAGTACAGGGACATTCCCCCCAAGGCAAGTAGGGTGAAGTGCCTTGCCCAACTACACAACGTCATTTGACACGGCCGGGAATCGAATCGGCAACCTTCTGATAACTAGCCTGATTCCCTAACCGCTCAGCCACCTGACATATTATTTCAAGGTCATAGGTCACATCTGGGACTCCTACCTGGTCACATAGTTGACGATGTTAGTCTGTAGCAGGAGGTCTCTACCAGGAAGTAGGTTTTCTGTGATGAGGTTCTGATTGGACCTCACAGCAACGCCGTTACACACACAGAGAGAGCGCAAGACGTCCAACACCTGGAAGATGATGACGCAGGCATTAGAGGAGGGGCTTTCACAGGTGTCACGCCACAGTGGGTGGGTCGCCGTGGCGACGCGCTGACCTTATGGTTGCGTCCGTGTTTGTCCAGGAGGGAGATGATGGATTTGATGTGGTTCTCCTGGATGATGTTCAGAACTTCTGGACTCTCGATCAGAACGCAGTAGAGAACCTCCAGGATACCTGAGAGAACAAAGAGGATCTGTCAAGGACTCTGCTACGTAGAGGTCACGTTTGGAAGAAAAATCTATTGGCTGTCTCTCTCCCCCTTGGGATAAAAACACCAGGTATGGCATCAGCCCCTTTGAGGCTTATCCAGGAGATAGTGGCATTGTATGAGTCGTCACATAATGCAATCAGTCGTCCTGGTGATCAGTACTGTGTCTTACTGAGTGGATCAGAAATGGCTGTGTTGGCGGTTTGACTCTCTGCTACATATATATATAATAATAATTAAAAATTCTACTTAATTTAGAATAACAAGTTTGTACTTTGGATTCAGAATTTAGATTCAGAATCAGTTATGGTGTGCGTTGTGGTGTGGAGAGAGTCTTCACTCTACATACCAGAGGACGCTTCCAGTCTGTCCAGTTTGCTGACCAGCCAGTCAAGGTTGTCACAGAACAACGCACAGTTAGAGCGGTTTCCCTCTGATGAGAGAGGCTGGAAGGAGCAGAGACAGACATAACCAGAGGATAGCAGAGACAACATAATCAGAGGAGAGCAGAGACAGACATAACCAGAGGATCAACGCCCCATACAGCTCCTCATTCACGTGCATTGTTCCATAACGATAATAACACATTTGTTTTGGCAGACCTCTTTTATCCAGAGTCACGTCCAGGGGGGATTTGAACCTGTAACCTCTTAATCTGCAGTTAATCTGCAGTTGGCAGCAAAAACAGGACCTCTGAGCTGTACACATCCACAGCTGTGACAGTGCAGGCTGCAGGGAGCCTGACGGGTAAGGCCATCCTACCCAGCAGCTCGTAGAGAAGTTGACGATCTCCTTCCAGGACTCTGCGCCTCCTCCCCAGCGAACTCAGAGAAGTGGGCGGCGGTGTTGTACCCGTTGAGACGGTCGATACACTCCAGCACGATGGTGATCATACCCTGAGAACGGAAAAGAGGCTCATGTAGCAGAAGCACAAGAGTTCACTTCTCATTCTGTGTTCAAACGGGACTGAAGGGAGAATCTGTGTGATCAGACGTGTTTCATTCAGGTGTGTGTGTGTATGTGGTGACTGTGTTGTGTGTATGTGGTGACTGTGTGTGTGTATGTGGTGACTGTGTGGTGTGTGTGTGGTATGTGGTGACTGTGTGTGTGTGTGTTTGTTACTGTGGTGTGTGTTGTATGTGGTGACTGTGTGTGTGTGTGGTGTTGTTGTGACTGTGTGTGTGGTGACTGTGTGTGTGTGTGGGTGTGTGTGTGTGTGTTGAGTGGTGCTGGCTGCGTGGCCCTCCTGTTGGAAGAGGTTCTGACGGTTTCCTGAGCGAGCGCAGCTTGGTCTGCTTTCTCCTCGTGCTCCAGCTCCTCCTCAGGAGGACGGAAGTAGAAGATGAGGTCCTGCAGTGAGAGGACCACCAGAGTCCAGGGCAGGAGGGGGGGCCCCGGGGCCCTTGTTCTTACCACTCAGAGAGTCCAGACCCCTGGAGATACACACACACACACACACAGTCACACAGTCACACACACACACACACACCACACACACACATCACACAGTCACCACACACACACAGTCACCACACACACACACACACACACACCACACCACACACACACACACACACACACCACACACACACACACACACACACACACCACACCACACACACATTCACCACACACACACACAGTCACCACATACACACACCACAACCCACACTTCACCACACACACACACACAGTCACCACCACACACACACACCACACACACACCTCACCACCACTACACACACACACAGTCACCACACACACACACAGTCACCACATACACACATCCCCACTCACCCACACTACACACACACACACAGTCACCCACACACACACACCCTCACCCACTACACCACATCACCACCATCACCACACCATCACCACACACACACACACCATGGGTCAGCACTAAAAACATGAGAGTAACCATGTAGATGGTTATGTGTCTTGCAGCACATCTCTGGAGTTGATGTTGAACAGATGCGGGTCGTACTTGATGAACTGTGTGAAGAGGCCCAGGGTGCTGTAGATCATACGAGCTGCCTGGGACTCCTCGATCTGGCAGCGTGTCAGGGACAGGGCGTCGTCCATGTGGCCCTCCTGGTGCAGGATACCCTGAGCACACAAAATACACACATCTATCTGTGTATCACTGAAAGTCTCCAACAAGTTCTACAGAGTTACGCTCTACAGATTTCGATTTCAATTGACCCAATCCTGAGCGTGTGAGATCCGTGTTTG
Organism: Mallotus villosus; assembly: GCA_903064625.1. Lineage (NCBI taxonomy): Eukaryota > Metazoa > Chordata > Actinopteri > Osmeriformes > Salangidae > Mallotus > Mallotus villosus. The sequence continues at coordinate 29,458 of CAEFZP010003034.1, forward strand.
AGCCCACTGAGCGTGTGAGATCCGTGTTGAGCCACTGAGCGTGTGAGATGCGTGTTGAGCCACTGAGCGTGTGAGATCCGTGTTGAGCCACTGAGCGTGTGAGATGCGTGTTGAGCCTACCCTCCTCTTCATGAAAGCCCAGCCGAGCAGCCTTGGCGTCCAGGGAGGCGTAGGTGAGCCACAGCCCCGTGGACACGTGCTGGACGAAGCACATGGACTCCCCGTACTTGATCTCAGGGATGCCCATCCCCTCCACGTCACGCTTCTTGGTGCCCTCCACCTTCTCCTGCTCAGGGAAACCAGGCGGGGTGGAGGGATGGTTAGAGGGAAGGAGGGATGGTTAGAGGATAGGGATGGTTAGAGGGATGGATGGTTAGAGGGAAGGAGGGATGGAAGGGAGGGATGGATGATGTGGGAATTACAAATATATCAATTGTGGTGACTATTGAGCATTTATTTAAAAGAGTTGAGATGTTGTCCTTCAGGAGTTTCTGACCTTAGTCACTCTGAAACAAAGGCGGAGAGTTTGGTGTTGGGCCTTCACTGGGTCCACCACCATGAGGCCCTTCTCCTCGTCCAGACACAGTACCGCCCCGTGGTGATGTGGCGCACGCGGAACGACTGGCCCCACTTCAGGTGGCTGCCGCTCCAGCTACGGGCACACGGAAGGGTCAAACTTTACCAGAGGGACAGAGTCAAAAAGAGAGAGAGAGAGAAGGGAAACAAAAAAAGAGAGAGCGAGAGACAGAAGGAGAGAGAGAGAGAGAGAGGAGAGAGAGAGAGAGAGAGAGAGAGAGAGAGAGAGAGAGAGAGCGAGAGAGACCGAGAACAGACCGAGAGAGCGAGAGAGAGACAGAGAGACAGAGAGACAGCGAGAGACAAAAGAGAGAGAGACAGAGAGAGAGACAGAGAGAGAGAGAGACAGAGAGAGAGAGAGCGAGAGAGAGACAGAGAGAGAAAGAGAGAGAGAGAGAGAGAGAGAGAGAGAAGAGAGAGAGATAGAGAGAGAGAGCGAGAGAGAAGAGAGAGAGAGAGAGACAGAGAGAGAGAGATAGAGAGAGAGATAGAGAGATAGAGACAGAGACGATAGAGACAAGAGAGAGAAAGAGAGCGAGAGACTAAGAGAAAGAGATCAGAGAGAGAGAGATAGACAAGATACAGAAGAGAGATAGAGAGAGAGAGAGCATCTCACCTAGAGGTGGAATAGAGAGACTCTCACCTGATTCTCAGTGGCTCCACCTCCAGAGGAGCGGGCCTGGCTGCACACGGCACCTCCCTCATAGTGAGCCATCCTGCCACACACACACACACACACACACACACACACACATACACACACACCACCATACACACACACACACACACCCATGGAGAGCTGCTGTCAATAACACCAGGGCACAGCATGCACACTAAACTAACCTGAGAGACGTAAAGGTGCCAAGATGGAGAGAGAGAGAGAGAGAGAGAGAGAGAGAGATGAGGAGATATAGCGAGATAATCCAGAGAGAGAGAGTAGAAGAGATAGAGAGCGAGATCGATCGATAGTAGTCTCGCGCATCTGATAGAGAGGGGGTGTATAGAGAGTGAGAGAGAGTAGAGATGATGATGAGGATCTAGATATCATAGAGTGCGAGATATAGCGCCTCTACTCGATACTTTCGTTTCTATCGTCTACTAGTATAGCGATATATCATTTGTCCTGCATTGGGCCTCCACTTCCCATACTGATCACACCATTCGTCCCTCCCCATCTCACCTCGGTTTCTCTTCTCCTTCCTCCGCGTGGAGATGGCGAGGCACTCGTCCATGTGTCCGTGTACAGCCTGAGAACATGACCTCCAGTCAGAAACCCTGAAAGAAAAGCCAACACGTCATAACACATACATGTGCCACGTATGTGAACGTGTGGTGGACGAGCAGGTCTGATGACGTACCCTCGGCCAGCTCGCACCCAGAGCACACGGGGTTCATGTTCCACAGGGTCTGCATGAAGGACGCGTCCACCATCAGATCTCCACTGGCGTACGACAGATGCTGATGGAGGGAGAGGAGGAGGCAGAGGGGGGGAGAGAGGAAGAGGGATAGAGATAAGCCCATAGAAAGAGAGATAAGGAGTCTTAGCTTACTCTCCAGGTCTTCACTTAGCCTCGACATGGAAGAGAGAGAGGGATCTTACCAGGTATCTCTCAGACGACACACTGACCAGGATGAGGTCATCTCCTACCCTGACCTTCTCCCCCTCTGACCTCTGCTTGGAGGCTGGGTGGATGGTCCACCAGCACGCCTCACCTGGAGGAACACGAGAAATCAGCACAAATACATTAGAATCGGGCAAACCCAAGTTCTCTCTCTTATATTTTTTATTACTTTATTTTATTTGCAGACTCAAGGTCCAGATAGAAAAATACACATAACATATTACAAGAGGGGTACACACAAACAAAAATACATACAGATTGTATTATTATATCGATTCGTTATTATTTTCCCACCCAAACTAGTCCCTACATGTTTTCACTACATGGCGTCGGTGTCAAAATGTGCTTCTTGTTTTGAATGCTAATACTAGCCTAGCTAGTACTAGCTTTTGGGTCAGCTTTGTTTTCCCTGTATTAGCGCTGTTTAGCTAGTACTGTGGTGGGACTGACAGATTATTAAAGCAATAAACCACGAGAGGTGTGTTCTTTAGATGATTGAAGATGTGACAAATAGGAGCAATTGAAAGCTAACTGGCATCAAAGGTTTGTATTTCCCGGGCAGTGAACATGTGTACTGGCCACCCCTAAACCCCTAACCCTTACCCTTAACCCCTAAGCCGTGTGGTTAACAGTCCATACTGCACCTATGGAGTCTTCCTGTAAGCCCACGTCGAAGGCCCAGCTTGTCAGTGAGTGAGCGCGATGTGGTCAGACAGCTCAGATACTGTGGAGAGGAGATCACAACACCAGGTTGATACCAGATGATACCACACCATATCATGCCTGCTAACTGCTGATGTAGAGGACCAGATCAGAGAGAGTAGAGAGAGAAGAGAGAGAGAGAGAGAGAGAGAGAGAGAGACAGAGAGACAGAGTAGACAGAGAGACAGAGAGACAGAGACAGAGAGACAGAGAGAGAAGAAAGAGAGAGAAGAGACAGAGAGACAGAGAGACAGAGAGACGAGAGACAGAGACCAGAGAAGACAGAGAGACATACACGGAGAAAGAGCATTGTCTCACATGCTGGAGTGTAGTGTCTGAGGAGGATGGCTTCTTCTTCTTTTTTTCTTCTTTTTCTTTCCTCTTCCCGTTTTCTTTTCTTTCCCTCTCCTTTTTTTTCTTCTTCTTTCTCCTTTTCTTCTTCTTTTTCTCCTCTTCTTCTCCTTTCTTTCTTCATTTTCCGTTTCTTTCTCCTCCTTTGATTTCTTCTCTTCTCCTTTTTTTCTTCTTCTTTTTCTTTCTTCTGTCTTCCTTTCTTTCTTCTTCCTTTTTCTTCTTCTCCTTTCGTCTTCTGACGTGATCTCCTCTCCGTATCCTCCTCTCCACCTCCTTTCACGGAGCGGAGCTGAGCTCTGTGGAGTGAGAATGGTCTCCTTCCCATACAGAACACCAACACCAACAAACACCAACCAAGCTCACCAGAACAGAGAAGAGAGACTGTTCAAACATTGAACATTTTCTTCATTGCACACAGACCGTGACATTCACAAGTAGCAGGTTAATGTCACTAAACACAGTAGCAACAACGATTACATCTGGCATGGAGGAAACACACAAACATCACATGGAATCATCCTACCTTTTCTCAACATCCAGCAAGGTTTCAAACAAAACAAAAAAAAAGAATTATGGTTGGAGTTACAGTATAGTTGAGCCAGAATAATCATCACCAGCACCAGACACCAGTATGATTCTGATCAGGCTTCAGGTCGTGAGGTTAAGTAAACCTTAACTCACTGGGATAGGGCCAGGGCACGTGTGTCAAGGACGGGACTGATCAGTTAGCCCTGGGCCGTATTATCTCTGGCCTGATGGGACAGCTGAAGGGCCGAGAGGCTGAGGGAAGAGCAGGACTGGGGAGGGGGGGTTGAAGGGCTGAGGGGCCAGCTGGAGCTAGTTGGGGGACAGGCTAGGCCAAGCCAGCACTATGTTGGGGTGTCAGGTTCTACGCCCAACCCCTGCCCTGACGCAGGCAGTAGGGACTCTCCGCTGGGCTACATGCCATGCTATTCTCATCCCCTGTCTTCCGCTGGAAAGGCCAGGCTTTAAGGCTCTCGGCTCTTAGGCTCTCAGCTCAAAGCCCCCAGGCTCTGTCCCTCAGGGCTGAGGCGATGTGAAAACACCCCCCTGATAACATGCTAATGTAGCTGCCGTACGTCTGAGTACACACACACCTCTGCTGAGTACATGTTTATCTACCCAAGCCTCTTTATCCTAGATGGATGAAACACATCTCCACTGTCAGAGCACCAGGTTGAGATGAAGTGATGTGATTGGACAACGTTGGAGACGGAATGAGGAAGTGAGAACGTGAGGTTAAACCAAGTGAACATGTGACCAGAGGTGCAGGCACTGCTATGTCTATTAGAATGTTATACTAAGGCTCTCTGTATTGTTATTCCAAGGTGGGGGGTCACAGACAGGGGGAAGACAGCTGCACTGTGTCAACAAGTGTATGATGTGAAAAGAGAGGGTGAGGGGGGGCTCTGGTTTGGGAAACAAGTTACAGGATATGAGACATGTGCAAAGACATACCCATTTGTCCAAATCGACTGCCTGGTTGGCAGGGAGAGAGAGGTGGGATTGTCAGAGAAAGAAACAAAAGTTAAAGTGACTTTGTGGTCTGGAGTTGTATGATGCATCTACTTTATACAAGTGTCGTATGGAGGTTTCCTTAGCAACGGGAGGTGATGAAAACATCCGGTACCAGTAAGAAAACAAGGTATTTTCTGAGAGCTAACATGACAGGATGATTGATTTGTCTGAGATTGTTCTTATCGAACAATACGGCTCGTGTCCCTTCTCGTTAATGTACCAAAACAAACCTGAAACCACAGAAAAGAAAAGCCCCAACATTTCACAAGCCATGCTTCGTTCAACAAAATGATCTTCTATATCTCACCCCTCTATCATATTCAGTCCATCCATCCAGATATCCCTCCCCTCTATCATATTCATCCTTCCATCCATCCATCCATCCCACCATCACTCCCTGCATCCATCATCCATCTATGCATCCGTCATTTTACAGTTATCCATTTATCCCTCAATCCAACACATCCATAGCACATCACAACACATCAATACCATCCATGCCATCACATCCATCCCAACATCTATCCATCCATCCATCCATCAACCACCCCAACACATCTATCCATCCATCCATCCATCCACATAACATCACATCCCAACATCCCCATCCATCCACCCATCCCAACATCCATCCCTCTGTGCTTACCTCGTTCATCTCCACGGTGTTGGCCAGCATCTCCTGCAGAGCCCGCACTGACAGAGACTGCTCCAGGATGAAGGCACAGATGGCCAGGTCGGGGGCACATTCTGGGGAAGAGAGAGCATGATGGAGGGGGTTAGCACCTGGAGGAGTTAGCACCTGGAGGGGTTAGCACCTGGGGGGTTTAGCACCTGGAGGGGTTAGCACTGGAGGGGTTAGCACCTGGAGGGGTTAGCACCTGGAGGGGTTAGCCCAGGGGTGGGCAATCCTGGTCTCGAGGGCCGCTGTCCTGCATGTTTTAGATGTTACCCTGCTCCAGCACACCTGTTCAAGTGAATGGGTTGTTATCACAGCTCTGTGGAAGCGGGTAACGACCCATTCATTTGAATCAGTGTGCTGGAGCTGGGAAACATCTAAAACATGCAGGACAGCGGCCCTCGAGGACCAGGATTGCCCACCCTGGGTTAGCACCTGGAGGGGTTAGCACCTGGAGGGGTTAGCACCTGGAGGGGTTAGCACCTGGGGGGTTAGCACCTGGAGGGGTTAGCACCTGGAGGGTTTAGCACCTGGGGGGTTAGCACCTGGAGGGTTAGCACCTGGGGGGTTAGCACTGGAGGGTTAGCACCTGGAGGGTTAGCACCTGGGGGGTTAGCACCTGGAGGGGTTAGCACCTGGAGGGTTAGCACCTGGGGGGGTGGGGGGGGTTAGCACCTGGAGGGTTAGCACCTGGAGGTTAGCACCTGGAGGGGTTAGCACCTGGAGGGTTAGCACCTGTTAGCACCTGGAGGGGTTAGCACCTGGAGGGGTTAGACACCTGGAGGGTTAGCACCTGCACCTGTTATCGGAGGGGTTAGCACCTGGAGGGTTAGCACCTGGAGGGGTTAGCACCTGGAGGGGTGTTAGCACCTGGAGGGGTTAGCACCTGTGTAGCACCTGGGGGGTTAGCACCTGGGTGAGTGTGTTTAGCACTGGGTGAGTGGGGGGGTTAGCACCCTGGGGGGTGAGCACCTGTGTTAGAGCACCTGGGGGGTGGAGTCGCGGGGGCTGGTTACGGGGCAGTGCTCTTACACTGGGCGTTGGAAGTGTTTCCAGGAAGCAGAGACGATTCCCGAAGCCCTCCAGGGCATAGAGGCATAGTTTGATCTGCTCCTTCAGAACGTCGCAGTGCACTGCAGCACGATCTGGCATCCTGCACACGCCCCGAAGAGAAACACACACAGTTAGTTAGAGCGCTCGCCTGTCCCAGAGGGGAGGAGTCACAGAGCTGCCAGACCCTCACAATGGGGCTCATCCCAGACACAGAGACAGAGAGACAGGAAGCAGGCTGAATGCTAACAGTCGGTAATTTGTGGCTCATGTCAATGCCACAGGCTGCCAGAGATGGGTGTAAATGCACTGATAACACATCCCCTCTTCCCTCACCTCCCTCTCCTAGCCCCTCTCCCTCTCCCCTCACGACCCCACCTGACACACAGCAGTCCCAGCTGCTCGCTCTCGCTCACGCATTATGTAAGTCGATCCATCTCATCGCCTCTCGCTCTCTCTCGTGCCTTCATCTTTCTGTCTCTCCCTTCTCATCTTTCTCCTTCTTCATCGCTCCTCTTTGTTTCGCACATTCTCCTCAAAATGTCCATATTTTCTCTCTCTTTTTCTCTCTCCTCTCCTCTCCTCTCCCCCTCTCTTCTCCCCTCCCTTCTCTCTCTCTCTCTCTCTCTCTCCCCACACCTCTCTCCTCCTCTCTGTCTCCCCCCCCTCTCTCTCTCTCTCTTCTCCTTCCTCTTTCTCTCTCCCTCGTCTCCCCTCTACTCCTCTCTCCCTCTCTCGCTCTCTCCATGACTCCACTCTCTCTCTCTCTACTCTCTCCACACGCCCCTTCCTCTCTCTCCTCTCTCTATTCTCTCGCCCTCTCTCTTTCTCTTCCCCCCCGTTCCTTCCTCTCCTCTCCTCTCTCTCCCTCTCTCCTTCTTCTCTCTCTCTCCTCTCTCCTTCCCTCTCTCTCTCTCTCTCTCCTTCCCCTCTCTCTCGTCCTCTCTGCGTCTTCCCTCTCTCCCTCTCTCCCTCTATCTCTTCTCTCTCTCTCTTCCTTCCTCTTCAGTCGGGCAGTTTCTATGTCCTGACCTGCTTTTCTGGACGAGTGACAGTGGTCTGAGTCCACTGAGTGGACAAGAGTCGGAGTTTTCAGGCGAAAAAGCCCGGCCAGAGACTCCCAACCCACGCCCCCCCCTTTACCATAAGCCATCTCTGTTCCTGGGGGCTTAGTCCCTCTTCTTTAGTTAGCGGATCATTTATCTTGCCCACCTAGAACTGTCTCCTCTGTCCTCTCTCCTCTCCTCTCTTCCTCCTCACTCCCTCTCAGTGGAAAGAGGAACAACCTTCCTCCACCTCGGGCTCTGGAAGCCGTGCCACGATCCATCCCTCCAAGTTCACCTCGCTCGTTCACCTAAGTCTTTATCTCTTTTCTGTTCCTCTAACTTGTCGAATTTTGAATTCCTCTCCACATTGTGATGGACCTCGCAGTTACCAGAATGAGTCATGTTTGTCAAGTGGCTTCGGCTCCTCTGTGCTAACAGGAACCTCAGCGTACGGCTGTGTGATCATGTGATCATGTGATCCAGCACTTCACGCCGCACAGCCTTACCACTTACTCCTCCTCACGGACACTGCTGGCTGGGACAACTACCCAGGAGCGATGGACTCTGCTCTGCCTCTGCCTCTGCCTCTGCTCTGCCTCTGCTCTGCTCATATCCCTCATTAGTCATTGTTTATCAGGAAAAAAACGTCAAACTGCGAAAAGTACCAAAGTAATATAGAGGAGAGAAGGCCTTCGCAGACACCAGAACTGAGGTGGCTCAGCTGAACCTAATCGTTAGAGGCGCTGAACGAGCGAGAAATGAGCTGGACTTAATGAACTAAACTGGGCTAAACTGGGCTGAAACTGGGCTGAACTGAGTCTGTTTTGAGTCCAGTGCAGCTGTAGTCTGGAAGAGTAGCCCCTGATATGGGGCTGAGGCTGTTTGTGAGGTCTAAAAGCAGACTGACGCTATGTGACTCACAGTCCAGTTCAGCCAGGATGATCAAATGACAGGGAGGATAGTACACAGTACACACACACTCACACAGTACACACACACACACACACACAGTACACACACACACACACCACACACACATCAGAGCTGCAGTACTGGCCTGGCTAGCTACTCAGCTCTTCAGAGAAGATCTACACACCCACACACTCACACTGCAAACTGGCCGGGCGCTCAGTTACCTCAGCAGAGTGTATTAGCAGAAAGGACGGGGAGACAGAGTCAGGGATATCAGAACAGGGAGACAGAGTCAGGGATATCAGCTCTGTGGGTTAAACAGGATAGGGAGACAGAGAGGATATCAGGACAGGGAGGACAGAGTCAGGGATATCAGGACAGGGAGGACAGAGTCAGGGATATCAGGCTCGTGGTTAAACAGGATAGGAGACAAACGTGAAGCTACGGAATGACACGTTTAACAAATGATAAATCTCAACACAGATTCAGACACCAATTAAAACCCATATCTCTCCATGCAGCACTCATCTCTAATCTCTATGCACACGATATACGCTATACATGAGCTGCTACATACCGAAACCCTGGGACATTGAACATGATTGACATATCCTAAAGTGACAGAGAAGGCCACTGTTCCAACACTATCTTTTGTGTTGTTGTTACATTTAGTCATTTAGCAGACGCTCTTATCCAGAGCGACCTACAGTAAGTACAGGGACATTCCCCCC
>CAEFZP010003035.1:0-10651 GCA_903064625.1 Mallotus villosus
GCTGTTATTCCCTTCCATTAATCATCAGCCTAATTGTTTTTTACACCATTCGCTGACAGAGACGGGCGGTTTTTACAGTACCAGCACCCTTGGTGTGTGTGTGTGGTAAGTGTGTGAGCATGCGCTCGTGCATGTCTGTGAGTGTGTGTCCTGTGTAACCACGTGTGTGTGTGTGCTGTGTGAGTGTGCGTGTGTAGTGTGTTGTGTGTGTGTGGTGTGCAGTGTGCGTGTGTCCGTGTGTGTTGTGAGGGTGTGCATGTGTTGTGTGTGTTGTGTGTGTTGTGTGTGTGTGTGAGTGTGGTGTGTGTTGTGTGTGGTGTGTGTGTCGTGTGTGTGAGTGTGCATGTGTAGTGTGTGGTGTGTGTTGTGATGTGGGTGTGTGTAGTGTGCGTGGGTGTGTGTGTGTGTGTGGGTTGTGTGTGAGTGTGTGTTGTGTGTGGTGTGGTGTGTGTGTGTGTGTGTGCTGTGTGCCGTGTCATGTGTGTGTGTTACCCACTTTATTGACACTCTCCTCATGCTCCCCATCGACCACCCATCAGCTTTTGTGACATGAGGCTCACACATTTGTCCTTCAGCCTCATCACATTATCTACTCTGCTCTTCAGTTCTCCAAACCTCTCCCAATACCACACACACTCATACAGCCCACTTCTACATTCCACCTGATAGATCTTTTTTTGTTTTAAGTTTAAAAAAATGTAAAAAACCCACAGAACTTTCTAGAAGCCCCCCGAAAATCACCCACCAGACGAATCCATGAGTCGCCTTGCCTCCGGGTCTGTGTGTATATCCATTCACTGTGTAGTCTGGTGTGAACTCAGCTCTCCTGTGTGTCATATGTGTTACGGGTGCACCTCTGGGCTCGTTTGATTATGTCCTTTGTCCATCATCGGAGGGCTTTTAGGCAGGAAGCCTCCTTGGGGTGACATCACGCGGCGCCTCGGCCGGGGCTCTCTTCTCACAGGTAATGGATGGGCTGTGTTCCCTGACCGAGCTCCAGCAGAACGGGAGTCCCACCAGGAACACACCATAGATCTAAACGCCACCGCTGTGTACAGCACAGGGAAGGTGGAGACGCGGAGCCTACGGGGGGGAGAGGAGGAAAGAAACGAGAAAAGGATCGAGCAAACGGTGGTCAGAGTATGGAGGGGGATGTGGAGGGGAAAAGATATTTGAGAAATAAAGTCATATAAGGATTGGTATGGGGGGTGACTGACAGATGGAAGAAAGAGAAATAGTCAATGGTTACTGAGAGGAAAGGAAAAAAGTCAATAAAGTGACAAATAAAAAGAGAGAGATTTGAGAGAGAGGGATGTTTTATAGAGTGGTATATGCTGTCTAGGGATATATCGCTATATAGTCTCGGCTCGAGATATATAGAGAGTGCAGCTCAAACCGTGACTTAGCATATGCCTACTTGGGGTCCATTCATCAGAGTCTGTGCTATCTGAGTATCTAAAATTTGTTAGCCAGTGCTTGTACAGCTCATGAAGGCCGCTCTCCAGTGAGCTGAAAACAGCCTTCAGGGAGGTAGATGAGCTGAAGATGAGAGGATATGGATTAGAGTGGATTGAGTAGTCTTATGGGATTTCGCGCTCTTCTTATTCTGCTCTTTTTCTTTGCGTTCTCTTTCTCTCGTCTTTTCTTCGGTTCTTTCTGCTTCTCTCTTCTTTTTCTTCTGGCTTCTCTTCTTTCTCTTCTTCTCTTCGTTCTCCGCTTCTTCTGGCTCTCTTCTCTCGTTTCGTGGTTTTCTCTTCTCTCTCTTCTTTTTTTTCTCTCTCTTCTGCTTTCTCTTCTCTCTCTTTGGCGTCTCCTTTGTCTCTTTTCTTTCTCTTCGGCTACTCTGCTTTCTCTTCTCCTGTCCCCTGCGCTTCCTCGCCTATCCTTTCTCTTCTTCTCTGCTCCTGCCTTCGTGCGCCTTTCCTCTTCTCTCTCGTCTCTCTCCTCTTTTTCTCTGCCTCTCCTCTTCTTGACTCGCGTCCCCCTCACTGCTCTTGCATGATTATCTCTATTTCTCAATTCTGCTTAATCTCTATGATCTTCTAATAAGATCAACCGTTGCATTTGAAACAAAAAGGAACGTAGCCTTATCTTTCTCTCACTCAAGGGTTTAGTATTGTGCTCAAGGGAGAAGAATCTGCTGCTCATCAAATTGGGAGTGAGGGACAAAGTCTATAAACAAGTAGTGATCTCATCAGTTCCTTGCACACTTGGCCCTGGGCTGCCTACTGTGAGGGCTGCCCCGTGGCTCCCTCATCCTAGCGTTTGTCTGCGCTTTTGAGTCTTTCATATGTGAGATTCAAGCATTCCCAATTCTCCCCCTCCCGTCGTGCTCAAAGTCCTTTATGGAGGAAATGACTCACCACACTGATCCCAGGCAGCGTTAACAATGACCTCCAGCAACGAGAGGTCATTGTCAACATTCAAACTATCTGGGTCCAGCAGATGAAGAAGAACACCAGCCACAGCTGATAATTCTCACTTAAAAAACGGGCCTTGTGTTGGTCAGATATCATCGCACCAACCATCACAACTGCTGAATGATTTGTTAACAGAGTTCTAAATGAGAAATGGGGGGCGCTGGGGGGTACTCTCTCCCTCCAATGTTGTGTGGATGTTGGGCGGCAGGCAAGCACGGTTCTAGGCGCGCGGGCCCTCCGCGGCCCACCGCTGAGGGTAGAGGGGGGGGGAGTGCAGCGTCTCACCCACGGTGACGGGGTGCTGGGGTCAGGTGAGTTCTGGGGGGGCTGAATGAGGTGTGCGCGTCGGAGAAGAAGTATGAAAGGGGGGGTGAGGGACAAAAGAGGTAGGAGGGGTAGGGAGATTAGGAAATGAGGGGTACAACGAATGAGACTGGTGGGTGGGGGGAGGGGGTAAAGTGTGAAAGTAGGAGAAGAAGAGGAGGGGGATAAAACTGGGGGCGGTCGAGGGGGAGAAGGGGGTAATGGGAGTGAGAAGACCGGAGGGGTAGAGCAAAGGTGGTCAGGGAATGGGGGTAAAGAGGGGGGGGGAATGGGGGAAAGCGGGAAAAACCTGTGGGGGTATCTGTTAGGGAAGACGGATTTAGCGTATAGATTGGTGGGGGATGTGGATTTTTCGACATAGGCGCATAACTAATTGCTTGGTTGAGGATGGTTCCTGATAACTACAATAGCCGTTTTTTTCTGAGTGTCAACTGGGCCGTACTATCTGACAGTCTCTGTTGCCGACAGGGGGTGTGGCTAGGAGATTGCGAACGTGGGGCTGTGTGAAGTATTATCTCACAAACTAGCACACACCACAGCACCCAAAAGAAAACACACTGATTACAAGGGTTCACAGCAGACATACGAGGTCAGAACACACACCAAAAATAGTCAATAAAAACCACTTTACCTACCTTTTGCAGAACATTAAATGTGCAAATTAAAGCCAAGCTTGATGATTTCAAACATCCCAGTTTTATACGCTTTTTATTACTGTGTTTATTAGTTTCTACCTGTGACGACATCAGTGATTAAACCCATCAATAACAAGATTTTTCAACCTAATTTGTTTAGTTGCACCCCCCCCTCCTCGATCATTCAGGTGAAGCTAGAGTCAGTCCAAGACACATAAACAGCCATAGCGTGGAGAGGCTGTCCTCGGCGTCTTAGTAGCACTTTTAATATCCTGTAATGAAAGCTGCTGGCTGAATTGAAGGCCTGGGGCATTTGGCCTCACTAATACCCATACCTGGAGCTGACACACAAGCCTGGCACAGCACATAACACACACAACACACACCTGGTCTAACACACAAGCATAGCCCACCAGGAAGAGCTGACCCCTGGCACTACACAATCCTGTGACTGCCACTAACACCGAGCAATCACATCTGGGCCAAGCACTCGGCCTGGTTCACCGGATAAAGCCTGGCTCACTGATAAAGCCTGGCTCACCTGATAAAGCCTGGCTCACCTGATAAAGCCTGGCTCACCTGGGTTAATGCATGTCACTGGGCGGGTGGCCTTCTTCTCAATGACGCACCCCTCTAGTGCTGCCAACATGCTCCTCAACTGGGCTTGTATTCAGAAGAATAACACAGAAGAAGAGCTGAACCGGATCAGGTTCAGATTAATGCTGATTCATGAGTGCTCCAGACACAGGAGCACCGGAGGGACCTGATCCCAGACCAGTTCTTCTACTCAAAGCCACATGTGCGCCTCCACTCCTAGTCCCTGGGCCTGAACTGGGACACATACGACACACACAGGCCTGCGAGACAGCCTGTTGTGTGAAATGTCAATCTAACATCTATCTATGTGTCAGTGTGACGGTGTGTGGACTTTGTATTGGAGCTGACGTGATGTGGAAAAGGCAAAAGGGCACATGCTCAGACCTGCACATGGCAACGTGCCTGAAAAAAAGAACACACACTACCCAGACATTACATGTGTGTTTACGCGTAGCAAACCATTTACTACTTCACGTATGTATTTATGTTTGTCTAAACCTTTCTAGTACAGTGCTGTTATGGATTCATGCCATGTGTGCTGGATGTGACATGCCGGTGGAAAGTTTAAAACAGGAGTGAAAGAGCTGTCTGTTCAGGTTTACACCCCATAATGCCCCACCAGCAGATAGGGGTCCATCGTCACCATGGAAACGCAGAGCTCTGGAGTCGGGATCCAATTTGGAGGAAACCACAATATCAACACAAACGCACTCAGCAGTGGGGGAGAGGGGAGAGGGGGAGAGGGGGAGAGGAGGAGAGAGAGAGAGAGGTGTGTGGAAAGAGGAGGCGGGAGGAGAGGAGGAGGGAGAAAAGAGGGAGCGATAGATGAAACAAGCCAGAGATGAGAGGAGCGAGAAAGCAAGAAAGAGAGATAGCGAAAGCAGATAGCTAGAGAGGAGAGATAGAGAGAGAGACCAAGACAGAGAAAAGAGGGAAAGAGAAGAAGGGCGTGGACCTGTTACTTCAGGCCGTCTCACTGTGTATCAATACAGCTCATGAGTGGCTGTGCCAGCTCCCTGTCCGGTGGGTCAGTACAGCCGGGCTGCTTTACAGCTTCTACCAGGGGGCTTTCAGGGTCCCAGGAGCACACTGAGGACCAGGATTTACAAACACCGAAAACACTGTGACGGAGACCTCCACAACGACAAGTGAAATGTCCAGTTGTTACCCTGGGAAACCAAGCGCTCATATTTTGTTAGGAGATGAAAATGTACATTAAACGCTCTTAATCCTGTATTGGCCTCAGCCACCATGTTCATACAGGAAGTACACCCCCTCTCACACCCAAAAAAAGGTGTTGTATATATTGGCTGTGAGATTTATGGACAGAAAACAGGCCCTGGTTGATACAAACCCGAAACTCAGAGAGACCAAATTCACAATCTTTAAATGCCAACAGGGAGCTATAAATTCACTGCTTTTTAATAGTCTGTCGGCGCGGTAGAGCTTAGCCATACTGTACCATGATGCCATCATACCAAATCCCCCCCACAAGACCCTGGTCAATGGACCATTCCATGTCCCTCGATGGTCCTGAAGCCAGCGAGCTTTAGCTCTCTAAAACACCCAGGCCTCCTCCCTCAGTCCGTATAACCTCTCGTTTATCATACCGGGTCAGACTCCTTGTCTCTCCGTGCCACACAACCGCCTTCAATGTTCCCCGTGCCAGTGGGGGGCAGCTGTGGTTGAATCTTGATTAGGTCATTCCCACAGTCCTTTTCTTTTCTTTTTTTGACAGATTTCCAGACAATTGTGTTATTTCCAAAGCATGTGTTCGTTTTTTCAGTGTGTCTGAAAGATCTTTGAATCCCTGGTTTGGAAAATGAACGATTGATGGGTTGAGATGGACGAGGGCATTGGAGATAATGGCCTTTAACTCTGTTTGAGTGAATTCAGTTAGCTGAAATGTAACTCTATTTTTGAATCGTACGGTCTGAGGTGAATGTATCCTTCATCGTTGGTCATTTCTTCAGTAGCGCATTTTTGGCTGTAGAGAGTGGGAAGGAAAGTTGGAGAGAAGGGGAGGATAAAACAGAAAGAGAGAGAGAGATGGATGTTAGAGTGTGTGTTGAGAGAGAGAT
Source organism: Mallotus villosus (assembly GCA_903064625.1). Taxonomy (NCBI): domain Eukaryota; kingdom Metazoa; phylum Chordata; class Actinopteri; order Osmeriformes; family Salangidae; genus Mallotus; species Mallotus villosus. The sequence goes on from CAEFZP010003035.1 coordinate 6,058, forward strand.
TGAGAGCGCACGGAAGCGAGCGAGAGGCGACTCGCGAGCAGCGAGCGCGCTCGCCGCGGCTCTGCGCGCCGCTCGCGCCCTCGCGCGCGCGCGATGGCTGTTCCTCGTGTGTGTGTGTGTGTGTGTCGCGCAGACGCGCGCTCCTCGCGCGCGCGCGCGGCGCGCGCGCGCTCGCGCGGCGCCGCGCGCGCGCCTTGCAGGTCCGCGTGTAGTAAAATAATGTTTGTTGTTTGTGTGTGCGGGGGGCTCGCCGCGCGCCGACGACGCAGTGTCAGGGGCGGGCGCGACGCGCGTGGCGCGCTTCGATACCCTTGGGAAAAACTGAAAGGGAAGGGGGACGATAGAGGAGGGAGAAAGGAGGAGGGGGGGATGGAAAACTAGGAGGGAAGGAAGAGAGGAAGGAGAAAAAGGGGGGGGCTGGGGGAGCAATTAAGCATCCCGTTTGAGAGAGTTCGAGGGACAGCTTCATTGGGGAAAAAGTAATTTAGAATCTGGGGTCCTGTGAAATCGTGTATGGGGGACGGACTTCACCGTGCTCATCCCATAGTGGACGTTCAGGAGCCAGGGGGTCCATGACGAACAGCTCTAACAAAGTGTGTTGAGTGTTGAATAGGGTGTATCGGGGGGAGAAAGAAGGGCGCTTTCGACTTTTTGGCTTTCCCCCCTTGTCGCTCGAGAAAGGAACGGCCATGCCTCCGCCAGACCCTCATATTCCAGCCCGCCTACGACAGGAAGACGGCGCGGGCAACGCCCAAGTTCCGTCACCATTGGAAACCCCAAAACACACTGGAAAAAAATTGATAAGGGACTTATGACCTACCCTGAATGATTACAGTGATCGCCTCCCTCTCTCCTGGTCCCCACCTCTTCCCCTTTCCGTCCCCTTCCATCCTTTCCTCTTAGATGTCCTCACTTCTTCATTCCCTCCCTCTCTCTCTTCGGTCCTCCTCCTCTCTCCTGTCAACGCCTCATCTGCTCCTCTGCAAAACCTCCATTCTCATCTTCTCTCCACCCTCATCTTCCTCTATTTGCTCTCCTCCACGTCCCCCTCTCCTCTCCTATCTCGGGGGTTCTCCGCTCCCCTCATCTCTCCTTTATTCCGGCTTCCTCCGTCCACGAGGTCTCGAAAAACGGGGAGGGGGATCCGGGGGGGTGCTCATCCTGAGGCTCGCCAAAATCACTCTCGTCGACCTTTCATGGGTCCTGCTAAAAGAGCTTTCTCCTCTAAATCGCCGGGGGGGGGAAAAAAAAAAAAAGTCGCTCTCTGGAAGGGGGTCGGGGGGCATCCTCTCACTCTCGAGTGGCTCTGCTCAAAGGGGGGGGGTACCTCGCTCCTCTCCTCTATGTGCTGCTCTCAAAACCGCCACTCTCTCTCCTCTCCTCGTCAATCCTCTCCCCTCATCTCTCTCTATCGCTCCTCTCCCCTCGTGTGCTCCTCTCCTAATCTTCTCGTCCTCTCGTTGAAAGCTCAATGCTGCGGTGGGGCTCGTGGCTTCCTTCTTCTCGCCTCTTGGCATGGCCGTCAATAAGGAAAGATTCTCGGAGGATCTGGTCGTTCCACGTCTCTTCTCCTCATCTCCTCTTCCGTCTATTCGGTTCTCGCATGCCCGCTCGGTCTCTCGCTCTCCCTCTTGCTATCTCTCCGGGAAAAGAAGCCTCGGGTCTCCTCTATATCTCACTCTCGCCACTTCGCTGCCTCTCCTCTCTCTTCGCCCTCTCCGCTCCTCGTATTCGCGGGCGCAGAGAAGGTCGGTCCTCCTCGGTGCCGTCGGGCCTCGTCTCAAAATCCTCTCAACATACTCAGTCGTCGGATCCTGCTCAGCTCGCTCGGGTCCCAGATCTATTCTTCTCGTCTCCACGTCTTCTCCTCTTGGGTTCCCTCCTCTCTTCCTCCCCGTTCGTCTCTGTCACGACAGTGTCCTCACTTGCCCTGCAGACCCTTTTCGGTGGTTTCTCTTTAATAATAGCGCCGATATTGTGATATCATCTAAGGTTGTTTAGAGGGAGGTGTAAGTAGAAGTCACTTTTTTTCAAAGTAACGGTAAATTAGCAAAAGGAGAGCTAACGTAGCGAGGGGCCAAGAACAACGGCAGGTCTTTACGGGGGAGGGGGGGGAAAAGAACTTTGTTGTATTGGGGGGAGGGGGGGGCGAGGGGAAAAATTTGCCGTTGTGTGCAAAATATTTGGGGGGGAAGGGTGGTTTCTATTTGCTCGATAGGGTGGGGGGGGTGTTAAATTAGCGAGGATTTATGGGTTTTACAGGTCCGTCTGGAATGCAATGTAAATCCGGGCGATATGTGGTATTGGAGATTGGGAACACTTGTCTATACATGGCACTCCATCCCTCAAACAAAAACGTTACGCTGGGTGAGGGGGGGGTGGTGATAGTGCGGCATACACACGGTGAAGGTCGCTGTGTTGGAGAGTGTGAAAAGAAGGTTATAAAAGTGGCTTCCACACACACACACACAAAACACACAGACACACACACACACACACTAAACAATGGAGGAACAAACTAAGCAAGGTCGGTGTGTTTACCAGGCCTGTCACGAAAACAAAAAGGAAGAGAGAAATGAAAGAAATTCCAGATGGATCGAATAAAAAGAGCCTAAACAGTGGGGCTCACTCCACAGCTCAGCTTTTTGTCCTTTCCGAAAAAAAAGTGGTGGAGATACCCTAAGGAACGGGCCCCTCTAGACCAGGAGTCAGAGTTTATTAGTGACCGGGAGGAGAAGAATCACCACCGCAAACAAGTCACAACCCACACACCAAAAAAAGCCAAACGCACAAGACACACACTCAACACACACACACTCACACGACACCATGCTGAACGTGTGTAGACCGTGTTATTTTGCTCAGACTGTCCCCAACCCCCCCCGGCAATCGAATAAAAAAATAAAATTAATGATATCGCCACGGGGGGGGCACAAAAGAAAAATAAAGAGAAGGTGGGGGAGGCGAAGGAAAAAGCGAGTCTATCACTGGAAAAAACATCAGGCAAGACTAAAAAAAGTGGAAACAAAGGGGGGTGGTGTCTAGAGAGCGAGTTGAGGTAGAGAGAGAGAATAAGAAGACAAACAAGAAATAAGAAAAAGAGAGACAAAGAGAGGGGAAGGGGGAGAGGAAGGGATAAGACAGAAGATGTACGACATAGCTCAATAACTGTGAAAAGTTGTCTAGTTTTGGAAAAGGCCAGAGGCTCCATATGACTAAATATGGGTGTAACCTCTAAAACCATGACATAAATATGACAAGTGCACTAATAAATCTCAAAAAAAAGGCCGGGGGCCCGAGCGGGAATGGCAGCTCTGGATTTTAATTTTTTTTCTAACAGTCTTCATAATCTTTGACCAAACCCGCCCTGCCCCACCGGAAAAAAAAAAAAACTCAACTCAAAAATCGCCTCCACCTCCGCCCCAAACCCCAGACATGCTTCCAGCTCAGTGCAGTGGGATCTGCTGGGCGGAGCGTGGATCGGGGCTGGGCGGAAAAAAGAGTAAACTAAAGGTGTGGTGGATTGACCGCGGTAAAGGGGTGGTTGGTCCAACGAAAGGAAAGAGACCCGTTGCATGGTGCGCAGGGATTGGTGGGGGGCCTAATGAAGTGGTTCCTCCCTGGTGGAAAAAGGACGACTGGTCTCGCGAGAAGAGAAGTTGACACTGTCTCACGTTGCGTGGCACGCGCAAAAAGGACGCGGGGGGAACGCACACACCGGCACACACACACAAAGAAACACACACAGCACACACAACACCCACAACACACACACACACCCAACCCAACACCCACACCCACACACAACCCACACATTAGTCCACACGGGCACCCCAAAAACCACCATCATACAGGTCACCTTACAACAGCCGACAGTGGGACCTGGAGAATAAGTCTGGGGTGGGCCATCACCAGGAATCACTAATTGAGGGGATTTAAGAATTGTCTGACGATTTACTTTATTTCTGAAGGCGCCAACTCACCGGCCATACAGCGCAGACATACGATGACGGAAGACAAAGAATAATAGGGGAAAAAAGAAATGAGAGAGGAGGTACAAGGGGTGTAAAAAAACATAAGTTGAATTTTTAATGTTGAATTGAGAGTTTGAGATCGGGGAAGATTCCGAAAAATATAGAGAGGGCACAGAATGAGAAAGAGATAAAGTGAGATAGAGAATAGCAGAGAAAAGAGGGGGTGAGGAAGAGAGATAGGAGACAGGGGGAGAAAGAAATGCGAGTTAAGCAAATTTGATTTTTAATTGACAACTATGAGACGACGACAGATTCCGATAAAGAGCTGACGAAGCACGAGAGAGAAAAAGAAGAAAAAACGAGAGAGAGAACGAGAGAGAGAGACCGAGATCGAAGAGGTATGTGAAAGCACCGTCTGTGAATGCGAAAACACACCTTCGTCACTCGCTCCAATTTTCAAATCGGGGCGGCGAGCAAGCTGGCCATAACAAAACACAAGATCTCTACCTGTAACAGCTTATAGAATTTTTAACGAGATTTTCAGGGATTTGCTGCGCACAACGAACACGCGGGGTGTGGGTGGCGAGAGCGCGACCAACCCCCCTGCGGCTGTGACCAAG
>CAEFZP010003036.1:0-10466 GCA_903064625.1 Mallotus villosus
TACTGTAAGTCTGTCTGTCCTCTGTGTGGCCCTCCGGTCTACTGTAAGTGTCTGCAGTAGAAACTGCTTCTTCATCCTTACCCTCCCTGTCTGATTAGCCTCCTAGCTTCATTCGCTTTCCAATTCCACACGGGACAAGCAGGAAACATTAACAAGCTAATAAGGACTGTGCTGTCTCCCACAAACACCATGTTGCTGTCTCCCTGGGTCAGTTTGGTTCACACAACAAACATCATGGTAGAGTCCACCCTCCCTAACGCAGAATAAAGTCGTAATTAGCTTCCCTGTGGTGGTGAGTGGGGAAACAAGCAGCGTTCTGAGATCTCCAGCGTTCTTGCGCAGCGTGGGTGTGGTGAGGGGGAGGGAGGGGCTGCTCTCCCAGCCCAACATCTAGGGTTGCAAAGGGGCGGAAAGTTTCCGGTAAATTTCCGGAAAGTTTCCACGGGAATTTGGGCTCGGGAATTTTGAAAACAAAAATCAGCCAACGTTTTTTTGCAAAAGCATATAACGGGGAACTTGAATGTAGTTGAGAACAAGTCTATGCACGCCTAGCTCAGCTGGACCCTGAATGCAGCTGGTTGGAAACATTGTCTGCCAGAAACATAAACGTAAACATAAAACTTTCTGTTGTTTTTGAACGTCTTTGTCATCAGTGTTGCGTCTGAACGTTTCAACCCTATGCCTGGCAAGTGTGAGAGCGCCGAATTGCGTAGAGGCCAAGAGCGGTATTGCAAACAGATAGAGATTTCAATTATAGCTTGCAACATATTGAAATACATTTTTGGAGCTGTGAACTTAGTTAAACATTTTGAATTATGAACTATGAACTGAACTAGTTCATTTTAACATTTGTGAACTATGAACTGAACTAGTTAATGTAGAAAGTGAACTTTCCCAACCCTGTTTGTCATTACCTAGCCTATTGATTACTTGGTAATCTGAAGCCATGTTCATTTTAATACCAAGTTTATTTGGTACCAAAATGTCCAAAAAGTCAAAAATTACATTTTTTAAAGTTGTATTATAAATGTTTGCATGCATGTCTGCTTATGACAAGGTAAATACAGTTAAATTACCCCTATATTTCGAGTTTATTCCCGTTAATTCCCGTTAATTCCCGTAAATTCCCGTGGAAAGTTTCCAACTTTGAATATTCCCGGAATTTTGCAACCCTACCAACATCACATGCTGGATAGGGACTGGTGACTGTGCTGGCTAGTGTGTGAGGGTGTGTGTGCATGTGTATGTGTTTGCACGTACGTGAGTGTGTGTGTGTGCATGTGTGTGTGTTTGCACGAGCGTGAGGGTGTGCGTGTGTGTTTGCACGTTTGTGAGTGTGTGTGCGTGTGTGTTTGTGCGTGAGTGTGTGTGTGAGGGAGAGAGACCCCAGATGCTGGGTCTTTCTTACTCAGCACAGCCACGTGTCCAGGACAAGATGGCGTCTCCCTCCTGCACTGATGCTCTGCTGCTCAAGCTGGTGCCTCTGTCTCCAGTGACTCTGCTGCTCAAGCTGGTGCCTCTGCAGTGTTTCCCACACATAGACTATTTCGTGGCGGTGCGCCACAGGTTAAACACCGGCCGCCACACATTGAGTTTCGTTTTTTTTACGCTATTACGAACACGCAGCGTACTCGTTCGGTTCAGTTGCATTTCCTCTCCCTCCGTGTCTGTCACTCACGCGTCTCACATACAAACGCACACACAGCCCCTCCCCTCCGTGCACACCACGTCTGTCTCCCGTGTCATGAAAACGAGATCATCCTATTTGGCCTAATTGGTGCAGAGAAGACGGCTGGCGAAAGTTTACGAAAGGTTGGTATCTCTTTACACAATAAAAAGTGCTATAAAAAATATTAGATTTCAATACAATGTTGTCCGTGTATTAATGTTGGAGTCCCGACCCGACCCTTAGCAAACAAGCGATTCCCTGAAAGTCATGTAGTCGCAAGTTTTCGGTAAAATGCAGTTGGGTTGTCGAGGTAGAAACATTATGCTAGGTTATATGTAGCAGCTGTGAATCCAATAAACGTATTATAAATGATATTATGTAATGTTTTTACTTTAACACAATGTTTGCTGATTCAATCCAGACAACCCAACTGCATTTTACCGAAAACTTGCGACTAGATAACTTTCAGGGAATCGCTTGTTTTTATATACACTGACAACAGTTGTATTGAAATATAATTTTTATTATATTTATAGCACTTTATTGTGTAGAGATGCCAACCTTTCGTAAACCTTCGCCAGCCGTCTTCTCTGCACCAATTAGGCCAAATAGGATGATCTAGTTCATGACACGCGTATAATAGGGCATTAGAAACTTTTTTTAGCAAGCCCCCCCCCCGTTCGGCCCCCACACATTGAGGTTGGATCTGTGGGAAACACTGCTCTGTCTCCAGTGACTCTGCTGCTCAAGCTGGTGACTCTGTCTCCAGTGACTCTGCTGCTCAAGCTGGTGACTCTGTCTCCAGTGACTCTGCTGCTCAAGCTGGTGCCTCTGTCTCCAGTGACTCTGCTGCTCAAGCTGGTGCCTCTGTCTCCAGTAACTCTGTCTCCAGTGACTCTGCTGCTCAAGCTGGTGCCTCTGTTTCCAGTGACTCTGTCTCCAGTGACTCTGTCTCCAGTGACTCTGTCTCCAGTGACTCTGCTGCTCAAGATGGTGCCTCTGTCTCCAGTGACTCTGTCTCCAGTGACTCTGCTGCTCAAGCTGGTCCCTCTGTCTCCAGTGACTCTGCTGCTCAAGCTGGTGACTCTGTCTCCAGTGACTCTGCTGCTCAAGCTGGTGACTCTGTCTCCAGTGACTCTGCTGCTCAAGCTGGTGCCTCTGTCTCCAGTGACTCTGCTGCTCAAGCTGGTGCCTCTGTCTCCAGTGACTCTGCTGCTCAAGCTGGTGCCTCTGTCTCCAGTGACTCTGCTGAACCAACAGTGATTCATCCAGCCACCTCACAGTGGCTGTCATGTTCCTCTCATTTTAGGCTTTTGTAAAACAGCATTTTTTAACCTTATCAGTTTGGTATGTTGGTTTTGTTCTGAGTTAGCGTTGTGTCTCCAGTCTTCGATCCCCATTCTGCGGTTCTGTATCCCACCTTCGTGAGCTGTGTTGCGGTAGTGGCTTGTTCATGGACGTGGCTTGACTAAACTGCAGCTATGCTGATGTCAGAGCCCATAGAACCATAAGAGGAGACCCCCCCATCTGGCTCCTCCTTACACCCCCACCCGCCACCCAAGGTCTTCTTCTGACAACCGTCTGGTGGTCCCATCGCTCAAGAGTGCCCGGTCCCAACACAAGCTCTTCTCCTGTCTGGCCCCCCAATGGTGGAATCATCTCCCCACCTCCATCAGAGACACTAACTGTTTCCCCACCTTCAAGAATAGACTCAAGACGCACTTGTTCCGGGAGTACAACGGTACCTAGGAATGATTTGCTGGACCTGATGTTAGTTTTCCTCCAGGAACACAATGACTCTTATTGAGGGACTTGTTGCTCTTGTTGGTTAGTTGTAACTGATTTAAATTCTATACTCGCTGTGAAATATATTATTGATGCTTGCTTTTCTACAGGTGCACTCTTGCTCTTTTGAGGTTCATGTTGTTTAATTGTAACTTGTTTAACTACATGCTATTATGGTTCTTCCCTTTGGCACTTATTAGTTTTTTCACAATTGTATGCTTCATGTTTTGGCTACCAGCAATGTTTGGGGATATCTCGTTGTTAGGATCAGTGACTTATGCACTTTTGAAAAGCTCTCTTGGAAGTCGCTTTGGATAAAAGCGACCTGCTAAATGAATACATTTAAATGTAAATGTAATTAGCTTAGCTTTATTGTTTTCAGACCAGTTTTCTGTCAGTAAAGTAAAGACATTGCCATGGCGACGTGGAACTCATCTCTCTGTGGAGCCTCTCTGGTTCTGCTGTACAGATGAGCCTCACAGACAGGTTTAATTAGCTATTGTTTGATGCACACGAGGAAATTAAGAATTCAAAAGATGCCCTGATCAGCTCTTTAAAACACAGTGTTGGAGGGAGGGGCGGGGTTAAGAGAGAGAAAGAGGTAAAGGTAGGGAGAGAGAGAGTGAGATGACTGAAAGAGAGGTAGAAAGAGAAAGAGGTAGGGAGAGAGCAAGCGAGAGGCAGTGAAAGAGACAGTTAGCAAGACAGAAGAAATGTGCCAGGAGAATTCCCTCTTCCTGTGGAAGAGCTCATTAGTGATCCCTGGAGACGATCACAAACATGAACTAATGACTGCCAGGGTCCCGTCTGGGGGGGCAGTGTTTGGGTTAGTCTGGGGGGGGCAGTGTTTGGGTTAGTCTGGGGGGGGCAGTGTTTGGGTTAGTCTGGGGGGCAGTGTTCAGGTTAGTCTGGGGGGGCAGAGTTCAGGTTAGTCTGGGGGGGCAGAGTTTGGGTTAGTCTGGGGGGGGCAGTGTTCAGGTTAGTCTGGGGGGGGCAGTGTTTGGGTTAGTCTGGGGGGCAGTGTTCAGGTTAGTCTGGGGGGGCAGAGTTCAGGTTAGTCTGGGGGGGCAGAGTTCAGGTTAGTCTGGGGGGGCAGAGTTTGGGTTAGTCTGGGGGGGGCAGTGTTCAGGTTAGTCTGGGGGGGGCAGTGTTTGGGTTAGTCTGGGGGGGGGCAGTGTTTGGGTTAGTCTGGGGGGCAGTGTTCAGGTTAGTCTGGGGGGGCAGAGTTCAGGTTAGTCTGGGGGGGCAGTGTTCAGGTTAGTCTGGGGGGGCAGTGTTTGGGTTAGTCTGGGGGGGGGCAGTGTTTGGGTTAGTCTGGGGGGGCAGAGTTCAGGTTAGTCTGGGGGGGGGCAGTGTTTGGGTTAGTCTGGGGGGGGGCCGTGTTTGGGTTAGTCTGGGGGGGGCAGTGTTCAGGTTAGTCTGGGGGGGGCAGTGTTTGGGTTAGTCTGGGGGGCAGTCTTCAGGTTAGTCTGGGGGGCAGTGTTCAGGTTAGTCTGGGGGGGCAGTGTTCAGGTTAGTCTGGGGGGCAGTGTTCAGGTTAGTCTGGGGGGGGGCAGTGTTCAGGTTAGTCTGGGGGGGGGCAGTGTTCGGGTTAGTCTGGGGGGCAGTGTTCAGGTTAGTCTGGGGAGGCAGAGTTCAGGTTAGTCTGGGGGGGCATAGTTCAGGTTAGTCTGGGGGGGGCAGAGTTCAGGTTAGTCTGGGGGGGCAGTGTTCAGGTTAGTCTGGGGGGGCAGTGTTTGGGTTAGTCTGGGGGGGGGGCCGTGTTTGGGTTAGTCTGGGGGGGGCAGTGTTTTGGGTTAGTCTGGGGGGCAGTCTTCAGGTTAGTCTGGGGGGCAGTGTTCAGGTTAGTCTGGGGGGGCAGTGTTCAGGTTAGTCTGGGGGGCAGTGTTCAGGTTAGTCTGGGGGGGGCAGTGTTCAGGTTAGTCTGGGGGGGGGCAGTGTTCGGGTTAGTCTGGGGGGGGGCAGTGTTCAGGTTAGTCTGGGGGGCAGTGTTCAGGTTAGTCTGGGGGGCGGTGTTCAGGTTAGTCTGGGGGGCAGTGTTCAGGTTAGTCTGGGAAGGGGGCAGTGATCAGGTTAGTCTTGGGGGGGGGCAGTGTTCAGGAAACCCTGTAGGGAGGGCAAGAGGGCATGGGCAGCTCCACCCACCTCTACTGCCAGCACAGACAGATTAAACACTCCTCTCTCTACCACTCCTGTGAGGACCAGAGCGTAGAACATGCATCATAGAAACAGTCGGGGCGTCTCCCGCCGTCTCACCCTTCAGGAACATTCCTCCTTCCTGCTGAGAGCATCACGGGTTGTTCTCTATCAAGTGGTGCTACACGGCTTCCTCACCTGTCAGTGAAGTCATGTTCCTACTTTTCTTCATCTAAACTGTCACTTATTAAAGAATGACAGCCTTCCAAAACTAGAGTTCATTCCAATCTCTACGTCACAAGTTGTGTGATGGTTTGATCACATCCCTCCAGAAATTCTTGTTTTGTTATTGTTTTAAAATGCAATAGCCCCATTAAATAAGGAGGATTTTAGGGAAATGATAAGATTGTGCTAGTTGAGGTTAGTTAGGGTGATGCAGGACTAGTTGAGGGCCCATGCACACGTAAACACACACACACACCACACACACACACACACATATAAATACACACCTAAACACACACACACACAAAGAAATACACACCTAAACACACACACATAGAAATACACACCTAAACACACACACAGACACACACACATAGAAAAACACACATTGGAAGCTAACTTCAGCTCCTCACCCTAGGTTCATTCCAGGAACACATCTTATCTGGGCCAGGGTGGAGCTTGATGGATGGTGCAATTATGTGTGCTAGTTATCCTGAGTTTGAGAACCCCAGATTTTCTCTGGTGTGATTTTTCTCCTCCAGTGGGTTATGCGAGGTGTGTTGTTAAGGTTGAGAAATAGTAGGTCTATAATCTAAATGACTATTGATCAAAAGAGGTGGACAGTTAATTTGAGTGTTTGGGAATGTTGTTTTTGTTGATACTCGTTCATACCAGCAGCAGACTTCGAACGCTCCCATGAACGCAGTAACGAAAGCCGTCACCTGTATTTAGCGTCTTCAGGTCGCGGTCTTTGGATTCCCTTCCTTTTGATCTATTTATTCTTATTAGTTAGTTTTTTATGCTTTTAAAATATCTATGAGGTTATCACTGTCTTATTTGATTTTGGGACTCTTATTTTGGAAACTGACTTTACTTTTGGATATTTGTTCTCTAATTTCTATGAGGTAAATATTGATTTGATTCTTGACAGAGTACAAGTATAAAATAACACATATCAATACACAAATCAATTAGTAGAACAACCAATTCTAAAAATCCCTCACTCCAACCTCATCTCTTAATCACAGCATATACAAAACCGGTGCTGCAGCGTGAACGCACGCGCACTCAAACGACTTTGTAAGTCTTTCAAAATAAAAATACACAAAAGTGATCAGTCCAGGTCCAAGTGTCTGGCTCCAGGGTAGACAAAAATTACAAATAAATCAAATAGAATTAGGCCCTTGTTTTACCAGTCGTAGCCAGATCGTCTCTTTCGACTTGATCTGTCTCAGAGGCAGTTGTTGGCTGTCGTAGCTAGCAACCCGTCGATACTCGGTAGACGGTAGACTCGGCTTTCCAGTCCGCACTCCACTCCAAAACAGTACTCAAAGAACCAATCGGGTTGCAGACGAAAGTCAGTAGAAAGATGTAGGAGAAAAGGAAAGTACCCCGGCTGAGGCAGCTACAGTTCTCCAACCGTAGCAGAGCTATCTTCGGCTAGCCTAGTAGTAGTAGCCAACCGCAAAACCAAAACTAATCTGGGAAAACGAAACTTTCGCTATAGGCAAAATAAATAAATCTTCTCTCAATCAACCACTCTATTCACTCACAAAACAATAATGTACAGAACTAATTAAATCAATATCTTTGTCTTTTTCGTTCTCTTCAGTAAAATGCTATTCGTTGTTTTCTTTCTCGTCTCTCCTCTCTAGTCTCTCGTCTAGTTCGGTTAGCCTCTCTTTCTCCGCGCGAGAGAGGGCGAGACAACTAACTTTCCCGCCTGCTCCCCGAAAAATGCACTTTCACCCACAGCAATAAACAAATATGTACATGGATCCACACAGCATCAACCGGGGACCAAATCACACATCATTTTTCTATTTCAATGAATCAATAATAGCTATATCACTTTCGCGAAGATAATAGTTATTAATTTGTTACTTGTTATAAATAATTATCTTGTACATTTAATTAATTTGTGCCCTGTAACCCTTGGTTACTCTGGACTTCTCCTTGGTTACGTGGTTGTGTCGTTATGACCAGGTTACAGCTAGCTGTCCTGCTGTTAATCACACTGAACTTTTGAAACCAGTGTAATGGGAAAATTGCTGATCATGATATGGCCTCACATGGTGGTTATGTTGAACACTAGACATCATGATATGGTCTCACATGGAGGTTGAACACTAGACATCATGATATGGTCTCACATGGAGGTTGAACACTAGACATCATGATATGGTCTCACATGGTGGTTATGTTGAACACTAGACATCATGATATGGCCTCACATGGTGGTTATGTTGAACACTAGACACAGGCAGGGCTTCATTTGAGCCGCCCGGAACACGCCGGAAGTTCCGGAACATGTTCTGGAACCTTTTTTATTGGATCCAGCACCTCCTGTGTTACTATATTAATGCAGTCCATTTACTATGAAAATTTGTTTCGCCTAAATGGAGAAAAAAGAAATACTGTTTGTGTAGTGTTCAATGTTGTTATCTGTCTTGTTATTCTTTATATCCCATTGAAGTTCCACAAAAATCTTGTGTTTGCATTTTTTATGCGTTTTGAGGTTAATTTTCAGGGTAAGACAGAGGGGGAGGCCCTTCAAGCGACACTTACGCTTGTGCTGGTTGAGTAAGTCTACTCTGAGGGGTCCAGTCCTCCAGGGGCTGGTTCCTCCAGAGGCTGGGTCCTCCAGAGGCTGGGTCCTCCAGAGGCTGGGTCCTCCAGGGGCTGGTTCCTCCAGAGGCTGGGTCCTCCAGAGGCTGGGTCCTCCAGAGGCTGGGTCCTCCAGAGGCTGGGTCCTCCAGAGGCTGGGTCCTCCAGAGGCTGGTTCCTCCAGGGGCTGGGTCCCTCCAGGGGCTGGTTCCTCCAGGGGCTGGTTCCTCCAGGGGCTGGGTCCTCCAGGGGCTGGGTCCTCCAGAGGCTGGGTCCTCCAGAGGCTGGGTCCTCCAGAGGCTGGGTCCTCCAGAGGCTGGGTCCTCCAGAGGCTGGGTCCTCCAGAGGCTGGGTCCTCCAGAGGCTGGGTCCTCCAGAGGCTGGGTCCTCCAGAGGCTGGGTCCTCCAGAGGCTGGGTCCTCCAGGGGCTGGTTCCTCCAGAGGCTGGGTCCTCCAGAGGCTGGGTCCTCCAGAGGCTGGGTCCTCCAGAGGCTGGGTCCTCCAGAGGCTGGGTCCTCCAGAGGCTGGGTCCTCCAGGGGCTGGTTCCTCCAGGGGCTGGGTCCTCCAGGGGCTGGTTCCTCCAGGGGCTGGTTTCCTCCAGGGGCTGGGTCCTCCAGGGGCTGGGTCCTCCAGGGGCTGGGTCCTCCAGGGGCTGGGTCCTCCAGAGGCTGGGTCCTCCAGGGGCTGGGTCCTCCAGAGGCTGGGTCCTCCAGGGGCTGGTTCCTCCAGGGGCAGATGGCTGGGCGAGGGCTGTGGCTGGTGATAATGAGTGAGAGTGTTCATGCTGGGTTTTGTGTGTGTTCATCTGTGTGTGTGTGTTTCATCTGTGTGTGTGTGTGTGTGTGTGTTCATCTATGTGTGTGTAGCTGCAGCAGTGGCATGCTCAGCAGGAAGAGGTTGCCAAGTTGGAGGCAGACGTAGCCAGCAGACGTCAGGAGGAAGAGGAGGAGCGACTGAGGAGGAGCCAGGAGAGAGACTCCGCCCTGAGGACACGGCAGAAGCACAAGGTGACACCCTCTCTTGCCCCCTGCCACCTGCCCCCTGTCAACACCCACACCAGCCTCTCAGCCTCCCCAGCATCCGCTGGGTCATTCAGCCTCTCAGCCTCCAGTATGTGTGCCTCCTGTTCTTCTAAACACATAAAATCAGGAAGTGTTTCTGTTCATGTGTGTGTGTGTGTGGTGTGTGTGTGTGTGTGGTGTGTGTGTGGTGTGTGTGTGTATGTGTGTGTGGTCCTGTCTTAATAGACTCCCTCCTGTGGGGAGTGCCACGGGACAACAGATAATATTGAGGGAGAACCTCTGATTAATGGCGGTGTTTAGGCTGAAATGGATTACATATACTTCTGTAGAATCGTCTGGCAGACAAGGAAATATCATCTCATTCATTATGTGTACTGCTATTGGATTTCTGCACCATCATAATCGATAGGACATGAAGATGTGAACGTTTCTCTGCCGAGCCTTGTGGATAACTTCTCTGTGTAGGAGTAGGTGTTGATGTTGTTGCTGTTGTGAGTGTGTCAGGTGCAGCAGTTCTACACGGCACAGCAGAGGCAGAGGGAGGAGCAGGAGAGGAGAGACCAGCGGAGACTGGAGGAGCTGAGGAGAGCCATGGCAGAGCAGGCCAGGAGAGATAAGGAGAGGTGAGACGCAGACCTCCAGGACACCAGAGGAAAGGCCCTCCCACTGACAGGCCTTCATTAGTTTCCTCCAGCAGGATGGAGAACCATCCTAACATCTCCCTTCTGCTTATGTCAAGTATCCTCCAGTTTGTCCCATCATTAGTGATATCTGTGTAGTGTCACTCTGATATCAGGGCAGAGGGAGGGGGGGGCTGGTGGCTGGGAGGAGAGGAGTGGAGGGAGAGAGATGTGGAGGTTTGATGAGTGGAAGGTTGAGGGAGAAAATGTGGGTAGGGGAATCGGAGGTGGAAGGGAGCAGATGGGGTGGAGTGGATGGGAGAGCAGGTGGAGGTGACATAGGTATATTCGGTTTAGTTATAGGGGGTGGCTTTTCTGTCTTGTGTCTCGTCTTGTTTCGT
>CAEFZP010003037.1:0-58691 GCA_903064625.1 Mallotus villosus
TGGCCCAAAACCCTTTCTTCAGCAAATGTTTTACTCAATCAAATTGTTTGGTCCGGATTTGAGCATTGGCGAAACTGAAGGTGTCAGAATAATTACAAAACAAGCGTCAAAGTTGTCGTGTGTGAGTCTGGCCAATCATGAAATAGCTGTGTCGTCATTTGAAGCCGTGCAGTTGCTCTTGAGAAAATGCGCTCGTCTACACAGCCGGCAGTTCTCGAATCGATCTCACGGTACTTTGATGGCTACGTCACAGTGACCTAGCCTCGGCGCCGTCTCAAGTCGGACAAAAAGTCTAACCAGAATTCACTGTTTCAAGTCAGCCGCCTGCAGCCAGCTGCAGCGCTGCATGAAGCGAGGTCATGTCGAACGCACCTATTGTCAGAGCATTAGCAACATTAGAAACAACATTAGCAAGCCAAAACTCTTTCTAGCATGTGTATTGACAGGGGGAGCCTAACCTGTCACCTGTGTTGTCGATGCCTCGAGAGAGAAAAGAAAGGTATCTCCGGTATCTTTGGTCGTACAATGTGTATGACGTCTCTGACATTGTAAAAGTATTTTTAGAACAAAAAAACGACTTAAAAAAAATCCAGCAGTTAGTATTTTTTAGTATAGTAGTTTTTTTGCCTCCCCTTTCGAATTCCAAATTCAAATTACTGGAAAAATAAATAAAATTAACAGCTACATCCATGAGCCTACAGCAGCAAATATGAGATGCGACTTGAAAATCGTCAATAATGTTGAATGTTGTGTGAATTTGTGACGATTCTGGTGATAGAGGTAGATGTCCCTGTCTGCCTTCGATCTTGTGCAGCACGCGTTGGTCTGAAGATAACCACGCCCCTGTCGTTTGCATGTGAGATCGGAAATAAATGTGGAGGGGTAATAAATGTGGAGTGGTAATAAATGTGGAGTGGTAATATATGTGGAAATAAATGTGGAGTGTAAAAGTCTCAAAAAATAAATACATTTGGCATTAGGAAATAAAAGTCCCATTAAATAAATAAATGTTGTCTTTACAAAAACGTCATTTTGAAATAAATACATTTATTATTGATATATTTATTGCCATCTTTGTTTAATTTTAGGCTTTATTTCATTGCCATATTTATATATTTATGTATTTATATATGTATTTACAGATCTATTTATTTATTTAATTTGGACTAAATCGGCGTTCCATATAAAACATAGTTTTCACGTGACGTCCAATGGACACGCCCCCCTGGAGGGCAAAAAATACTTTCCGCTGCCCGCCACCCATTATAAAGTCATACATTTACGTTGAGTCTGCTTTTGTTTAGGCATAATGCCGGATAGTTGTTGTGCTATCAGATGCACTAATTGCAGAGGAGACAAGCATGGACTGTGTTCCTACAGAATTCCGTCCGATAAAGAAAATATAGAGGATTAGAAGATTGTGGATTTGTGCCATTAAACGTAACGCTACCTCTGTCTCCGGGGAGGGCATACAGGCAGCCGTCCAAATATACACGTATTCTCAGCGAACACGTCATCAAAGCTAAGCACAAGTAAAGTTAAACACAAGTATATGAATTATCGTATTTTTAGCCATAAAACACATCTTTATGTAATCGGTTTGACATAGTTTGTTGTGTATCGAGGCGACCAACTGCTATGGAAGGCCAACTGTGCCAAAACGTCTAAATTTGCGTGTGTGTACGGACGTCAAAAATGAACGTGTACAGACGTTCATTTTTTACGTCTGTATACGTTATGAACGTGTACAGACGTTCATTTTTTGACGTCTGTACACGTTCATTTTTTACGTCTGTACACGTTTTGACGTCTGTACACGTTCATTTTTTACGTCTGTACACGTTTTGACATCTGTACACGTTCATTTTTGACGTCTGTACACGTTTTGACGTCTGTACACGTTTATTTTTTACGTCTGTACACGTTTTGACGTCTGTACACGTTCATTTTTGACGTCTGTACAGGTTTTGACGTCTGTACACGTGCATTTTTGACCTATCATTTAGTATTTGGGACAGTCCATTTGTGTGGGGGAGAGCCACTTGTGCGGTTGATCCGGTATCACACTCCAGTCCAGTAGGTGGCGGTGATTCACCTATAGGGGCTACCTTGTTTGCTAACCGGCATTAAAATAACAAAAGAAGAAGACTGAACATTTTAAACATATTATGTTTGTGGCTAATGTAACGCCTACGTATAGCAGCAAAGCAGAGCAGCGATCTGACCGGCAAACTAATTATATAAACACTTAAAAGTCGTTTTCAAGCCATCCAGTGAAAGGGTGTATTGGTGACTTGTTGTAGCACACTAACATAGCACAACTGGCACAAATCCACCAACCTTATATAATGTTTTAGCAGCGGGACTTTTCGGCAGTTCTTCATTGAATTGAATGATATCCCCGGCAAACAGGAAGTTCGAATACAACGGAACTAAAAAAGGTGGTCGGGGCGGAATAAGGTGAATAGTATCCTAGCTAACTACATGGCCGATACTTTGTTCATGAAAATCTTGATATTGATTTGGGGACAGTGACATGGATGGTTAGCTAGCAAATATTCTTGTCAAACATACTATAGAATTATATTTACTCTTTGTCAATCGTACACAATGTTATTGCCTTTGAATCTTGCTAGTATAACGTTAGCTTTCGGGCTAATAGCTCTGCTGACGTACGTTGACAATGGAACTATTTTTTAGTTGCGGAGGAACAATGGCGATTTTTTTTTAAATCAATAACTGTGTTTAAATGTTAATTGGTTGACAATAAACATTTTTATAAAAGCACGCCATGGCTACGGCCTAACACCACCCGTGGAAATATCCCTTAGACCTACCAACCCCACTCGCAAAAATTGTAAAATAAAGCTTATTATATAGATTATCTAACGTAGCCTACAAGCAATTACTGTAGCTAGCTAGAGAGTAGGCCTACGTGCAGGTCCGTTGCTAGGAATTCTGGGGGCCTTAATGTTGCAGGGCGGCAGCTATTTTTTTGAACATATTTGTTTATCCAAATATATCGTAAAATATGGTGTATTTTATCATCCTGCAGTCGAATTCGAAAGCGGCTCGCCGAAAACATTTTACCAGCTGCCGAAACGATCGCTGCAGATCGCGACGCTTCGCAGCCTGTGTGGCCGGTCCAATTTGATAACATGGGCGCTGTTAAGGATAAAGTTCAAACTGGGTGTTGAGAGGAAGAATGATACAAGGTTAAGCATCGGACCAAGTTATTTGTAGTTTAATTAGTAATGATGCAATCACAAGATACACAATGAAAACAACACACCAACACACTCCGTAGTCTAGTACAATGAATCAGTCGATGATGCACCAGCAGTTGTCCCACCAAAACAGAGTCTAGAATAGAACAAACGAAGGCCTTCGTTGAGAAAGTGGTCGTGACAGAATATCAGAGAAAGTTCTGCCCATCCCAAGTTCTGTCTCCCCGCCCTTGGGAGACAGGTCTTGTACTCCCCAGAGAGGGAGGTCTGGTGAGTGGCCATTGGTCAGGAGACCTTGGGGTGGCAATTGTTAACCAATTAAATGTCCAGGGCGTTCATGCTGGCGCAAGGTGGGCAGTCAACGGAGCTGGTGATGTTAGGAGAGGGAGGGGGCAGAGAAGACCCACAGGTCTGGTGCAATCCAAGGGGGGGTTGAGTTCTTCAGGGTTGAGAGCAGGTCATCCCGAGGTCCTGATGATATACAGGGTGGGGTCTTCAAGGGGAATGGGAGAGGGTAAGACCACTCCTAGGTCTGATGATGTAAAGGGGCAGATGGGGCAAGGTCTCCAAGGGGAAGGGGGCATCCAGTGAGAAGGGGGGGGGGCAGGGTCTCCAGGGAAACAGGGGTTATATTATCCATAGGTGGTAAGAACTGTCCGGTCTGACTCGTCCTGAAGCAGAGAAGAGTTACGTTCCCAGCATCACCTTATCTCCCAAGTTGACACTTTTACTCCCATAAGCTGACTAGCTCATTGTGCTCACAACAGTCCCTGAGCGTCACAAACTCGCCTCCCAAGTCAGTATGCCTGACATCTGCATTCTTGTCCACACACCAAAGTTACATTTCAGTGTTTCTTATCTGTTACTTTATTAAATCAATTGATCACATTCAATATTTGTATCTTAGTTATTAGCATTACAAAACATGTGTGTTTACATATTCATATTAGATAATGATTGGTATAGCAGCATTGATCAGCAGTATAATGCTATCATTCCCTCACAATCCCTCCATTGAGACTTTCCATGAATTGTATTTACCGAGGTTTCTTTCTGGACTATCAAACTTTATGAGCACATGGACAGGTAACCCTTTTGAACTGAAACATTTCCTGTGTTGCATACTGTGAGGATCCAGCAAAGTGTGGGCCTTTGCACTGCTTTGATGTACTGTATTAGACCTATATTCCATCCAGTTACTGCAGCTGTTGTTCAACAAAGAGTTACACTCTTAGCAATAGCACTTATTACAGTATATCGTACCACTGAGAAAAAGTTCAAATGCCCTGAACATGTATCTAAAGCAGACTAAAGAGGAAAAACATCTGTGCACACGTGTGCGCGCACACACACACACACACACAGATACACAAATGCACTCACGCACAAGCGTACACAAATAAATAAGGACATTGTTTAAGGCACAGCCCTGAGGCCAAATACAAGTGGTGTGTCACATCTGGTTTAGTTTGTCTCCCTCCCTTCTTACCCCCACGATTTACATGTTTGATGTTGTATCCATTTGATCACTTTGTACAGCAGAGCTTATACATGGGATAAGTATGTATAATAATAAACATTCTCTCAACAAGAGTTTTTCCAAATACAGCAACACCATCGCCATTAGGGATGATAGAGTAAGAATCAATCATTTACATAATAAAACATTATGTACAGCTTAATAAATATATATACGGTCTGTGAACAGAGACAAACAAGAAAAGTCCATTAACAGGTAAGGTTGTCCGGTGAGGAAAAGAAACAAAAAATATGGCACGCAAACTTTAATAATAAAAACTAACATTATATTTAGGACTATTACGTCTAAATTTCATTGTAAAGCCAGGATCAAATCTCTGGACACAAGTCATTAATCCTTAATGTCTGAAAGATTATAGTATTATAAGTACATATCCTACCAAAAAACTGATAGGGAGATCTAAATAGGTGGTCCACCAAATTTTGCTAGCTACGTGTGTTCTACACAGTGCTGTCTTGACATAGGATGGCATAACAGTAACATAAATAATGTATCCATGTAACACTGTCTACTATACACCAGTGAATGTATAATGCATTTATATTGAGACACACCCATAATGCACTTGAACACTTGCTGACAGTGCATTACTTTTCATTACAGCAAATGTAAGTGCACACAATTTCGTCTGTAATTCATTTCCATATACAGATGTTTCATAGCGGAAGTGTTAAAAAATTGAATAAATAACACCTAATAAAACTTTTTGAAAAATAAAAAGTCACTTGACAAAAGGGTGTGTGGTGCATTGTGCAAGTTAAGCAAAGAAGAAGAAAAAGGTTTTGAAATAAAGGAGAGCAATAGGGTTAAAGTAACATATTGTCCCGCAAAAGTAACTAGAGAGCATGCAATTTCTGGAGAAATTGTGAGGGTGTGCCTGCTTGTCCGTCCCTTTAAGTTTTTCCCTTCTAGTGATATTTTCAAGCATTTAGCCTACTCATAGTCTATTGCATAATAATTCATTAAGAACACCCTTGGAAAGAAGCTACTGTAACAACGTTATCACTGGAAATATTTCTGATGGAATCGCGATTCAAACAGTAGCTCTATGTCTGCTAACTTATGACATGCCCCCCAAAACGTAATAAGCTTGACATTTATTTAGTGAAAAATCGCTCATGCATAAAAAGCTCAATAGCGATCATTGTCAGTAACAACGCAAAATGCGATATAGCCCTTTGTGGAGAAGCTGCCCCGGTAAATTGTATACTACAGTACAGTGTTCGTCTTGGTGGCGATCGTTGGTTGAACGTTCCGTTGTACGGTTTAGGCTGAAATTAAATATTGCTTTGATGAACAGATTGACAAGTTTAGGCTGTGTCAATGAAGTTCGGGTTAGTAGTCAGACAGTTTCACCTATTGAAATACTTTTGATTTAAGGGAGTGCCGAACATGTTCTGTCGCCGTTTGACTTCCTACTGTAAACAGCTGTGGATGTTTTTGTTAGCTACAGTGTCTCGCGTAGGCTACAGCGTTGCAGTACTCGTTTGAAATCACAGGTAATGATTATTTCACCAACCAATCGTTTACTTGTAATCTAATGTCATAATAAATCGTACAACGAAAATGTATTTGTGAGTAATGTTTATTTTAACGATTGAAAACAGATGCATCATAGACCGCTGTAGTATGTGTTGTCCGGGCAACATACATAGGCTAATGTCATGATGCTAATGCTTCTGTGAAATAGTAGACTACCGTTTCCGAAAGTAGATGTAGTTCCTCAATAATATTAGCTTTTATTATATGGCAACGACAGTACGAGCCTTCTGATTGGCTAATGGGTAGTCATGCCAAACCCGTATTGACCAGCGGTCCAATAAGTATTGTTATTGCCCTCCTCTGACGTCATCTTCAAAATTAGCGATATCGAAGTCAACTGAGTCCAGACGATACTGAAGACATCAACAGCTAACTACATTACACTTCACAATTGTGTTTCATATCACAAAGTAAAAATTTTTCTGCTTTTTGTTTTCTGCAGCTGCCTTGCAGTAGCGTTAAAGCTATAGTTAGCCTAGCTATCTCCCAGAAGTTAACAAGCTGCTAAACTAATGTTCTGCTAGAGTAGTCACGCGTGTTTCGTGGCGTCAGTGACTGTGGCTAGCAAGTTAGCCTGGTAAATAAAAAGACAAGCAACTCAATGGCTACCAACTTTTGACATGACGTTTTCTAAGTAATCAAAATATTGACGGATGCTAGGGGGGTCTTCTATGCACGTCGTATCTAATGCGTCGTTGCTAACTGTGCCGACGCTGTGACGTAGGCTATTATAACTGAGTAGTCTACCCTTTGCCGACAAAATCAACTTTATGCCACAAAAACGTTGTATCCTCCTAAACTGTGCAATGGAACGTAAACAAAAGTAATGCCAACACAATCGAGACCAAGACGAAACTTTTGACACTGTCGTTTTCTATGTAGTCCAAATATTGACCGAGCCTTAGGGGGGCAAAAATAATAAGAATAATAATAAATATATATGTGAGATAACAAAGGATGCGCCACGATTCGTGGCACACCCAATTATACCGAAATGGAATAATGGAACATAAAGCACATGTATTGGGTGTGCACAATGTACTTTGTACAGGCTTTGCTACAGTACTTTCTTAACAATGACTATGGAGTATATACATTTACGTACTCTGTGAAAAGCTAGATAGACTCCTGATCGTGACTCGATCCTAGCTACCTACACACCATATGCGGCACATACATTTTTAGGTAGGTAAATTGGTCTAGTTAGTTTGCTAGTGCCACTTCTATGATGTAGCTAGCTACTACCAGTTTGCTCGGTGACGCATGAGCGGAGCTAAAGTTATTTCTTCACAGATAAGTAGTGTTACTGATAATATTATATTTTACTGGGCAATATAAGGCTACTTATGACAGCTACTACTAAACATAAAATATACTTACCGAAAGCTCTCCTGGGTCCATCGTTGTCTGCCTTGCATCCCAACTCCAGCCACGACGAGTCTAAAGGCCTAATATGCTTCTGCGTTTTTCGAAAAACGCAGAGGAGGGAACGCCCTCGTCTCCGTGGAACGCCCTCTGCGTGCTCTCCGTCAGCCCTCGGAGAGCTTTTGACGGATTGACGTGCACCTCCTGAATTTTTTAACTATCCGTCGAAATTACGCAGAGCGATGGAGAGCGACGGAGACCCCCTTGGCTGTGATTGGTCCGTATTAAGAAGTCAGGGGCGGGTTTGCCGCTATGGGTTGCCGTGACCAACAAGACCAGGGGTGGGGAACGTCCGACCTGCGGGCCATATGCGGCCCAAAAAATCATTTGGTCCAGCCCGCCATGGCATGGCAGGCACCATATTATTAGGTGCATTATTCGTTGGCAGCAGGACTATTTTAATATGTGGAAGAGGACCGTGGAGGCGCTCAGCGTCGCGTTCTTGCAAATCAAGCCCCAATACGTTGTTGGTTTGGGCTATACCCGGAATGTTTACAACGTCTGGCTCCGCACCTGATTAACACTCGGATCGATAAGCAGTCTCTAAAATGGTAGCAATATAAAAACATATACGATCCCTTTCCGTAATCATAATAATAACCCCCCAGAAATGTTCACTGCACACCCAGTCAAAGCAGGCTGCTCTTCCAGCTAGCATCACAAACATCACCAAAGAGATCGAAGCAGTTTTTACAATTCATATTTCAGCTAAACAGTAGCCTACATGTAAATTGGCATTTGAATTCAAATGTGACGAGAAATGGGCAGTGTAGTCGCTGAAACTGTGCATATTTTATTGATGAAACGGCTCATTTGTAAATTTGCTCCGAGTTTTCGATAACCTATAGCTAGCATCGCAGTGCAGCGCCACCTACTCTTCTGGCGGTGAATTGTTTTCAGCACCCACAGCCTACGGAGAACTATAAACGAAGTCTATCCGTGTGTATCCGTGCGTATCCGTGAGCCCGCCCACCCGAAAACGGAGACGCAGAAGCATATTGAGGCCTTAACCCATAGAGCAGTGTTTCTCAAACTTTTTCAGACCAAGGACCACTTGGCCAATAAATAAAAACTTGCGGACCATCTAACTAAATAGACCACTTTCATGTTTACCAACATTCAGGATGCGCGCGCAGCTAGGTTTCAGAAAACCGGGAAAGGAAAGCAATGGCAAAAGGACCACACGGATCATACAAATAGTTAGATTTAAAAGACCAAAAAGTCAGAGGAGGACAGCCTTAGAGAGAGAAAAAGCGATTCCCCATTGATCTGTCGGATCAGAATTTTGATTTGGGTCACGAAAGTCTTGACATTTGAGTGAGAATGTCGCCCGGGAACAGACCGCATAGTGGAGCGGCAGCCATGTCTTCGCGTCATGTCACAAAGTTCATAATTTTACAGTTTTACAGTCAATTCAACATCTAAAAAGTCGAGCAGGGCAGCTTTCAAGAGGGAATATGGGAATTCTGCTTTTAGCCAGCTAGTCCGATTATTTTTGTGATTTGTTTAAACTTGCAATTTGAGTGTGAGACTGCGTCCCCATTAGCCTCAGTCAGACTCATCGCTCACTGGCAGTGTGCACAATATTTCGGCCCGGCAATCGGTAGCCTATCTGAGAAAACGTTTTAGAAAAGACGGCCTGGACCCAACCATCTCACAACCAGAGAGGCTCTGGTACAACCCATGCAGAGGCTGCGATGTCAGAATGCGGAACGTGTGTAGCTCATTTTAATAGGCTACTACTGACTGTGTATCTTCGTTCTGAGTTGTATGTTAGAAATGTCGCAATAATTTACTTGTGGCCGTCGCGGACCACTACGGGGGCAGTACGGACCACCAGTGGTCCGCGGACCACACTTTGAGAACGACTGCCATAGAGGTATCATTAAGTAGAGAGAGCCAAAATTGTCTTCCAAGATGGCGTCCCCATTCATTTCTATGATAAGTGCTCAGTGGCGCAGTGAGGCAAGCTAGAGCGCGAAACGGACAGCGCCATCTTTCTACTTCCGTGTCTTCCGGTCTAAACTAGGAAAAAAGTGAGCCCCTAGCTTTAAACGGGCTCTCTTTTTTCCTAGCTCTGAGCTGGCTCCGAGACTCGTGCACGCTTGCAACTAGCTGTACACGTCAAACTTTGCGACAACCAGCCGCGAGCTTGTGAGCTGGAGCTAAGGCATTGCAGAAAACTGTCAGAATGTGGTACAAGTCCGATCAAGAAGCAGATACATGTGAACTTCAATCAATACTGTAATATTATACGTGCAATGCCTATACGTTGTTCTTTTTGCTCCGTGTTTTTAGTTTGACTGCCAAGTATTGTGTTGGATTAAAGAAACTGCAAACTTGAATATCTGGCTCCGTCGTTGTTCTATCTCGGCAAAGCAAGCTAAATTAAGCCTACAAGCTATAGGCCTACCTATGTTACTATTATAATGATGATGAGTGTTGCTTACTATTACTAGCTTATTGTTAATGCCATTGTTGTAGTGTTAACTGACATAAAGTTCTAACAATATAACGACCATAACAATATTGTCGTTATCAGACATGATTTATTCATCTTCGTCTTTGCTCCAGAATAACATGTTATCTACAATGACGCCGTAACATGCCACGATATTATAACTAATTATAATAGGATATAATTAGCCTACTTTATCATGCAATGAGAATAATCGCGTTCATTAGCCTACAAAATGGTTAAATATGCTTTAAAATAACGGAAATAAACTCTACAAACAACCGTCATGTATATGTGCAAGCATTTGTAAAACGTGCTACAATTAAGGCAGGCAATTTTAGATTACCAAGTCCTTTCTTCTTGTTCTCATTCAGCTCAGGTAAATCAGCGACTTGATGATGTTCCCTTGTGTGCTCGTCCCCTGTTAGTATCCGCGAACACGTTTCGAGGCAACTTTTCTTGACGTAGGCAAATAAATGGGGTGCTAGTTTACCCATTTCGGATTGGTTTCAAACATAGCAAAAATCTGGAAAAAATATTCTATGAAAAAGCTAGTAGTATGAGCCAGGTTCGAGTATCGAACAAAAATTATTGGGGGAGATAGTTTTGTAAATGTTGACTGGAGTTAATAGATTAAAAACGACCGGAAGACACGGATGTCAAGTCTAAGATGCAATACCACCTACATCCACCGGGGCCGTTGCCTCAAGCCAAGGGGCGAGGGGTGGGGGCTTGGTCTAACCGCTTGATCCACCCAGCAATGTTACGTTGCCTTAAACGTCACTCGACCGCTATAACGCCGACTGGTGGCATGGAGGCTTTACAGCTACTGAGGCACATATTGACGCACGCACACGCACACGAGTTGTGGATTTGTACCAAGGCAGAAGTGTAGCAAAAGTCACGTGTAGAAACAGCGCCAAGTGAGAGGCCAGACTTTGTGACAACATTGTTTTACACATACACAAATCTCAGTGCGCATTTGTGGATCGTGGTTTGTGGATTGCGGATCGCACACATTTGTGGATCTTGCTGTGCATTTGTGAATCATGTTGGGCATTTGTGAATCGTGCTGTGCATTTGTGAATCGTGCTGTGCATTTGTGGATCTTGCTGTGCATTTGTGAATCATGTTGTGCATTTGTGAATCGTGCTGAGCATTTGTGAATAGTTTTGCTACAATAATGACCCCATACAATTGGACCCTACTCATAAATATGGCAGCGTTCTGTTTGGAAGTGACGTAGGTGGCATCTATGAATAGGCTACAGACAACGTCGCGGCACTGCACTCCCTTGGACTATAAATACTGTTGGAAACTAAACCTATTCTAATTCGTATAGCCTACTACACAGAGATTCCTGGCGTAGATATATAAATCATATATTTAAATTAATTTGTCTGTGATTTAACTGTCATTTGTGTAAGTCAGAGGCTTGTTTGTGAATAGGAGATCATGGTCTACTGACTATTTTCATTGTTCTCTCCTCGTGTTAAACCACACCTCACTACCCTCAGAGGAAGTGCTACTTGTCTATCATCAAGTTTCTCATCTATGCTCACTGCAGTCAGTGTAGGCTACTATTTGTGTTAGAACCAGCCAGGTAAAAAAAAGAGGTCACTTGACATAATACGTTTTTAGGGCATTGCCTCAACATCATCCTAGTTTCACTGACTGTTGGGCCCAAAACAAAAATATGTATGCTTTTACCGCAATTACAATAGGAAAACAAACAGGGGAGTGCAGAAATGTATCCTTTGACTTTTGAAAGGAGCCTTTAATCCTGGCATTTGGGAGAGTACAGAAAGTGGGCACAACCATCTGAGTGGAGTTAAAGACTAATTATACTATGTGTGTTATTGGTAAGAAGTAAGCAACAAGGGAAAAAATCCTTCAGTGCACAAACTGGTAGTATTTTACATACTCAAGAAAAAGGTACTGAATCAGCATTAGCCAGATAAACTGTATACCAGTGTCCCCACAAGGATTGTGAAGCAGTGAAAATGTATAGTGTTTATTAGTATACCGTAAACCACATCTGTGAAAAACACAAACCGAGATCACAATAACTTACAACAAAAAACAAGATTTAAAGATTTTATAATTTTATTATAAAATATAGTAGTCTGATCCTGTTTAAACACACCTAACAAGTCAGTATGTACATAATCCATGTTATATGATCAATCAAATGAAAGGGAACAGGGACTGATGTAAGAAACCAAGAAGCCACACCGTCAGTTATGTAGCTACTATCGCTTTGCTGAACACCAATATACTAAAGGGCATTGCATTCAACAAAGGTACCAAGAACAGATATATACAACTGGTTAAATAGGGCAAAAATACATACTTTTAGTATATGAGAAGAATTTCATGTTCCCCATGATAAAAAAAAAGCATTAGCTCTGAACATCTCAAATAAGGTTATTGAAATAAGGTTACAGGAAATATTGATGTAACGTACTGTAGATGTCACGAAGAGGTAGGTTCCAAGTACATTTTGGAAAGGACATGAAAATATATTATTGAATTTCTGTCACTAATAAAGATGGACTTCCTGGGGAAATATATAATATTCAAAGACAAATCATGTAGAAACAAGACAGCTTCACTTTCTACATTCAATTGACTGATTTGAACACATGAATCCATATAAGATCTGTTAAGTAGGTATACACAACCTTGTATCTTTGTAATTAGGCTAGTCCTTGTCTACGAACGATAAATAACAGATGGAACTGAGAGGATTTATAAATGGAGGAAAATTCACAAGAGTCATGATCTAAAAACAAACAAACATGGAGGCCCTGGACACTTTATAAGGTCATTATTTTCTCCAGCAGAACATGGGTACATCCAACCGTTCAATGTTTTCTACACAGTTAAAATTGCACTTTAACTGACCTGCCAGAGATTTGGATGTCATCAAATGGAAAAAGAGCAAGAATCTGAAAATACATGAAGATTTTGGAAGTTAGACATAATCAACATCTTTTGTCCGGTGGCTAAAATATGTAAATTATTTAATGGAATAACCAAACCAAATTGTATTTTTGACCAACTAAGCAATAGTTATTCTTCAATTTATACACAATTTCATTAACAATATAGGAAACTCACATCATCATTGCCATCTGCTAGATCCAGGGCTGTCTCATCCTCCATGTTCCTCAGCATCTTGTCAGCCCCTGAGCGACACAGGAGGATGGCTATGGTGGTGTCCTGCCTACCCACTGCCAGGTGAAGGGGTGTGCAGCCATTAAACATGGCCGCATCCACATTAGCTGCCTTGGTCAACAGTAGGGTCACAGCAGTAATGTCATGGAGCTCCACAGCCAAATGAAGAGCAGTCTTTCCACTTGTACCTTCCTGGAGAAAGTCAAAAGAGTTATAGGCAAATAATAATACAAAAATAGCAATATTTTATCAAACGTTCACTAAAACGTAGACAAAGTTGAAGTAGGTTTAAGAGTTCTTGTAGTTCAACAATTAAACCTTGTAAAAAGAGTGGCGTTGTGTAAGGTCAGTCTGCTGGATAGTTCACTTTTCTATATCCATCGATGAGTCAGACATGTTGCCTGTCCTCTATCATGTTGAGCCATGCTAGAAAAAGCCTGTACACATCACACTACAGGGCTCAGCTCCACATCACACGACAGGGCTCAGCTCCACATCACACTACAGGGCTCAGCCCACATCACACTACAGGGCTCTTTCCCCCTCCCCCAGCCCCAAACTTTGAATCTGTCATAAACCACTGAGTGCCGGGCATATTACTATCAGAGCACAGGTACAGCAAATATATCAAATTAATTCATTGTATTTGTATAGCCCTTTTTACAAGCAATGTCACAGAGGGCTTCACATGCGCCCAAAGAACTGCCCATCAACCAACCTATACCTTCAAGAAAGAAAGATGGGTTGGATTAATTATTATGACACTAATATGAGAACAAATAAATATTTTGGGGGGTTTCAGCACAAACCTGAACATTGAGGTCAGCCCCTTTTTTCATGAGGAGTTTTATCAGACGATGGTGTTGGTTCAGAGTGGCCAAGTGGAGGCAGGTGAGACCTAAAACAAGAGGAGTCTTTTAGAACAGGCATCCTCGATTAAGTAAACAGTGCAATTATAGAAAAATAATAACTATCATTCAGTAGTGACACACACAATGACAGCTGGTGGTGATATTGGGTGGGCTGGCTAAAAACGTGTAGGCTATTATACATTAATGAATAGTTCACACTGCAGCAAAAACAGAATTACATGCGACATAGCCAGTTACAACAACTTAACAGAAAACCACATTCTTAGCTACACTGGTCGTTAGCCAGTCCTTGCTTTCAAACCAACTTACACAAAACGTACACTAGCACCACTAGCACCTGACTGTACTGTCTATAGGTCTGCGTCATTGATCAAAAGGTCAATGGCCTGTGTGGGCTGAATTAATTAATGAATTATAAATAATTCATTAATCAAGTCTGAATTGGCAACAAATCAAGAGGTGTGCCAGACACCTGTCACTCACAAGTCCCCACTCTTGTACAGTACCTGCTGTCATTGGTCAAAAGTCAGTGGCCTGTGGGCTGGATTAATTTATCAGCAAATCAAGGGGGCTGCCTCAAAACCTGTCACACATTATGAAAATGAATGGTTGCTAAAGCATTTGGGCTAGAAAAAAAGCCAATTTATACCAGCCATTCTTGGACACACACGCATGAAGTGGCACGTACACGTACACAAACGCGTGTATGCAGAAGTCTCCAATGCCACTTCTACGGAGTAATTGTTGAAAGAACACATGTGAGCCTTTCATGTCCTCTACCAAAGCTAAACCCCAGAGACAGCAATTACTTTATTTGCAGTATGTCCTACACACTGCCTCGTGTAGGACACACGGCAGTACAACCAAACATGCAGACAGGCACATCCTTGCATAGACTGCAACACATAAACAGGAAGTAGCGCTAAATCGAAACATAACATCACTGGCTCATACAGCCTCCCGGAATCACAACAGCAGCTGATATTGTTCAGCTCACCTTTCCAGTTCTGGGTCTCCAGTACAGGGGCCAGCTTGCTGTTGGAGATGTTCCTGGTCAACTCAGCTGCACAGTCGAAGAGGCCCTGCTGGCAGGCTACGTGGAGCGGGGTGTTCCCATCCTGGTCCTGCGGTTCCAGACTCGCCCCTTTCTCCACAAGGCTCTGCACCAGTAAGGGCAGGCTCAGGTAGGTGGCCAGGTGTAACGGCGTCTGGTGGTCAGGTAAAAACACACACACAGGGTTAATAACATGGAGTGTTATTGTGATTTTGTGATTTTGTTAAGATGTGATTTGCAGTCATATGTCATCAAGGTAATCCCATCTGCCCACCATAAAATGTGCAATGAAAAGTTCTGTATGTACGGGGGTGGCACAGGAAAGAGGAGGGATTAGTACATTGACAGTATGCCCACTACTTCATACTAGACCACCGATACAGTACCTGACATTCAAAAAGGCTGAACTCTTGATGGTTACTTTCAGGGTAAAAAGGGGCATTAAATAAAAATAAATTATGCGTTTAACTTTCTACATGTGTGGACTGCACGGTGACTCTTCTAGGGAAACTAATGACTAATCTAACCAAAAGAGCCAACATATTTGCATGGCTTTTGGTAAACTGCAGACAACAGGGCTCACAGTGACTCACAGCGTAAAATGCTGACAGATAGTTTGTCCTGCTAAGACCGAGTTTGTCATAAAAAGCTGACAGCAAGCCTTTGCCTGCCATACCCCCTGGAACAGGTTATTGCCCTTTAGCTTGATTCTTCTGATACGTGTCCCCTATCCAGTCTCACTTCTTTGTTGACGTCTTTTTTTTTCCCCACTTAGTGAGAAGAATACTCCCTAATATTTCTCCAAATTGTGTCCTTTATGAATAAAGTAGAGGGGAGTTTACTTTACGTATAAAGGGATGGGTATAGCTCAGTTGTTGCAGATAAGAGGCTGCAGGAACATTTTGAGAGTGTCCATAATGAATATGTCATTATTATAAAGTCCCTTATGAAATAGCATACGATCCTCCCCCTAAGACGGTATGTACCGAAGAATAGGGAAACTTTACAGGCAGCAAAACCAACAGTACTTGCACCACACAGATATGAGGAAGTAAGAGGGGTTACATGAACTTTAAAGCAACCTAACTCATTTAGACTGAGAGCATGAAAAAGAGTGATGTCCCCATCTACAATCTACCTGGTACAAGTTGTTTTGAATGTCCAATACTTCTTTTGGAAAAAGGTGAATCAAATGGCATGCAAAGTCTTCATCCTCATGAATGACAGCTAAGTGCAGGATTCTGAAAGACAAAAACACATCAATTTATACTTTCTATTCATCAATAAGATCAGAGATTAAGAAAAGTTAAGACACATAAGATCTGTATCATGCAATGGAAAAATGTGAGCTTGTATTTCTTAGAAGTATAGGTGTACCTCAGAATGTTGTGTGGCATACAGTGCAGTGATTCAGATGTTGTGCAACAAAGGAACTTCTACAAAGAGCTCATGTCAGGATGTTTGACTCCTTTAAATTATTGCAAAATATCATCTACCAAGAAAATAAATGGTTAGTCATGTCAAAGCTTAACCCTAACCCTAACCCTATCTTGTTTAAATTACATTAAATCACAATTCCCTTGTGTCTTTACAAAATGTTTGTTCAAAGTAACGTATTACAGACTTATATAACCCCACCTTCACAAAAATCCCAACTGACTGATTTTTCATATATCAACGTGAAAAATTACAAAATACTTGCCCTATAACCCTAAAAGGGAAGTCATAGCAGACAGGACAAAAAGCAGGAAATGGAAAAAAAGTCACAGGGCTTTATTTAGCCTACACCAAGGCTTTAAAGAACTTACTGTTGAAGTCTAACATAAGTTGGGTTGGCAAAAAACCCTCTCACATTTGAACAAAACAGATATCCAACCTTTGACATTTTTGGACTAACAACCACAAAAACTATAAAACACAAAAAGCCATGAAGAGCAAAGTTAATGTCAAGAGAAGGTGAAGAGTCGAGATTTGTCTGGGCCTCTTCCCTTTATTATAACTTCACCATGAACAGACAGGTGCATTTAAGACGCCAGGAGGACTTTATCACATAACCTCAATGTTCACAGTTCCTTTGACATGTGGCTATGAGTCTTATAACTTGAAGTTCTCTGCCATTCCCTGAACTTCTAATAATTTGTTAAAATGAAAACACAGACGGAATACAAAGGCGCTCTTGGAAAAGTATTTGATGATGATGTTCATCAAGGGACTTACTGGATTGAGTAATAAAATATTGATAAAAATCCCATGAGGGAAATCAAATGGGTGCACCATACTTTCTCACAGTGAAAAGGCATTGATGTGGTGTACATTCAGTCCTTCTGTTTAATGAGCAGACAGTGGGTTAGAGAATCCTTGTGGCATAGACCCAAGACTGGATTTAAGCAGGTCTACAGACCAAACGTGGTGAAACTATTAATGGTTAGGTTGCAAAGACTGTCAACGATTACTATTTCCACTTCTGTCAACAAACATGCACTAAATGAGAACTGCAGGGAGAATGTGAAGAAGGATTGTACTATTGACATCTTCATAACTATACAAGAAAAACTTTGTTGTTTTGTCTTGTGGTTTTGTATTGTGTTTTTTGTACTATTTTGTGCTTGGAAAAAGAGTCCTAAAGCAAAGTGTGAACTCATAGGACAAGCTAGCAACATAGAGAAGTATCTGAGAGCATGTGCCCTTGTTTCTTTTGGGGAATTCCATGCGTCTATTTTACTTCTGCTTTCCGACTCAGGAGTTCTTCCAGGTCCGTGACAGCTGACACAAAAAAACATGCTTCATTCCACACTGAAACTCCCTGATCTCATATCTAATAAGGAATACATTTTAAAAGGAATGGCCGAAACAGGCCATTACTAAACCTAAACAATTCCATTTCAGAGAGCAGGGGGACTTTGTAGTTACATGATCACCTTCCCAAAAAAATACAAATAAAATAACTACATCTTGTTATTGTGGCTGACAGACTATTAATCACGTTACACAATTTCAAGTAAGACATCATCTGCATGTTTACAGTGGAAGGTCTAATTACCATAATGTTCTCATAACCTGATTACATACATTAAGGGAGAACAGTCCCACTTTCAGCCAGCCATGAATGCCACCCATATTGTTTTTCAGGTCTAGGCTTGCATGAATTTGTAAAAGAAAAAATCGTCTAAGAGGTGGTTGGGACCAATATTTAAAGATATAATATATTTTATATTTAAAAATTAGCTAATTATAGTAGCCATATAAGAATGACATATTCATGCATTGATTAAGACTGCTAAAAACGAATATTGTGTGGTGTGAGCATATTGTGAAAATGTGGTGCTTTGATGAGTAGTACCTCCCAATAGCTGATTTTACTTTTAAGTTAAGTTACAGCACGCATGAACTCAAGATTGCACTATTTCGGTTCACACAACAAAATGGCAGTGGTGTAACAAGCTACCAATAGGACGTTTCTGAACTTAAGGTATTTTAACAACATTGTGTGTAAGGTTTTAAATGATGTAGTCTTGTAGACTTAATGAATGGCTTTTTGAAGAACTTGAACGGAGATTAAAAAATCTATAAATTAAAAACATACGTGTCTCCGTCTTCCGTGATAGTAGTGAGCAGGTTTTCCTCTTGCACGCTTTCATGTTCCTGAGGGTTGGTGCAGAAGTTTAAGGCTTCTGCTATCTCTGATAAACTGTCGACTGACGAGTCATAATCAGAGTCAAGACGCTCCTCGGTGTTGATACATTTGTCTCTGACTTCACTGCATTCAGAGGCCGAATTTCGTACCGTGTTCATTGACTGATCATCTTTAGTTGACGAAATAGATTTGAATGATTCAATTCCTGAATCCGTTCGGGTATCTTCGTGCAAGTCCTCTTTAAGCTTTACATAATCACCGCTAGCCATCGTGTGCCACTCTTGTGTTGGCTTGGTCAGATTTGTGTTATGCCTTCCCTCTGAGATGAAGTATCTTCAAAGAGAAAGGTAATGGCACCTGAAGAAATGACTGTTCCTTTGTGAAACCAACAGGAGCTGTTGCCTTTCATGCCACCGAGTGCTTGTCCTTTCCCGCAATCCAAGTAGAAGTCTACTGGACACTTGGGAAAGTTAGAAATACTTACGATATCACATTAATTGAAAAGTCGACAAAAACGCATAATTAGTCATTTCAAACCCATAAAAAGAAAACAACACAGGCCTTAATATAGCTGGAGCTTTTAGTATCTAATAACCACTTGGTATAGTGCATGTGAGTAATGAAAGGCGATAAGGGAAGCGCTGCTGTTTTTGTCAAGAGCGGGGGAATCCCCGGGGCGTGGCGTGCGCAACCAGCATCGTACAACTATCGTGTCAATGTGCACATTTCTATAGAGTTCTGTAGGCTTACTTTTAAACGTAAATCTGATTTCACTTTAAGGCCATTGAGTCTAGACTCTGCAGTAGGCTATGTAACAATTCAACACAAGGATATTCAGAAAGTAAAAGTATTGGAAATACAATTTGTTAGGTTCAATGACAATTAGCCTATGTCAATCTTGAAAGATCTTTGAAATAGGCCTATTTGCCTGTAGCGTAGCCTAAATTTAAGTAGGCTTTCACTGAACTCCTCTGGCCCTGAAGTGGCCCACTCATACTTATTTGTTTATTTGTATCCAATGTGGAACTATACGGCTATAAGACCATTAGAGGGCGTAGGCAACTCGGGCTTTTTACGTCTCAGGTTCACTGATCCACTCTACCCACACAGCAATAGGCTAGTCATTGCTCTTGCAAAACCAATTTTCTAGATCACAATCGGAGCTGGGTAGCCTGGAATCGAATGTAATGATGAAGATGAACACCTTTCCACAAATGGACAATATTTCCAAATGAAAGCTACTGAGCACTGTTTCCTCTTTGCTGTGTTGTGCAGGTGTCAACGTTCTAATGCCATTTTTATCAATCCATGCAGGCCTATTAGATACTAGGATTTCAGTTTTATACTAACAAATCAGTGTCATCTGAAGTCAGTCTGAGATGGGCAATGGATTCAGATTGTCTACCACGAACAGCCTCTGGACTTGTAGGTTCTGAGTTAACCATTGGCAATCAGAAAGCTGTTCTGTTTAAAATTCTTAATAAAATAAAATGGACAATAATTAGATAATTAGATATTAGCATACTGTAAAATCGTGTGTAGCCTATTTATAAAACTATCCGTCAATAAAACAGCCCAATAGAGAATCTCTTAATAGACAATTAAGGGCACACACCCCTCTTACAAACCAAACCAATGGGGGTGTCAGAGGGAGAGCGCTCTGAGCCGTCGCCGCTTAGTCGGTGTAGCCTACCTGGAGACTACCTACTCACTCACAGGCGCGATGCCGCGACCGTATTTACATTATCTCACTACATCTCGGAGCGCGCACGTGTGCAAGGATTGTCTTTGTCCATCATTGCTCGCAGTACTGTTTTCTTCAGCAGATGGTACAAACAGTTTTCATGCCTGCCTAAATCCACGACATCCATTGTCTTTCCAAAATCGTTCGTCTATCTCTAAGCCTTTTAGAATCACACGTTTTTAATTTCTATGTCTTTAGACGGAGCTGGCACGGGCACTGAAAAATTGGCTTTGGGTACTATAGCCACGCAACGCCTGTCCTCTTCACAGACGCTGTGGGGGTGCTCTGAAACTGGAGAATCCTAACCATGTAGGGTTCCCTCTTGCAATTTTGCGTTTGGATGATGTATAGTTGGACTATTGATGAGTTTGTGGTGCACAGAGATTTGGAAAACGGTGTTCCTGAGGTTCTCCATGCGCCTATATTTCTGTCACTGTCAACATGTCCCCAGCATCGGCTGCAACGGGCAGTGAGAGCAGTACCACAACCGTTCCCGAAGAAGACACGGAAAGCCCCCGCGAGGAGGTGAGCACTGCTAGTTGGATGTCGTTTATAAGTGTACCCTGCCCCAGAGCAGATGCGACGTGCACATGACAAAGGAGTTTAGATCATATCCGAATGAACATAATCTTTATCACTAATCTGATTTAGGATATCAAATTGCTGCTCAATTACCGAGTAAGATAAACGCATTATAGTAAGCGCTGCATCTATTACAAGAATAAACGTATTACTAAACAGGCAAATAATGACAATAATAGTTGAATACATTTTCACATTTTTGCATTGCCCCTACTCCATAGCCTAATATGTAGGTTTGAGTGAGTAGCTGTTTGTCTGTGAGCGCGTGCATGCGAGCGCACGTGAATGTGCACTTGTTTGTCTCCTCTTCAACCACAGTAACCCATCCCTTGTCTGCTAGAGGCGATAACATGATTGACAGCTCTCTACCTAAGACTCCATGTAATGTAACTAAGAAAGGAAATGTAATGACATAACATTATCTTACTTTGTTTCAAGAATATGGATGAAGCCCTGGTTATGATGTTCATTTAGTGGATTTTAGGATTTGATTAGGATCAGCTGCACAACATAGCCTACTCTTGCAGGGATCCACACAAAACATAAAAACATGACAACAGATGACACATGACACAAACAAAACAACCATATGAAATACAAATGTGAAAAGTATAACTGACAATATACTAGAGGTGGGCATAGATAATTTTTTAATATAGATTAATCTCACAGTAATCTTGGAATTAATCTAGATTGATCTAGATCAGTGGTTCCCAAACTGGGGTGCGCGCACCCCTAGTGGTGCGCAGACTGACCACCGGAGGTGCGCGAGAGAATGTTTGTAATGGCGAGTGAAAAAAACATAATATATTTTGTACGTATTTAACTGAGGTAAACTTCTACAACGGCGTATTAGGGCCAAATAGGTAAAACAACTCGTAAATTTGCAGGCAAAAAGTCTGAATTATACTTTTCAATAGGATTCAGCAATAAGGAAATAGGCTGCCTAGGCCGACTCCTAATTTTAGCCCAAAATCACCAGATTGTAATAAGCTTTCGGACTTTGTCAGGACAATGCAATGGACCTATGAAAGGATATCGCTGGTTTCATCTACGGGCAATTCAAATTCGATTTGTGGTTCAACAGGACACAATCTGACAGATCCTCAAATTAATCGATCCTCAAGGTGTGGATCAGTTTAGAACAGCATAGCGTCTTGGCTGTGTCCTGTTAAACCACACATTTATATTGAAAAATATAATTTGATCAGGCATCCATTGCTGCAGGCTTGGTAAGCGGCGGTGTGCAATTCGGCTAGGTATACATCCGCGCTAAAATAGCAAGGTGAAAGTCAACATAGCTTGCGTAGTATAGACCCAGCTCCCAACCCAACTTTGAGAATAGATTAACAGCGATATTTTTTTATCGCCCGATAAGGGTCTCACGATAACGGCCCACCACTACAATATACACTCAAATATATTATTAAACACTAAATTAATAAGAACTGAACATACAACATATTCATATAAATACATTTGGTAGATGGATACATTTTGTAGCTCTGAACTAAAAAACAGCAGTGTTCAGTTGGTAGAGTAGGCTTCTACCACATACTTTCCGGGAGGAAACAGACATTTATTTGATTAATAGAGGAAATCTTACTCACCAAATATTCAAAAACGTATTCACATACAAGACCGTAAACATTTACATTTAGTCATTTAGCAGACACTCTTATCCAGAGCAACTTACAGTAAGTACAGGGACATTCCTCCGAGGCAAGTAGGGTGAAGTGCCTTGCCCAAGGACACAACGTCATTTGACACAGCCAGAATCGAACTGGCAACCTTCTGATTCCCTAACCGCTCAGCCACCTGACTCCTCCTAAACTGGGGGGTTCGGGTAGTTTGAATGACACCCTTATTTAACATGTATGTCTAGGTCTATAGTTTCAGACACATCTTTCATGAGCTTGATGAACTGATCCAAATCACTGTTAATAGAACAGAGCCATTTCTCAAAATCAACTTGGGGCATGACATCTGATGATGCTCTGTTTTAATGTTATGCACAACCAGCCAGTGTCTTGACAGTGGGCTTGAGAAACCAGCTCAATTAAAGGTCAGTTAAAGTTAAACAGTCTAAAAAGCTTGTGTTCTGAATTGCATCAGCCCATTTCGGTATAAAAAAAGATCAGTACATTTCACATAAATCCCCATGAATCTCCTCAGAACGCCCCAAAACATCCTGTCGAAAGTGAAACACGTGTCTCTAACCTTCAAATTCATCAACACCATTTTGAACAACTGCGAGTGAGTCTGTCAGCAGCTCCTGAATTTGTTAGGGAGACCTTTGTCTGGCAAAAACAGTGGGAATACAAGACTGTAGTACCCTTTAAAAGATCCTGTAAAGCAAATTCAAAGATTTGCTTCTCAGTACATTATATACGTGTGAAATGAGTTCCTGAAAGCATGTGCAAAGCGCAAAAACGTTGTCGCACTGAAGTGTGGAGTTAGACCGTTGAACAGTTTCTCTTCCGTTTTCAGCTCAGGTTTTGTATAGGCGGAGCCAAAACCCAACCGATCTACGTCACAGCGACCGATCTACGTCAGATCAAAGACGATTGCATTCTGTTACTCAGCTGGTACGATGCAAAGACAAAGTAATTAATACATAAAACACTCAGAGACTGCAGGTAGGTCTGTTCTGATATCTGCAATTGATTTAGCTAGTGTTGCTGTTGTTGCTAAATTCAATAAATTCGAGGGGGCGGAGATTCAGCTCCTTCAAGCGACACAACCCCCCCTCCCTCCCCGTCTCAAGCAGAGAATACTGCAGATTTTCTCACGATTTCAAAGCCTAATTTAACATACTTGTCAGTGGGTTTTTTTCATTCAAATTTGGATGGGTAGTGAACAACACATTCTTCTGTGGTGTGATGAACTTAAAACTAATTTTCAATTCCACTTTACAGGATCTTTAAGAAACAGGTCCATTGGTCATGGTAAAAATATGGGACAATAACAAAGATAAAAAATACAAGGTATGTTAAACTAGCATGGAAACTGGAATACCTACATAATATATTTCAAACTGGATTACCTACTTAAAGAAAAGTGTAGATGAACTGTAGATTAGAACTGATTTCAAGGAATCACTAGCCATGAAGTGAGTGACCATGAGTAATATGCCTGTACAGAATTTTCATATGCATCATCTACAAGCAGTAAGACTTGTTTTAGGCATCTTCATATCCTCAGCGATACTCCGAGCTTTACAACAGATAACAGATGCAGAGCCACAATGTTAAATATTTGTGTAGAGGGACTGTGTACAGTACATAATACCATCCTGATCATTTTTGACAAGCAAAACCCTGTTGAAGCAGGGGGGCGATAGTGGTGAGCTCACCCTGTCTCATCAATTGTTATGTTATGCCGCACTGATTTAGAGCATATTACTTTAGCCATAAAGAGGGCACTAAAGCAACATTAACCACAAGCGAGAAAGTGTGTCATGTTCTATTGATTAAAATGGTAGAGTGGTCACTCTCTGGGAGTGAGTGAATGCAGGAACCACAGTAGAATGGGGGAGCTGGGGTCATTGTTTCTCCTGCCGGTTGGGGTGATGTGTTAGTGGGGGGCCATGCTGCCAAGGTGGGGAGGAGGATTATGAAACAAAAAGTTATCTATTATTTACTGACTACTGACATAAGAGCACACACAGCACAGCCATGTTGTCTTGTTGGCCATGACATGTAAAGGGAGTTCATTATTACGGTTATAGGATTGGGCAAGACACATTGTAGGTCATAACTTATGACTCATAAGTTATACTGTGCATGATCAGATCAGTCACCGTAATGTTATGTCTTCTGTTATGCATATCTAGGACTGACTCCAACATGCTCAGCAAATGGACACCTGCTTATCAAACTTTTGATTCCAAAATCAAGGACATTGTTGGTCCCTAATTGGCCTCCATAACGGCTTGCAATCTTCTTGAAGGTTTTCCAATAGATGTTGGAACATTGATGCAGGATTCGTTTCTTCACAAACATGAGCATTAGTTAGGAACTTTGGTTGGGCGATTACACCTGGCTCATTGATGTTGTTTCAACCCTCAAGCTGATGGGGTTGAGGGCAGCGCTGTGGCCAGTTAACAAGGCCAGTTAAGTTGTTCCACAACAACCGTGACAATCCATTTCTGTCTGGACCTCACTCAATGCATTTGGGCATTATAATGCAGAAACAGAAATGTGTCCCCCAGCTTCAGAGTTTGAAGCAAATCATTACTGCACACAATAATTAAAAATAACATTAAATACAAATCTGTGCTCAAAACCTTGCTTCAACCCGTGCTCAAACTGACATTAGGCATACTATATATCAAGGACCTAAGTTTGATTTCAGTTTTGGTGGGGAAATCAATAGTCAATGCAAGCGTGCAGAAGCCTGCGAGGCAAATGTTTTTGCATTAATTTGAGCGCAATAATTTTTTTGCTTTATGTAACATAAACACTATGCTGGACTCATTGTTATTCGGTGCAACCAGCCAGTACAGAAAAATTATAGTATTTAGTAATAATAGTAATAGTATCAACCTGCCCCTGAAGTTTGATTAAGTATTTTGCTGCAGCAAGTTATATGGATAAATGAAAGTATAAATAAATAAATGCCTGAATAAATGAAGTAAATTATAAATATACAAATGAATAAATAAATGTACAAATGTGTATATAAATAAATACATTTTTTTTTGCAGCTTAAAAACCTCCATACTTTCAGAAGTTGAGAATTATAATTCAAAAACTACAGTTACTCTGCAATTGTTGGTAGGGACAAGTCCCTAGCATCCCAGCAAAATGCTACATCCTTGATGTATGAAGTGTATGGAAATATATTCAGATGATCATGATAGTTAGGAGTGAGTGTGTGAGACGTTTGATTGTAACAAGCAAAGACATGAACAAGCAGCTTCCCACTCATGCATTAAGTATGTCAAAGCACTTACAACACTGAATATTTAATGTTTTCTGAGTCGACTTCTTCTCAGTCATTCTCCTTCAAGTTCACCGGTTATGTAGGCCTATGTGTAGAGGGGAGGGCACTGCAATATCGACATAAACAGTGCACCCCACGGGGAAAAGTATTTGTATTGAAAATGTATCAAATATTTTAACCAAACCTTATAAAATAACCAACTAATAAATTTTTCGGGGTAAAAAAGAGAATCCATCAAACAGTTAAATTACATGAATGAATGAATACAATTTGAAATGGTCAGAACAACAAATTTTGTATATTTTCAGACTCTGTTTGCTCTCTCTCCCATCTATGCAGCAGCGGCCCCTGAAACAGTCTCTGAGTAAGTCCCTCTGTCATGAGAGCCACTGGAAATGCCTGCTCCTGTCCCTGCTCATGTATGGCTGCGTGGGGGCCATGGCCTGGTGCCATGTGACCAAAGTGACGCGCCTCTCCTTCGACAGTGCCTATAAAGGGAAGTCCATGATGTACCACGAGAGTCCCTGCTCAAACGGTTACATCTACATTCCCTTGGCCTTCCTGGTCATGCTGTACATTGTGTACCTGGTGGAGTGCTGGCACTGCTACTCCAGGAACGAGATGCAGTACAAGGTAGACGTGGACAGCGTGGCCGAGCGCATCCAGCGCATGCAGCAGGCTACGCCCTGCATCTGGTGGAAGGCCATCAGCTATCACTACGTCAGGAGGACCCGCCAGGTGACGCGCTATCGTAATGGTGACGCGTACACCACCACGCAGGTGTACCACGAGCGCGTCAACACCCACGTGGCAGAGGCTGAGTTTGACTACGGCAGCTGCGGGGTGAAGGACATCTCCAAGAACCTTTTGGGCCTGGAGGGCTTCCCCGTCACCAGGCTGAGGTTCACCAAGTGCTTTAGCTTCGCCAATGTGGAATCTGAAAACTCCTACCTGACGCAGCGAGCCAGGTTCTTCACAGAGAACGAGGGTCTGGATGACTACATGGAGGCTCGAGAGGGAATGCACCTGAAGAATGTAGACTTTAAGGAACACATGATTGCCTTCTCTGACCCGGACCACCTCCCCTGGTACGTGTCGCGCTGTGTCTTCTGGGTGGCCGCTGCCTTCACCTTCTCCTGGCTTCTGCGGGTGTTCACAGAGTACCGTACTGCTTGTGTGCACTACCACGTGGAGAAGTTGTTTGGCTTTGATTACGTCCCCATCACGCCCTCAGAAGAACGGCCCTTCTGCCGCCACATCCCCCGGGTCAACACTATTGACAGCACAGAGCTGGAGTGGCACATCCGCTCCAACCAGCAGCTAGTGCCCAGTTACTCTGAGGCGGTCCTCATGGACCTGGCCCAGATCTCGGGGAACTCCAACACCTTCTCGGTGTGTGGCGGTTATGGAAGCTACCGTCAGAACTGCGAACGCTGCCATCGCACCATCAGCAGCTCCTCCATCTTCTCCCGCAGCGCTCTCAGCATCTGCAACGGCGGCAGCCCCCGGATCCCCTTCAGTGCCAGCCACTTCTCGCTAGGCCGCCTGTATGGCTCAACACGGAGCTGCTTCTGGCGGAGCAGCGGGAGCCTGAACGAGCCGTCATGCCCCACGGAGAGCACACGCTGCCTGTCGGAGCAGCAGGCCAGCCAGGAGAACCCCCCAGACTACCAGGAGGCCCTCTACTTCCCTGTGCTCATCGTGCACCGCAACGAGGGCTGCCTCAACCACGACCACCGTTCCCTGCACAGGAATGGCTCCTGTGTGGAGACCTCCCTATGACCCAGAGCTCCCAGGCCTGACCTGTCTGGAATGTAGGTTTCTCCTGGAGAGCACTGATTGGATAAGAAACCTTATGTTCCACTCCTGGGTCAAATATGGATCTACTTTTTTCTTTAAACGACTAAAGAGATAAACATACTGGATTAATGCAGCTTTTGGATGCTTATTGTTTCCCTTGAGCCAGTCTGAAATAAACACAATTAACTTCAGGGGTCTATTACACAATATGTGTTGTTTAGTCCATCTAATTTCATAAGAACATTCAGTCAGGGGAGACTTGGTGTTCTAAATGTCTTGTTTCAAATATGATCTGTGGCTGAGGGAACATACAGTATGTTACTCAATGCCTTGACATTCTGGACCAGTCACAATGCACTGTTGATATCAGTTTTACTTTTGCTAACCAAAGTGTAATGTTACTATACTGTCATGCATTAAAATAGAATAATTGAAAAAACAAGGTACACAGAAATGTTTGCAGGAAACCTTGATAAATATGTTTTTTGATAAAAGATGGTTCCTGTACACAGTGACTAAATAAGACCACTGCTTGGTAGGCTATAGATTAAGGGATATTTTCCAGATCTAAAATAAACAAACAATAGATTATCTAAAAAATATTATCTTTCAAATGATAACTGCCTATTCTAAAATGTGCTGCCGAAAAGTCAATAAAGAATTTGAGCACAAACAAAATAATTTAAATACCATTTTATGTTATTGGAGCTTTAGGCCAACAGCTTCAAAGACCTCAATTACTAGAAGAAATGTTCTTAGTCGGATCATAATATGAGACACAGTGGAAACTAATCTAAAACAAGAATACACTATTACAGGATGCAATAACATTCCGACTTCCTGACCTCTAAATATAGCAACATAGAACAATGAATAATTTAGCACAGGAGAGCTAAAGGACACCCATTAGATCAGTCTTTAATAAAATGTTCCTTACTGTCACAATAATGATGTTGATTGTGTGTTTTCCTAATGTCACTCACTGCCATTAGATAAACAAATGATATAATCTCATCAGCTCACCAGGGTAAACATATTAAAACCTCTGCATTCATCTTAACGCACAGTACATAATTCACAGTAATGGTTCACAACAATATTTTCCCTCTATC
The DNA here is from genome assembly GCA_903064625.1 of Mallotus villosus. Classification (NCBI taxonomy): domain Eukaryota; kingdom Metazoa; phylum Chordata; class Actinopteri; order Osmeriformes; family Salangidae; genus Mallotus; species Mallotus villosus. The sequence continues at coordinate 29,118 of CAEFZP010003037.1, forward strand.
TACCTCTTTATTTACTGATTTAAGTGCCTGTAGTTCCATCTTTAAAGCTTCAGTTTGGGTTATGAACCTCACATCAACATTTCACAGCTCATTTAATCCAATCAGGCATTCAAATTGGTTAAACATTCGCTGCAGCTTTCCATGATAAAAGAGCAATATTAAGTAACATTGTGTGGCTTTATTTATAGATTTAAATGGATTCTGATGGGCTAGCGTTGGGCATCTTACTAAGGCCTCGTAATAATCATACCCAGAACATGTGCTTTTATATTATTGTCCTAAAACATCTAGGAACCTAGAGCATGTGCTGCTGCCACTATGCCTACTGCTGATCAGAGAGGCAACCAGACCACGACCATCAAAGAGACTTGGAAAAGGAGGCCTGCAATCAACCGACTGATAATGTGAGGTCTATACATCAGGATGGTTTTTAGATTTAAAAAAAATAAAATGAACATTATCAAACCTGATTATCATAAATAGAATTGACATTACCTTTTTCTAGAGGAAATGAAGAATAAGGACCTTTCATGCCTCTTAAAGTTTTTGTGAGTATGGACGGATGCTTTAAAATCTTTGATGACTTTGATCCTGTGACAAAACCCATATTAAGTTTGCCCGGTATGCAGCTTATAAACCTTTCTGACCCCAAGACCCGAGAGCTCTTTACAGCAAGTTGGTTGTGTAACATTTGGCAAGAGAAGTGAATGAAAGTAGTGAAGATAGTTTATACAGGCCTGTTACACTTCGAATGTGCAAATATTTAGATACATTTAGCTACACACACCAAGAAGCTGTACATGCGCAAGCCCTCCCTTAATCATCACCATTCAAGGTCTTAGCTCATGAACGATGACGTTAGATGCCGGTGTGGCATTATCATTATTCTATGTAAAGGATAGTACTGTTTTGTCCAATTATCATCTAAGGAGCAATAACAGTTTAGAATGTGTTAACAATGTCACAAAATGGATAGGAAGTAATAAATAATGTAAAACCTCACCACATCTTCACAACAAACCTCCCCGAAATTTGACAGTTTTGTCGCTACAACAGAGCCAACCGATCCTGACATGAATTGTAGCCAGTAGTCTGGATCCTGTCTCTTCATATCACAATAATTGCAACTTATTTCTTTTGTTGTTTGTTAACCTCCCATCTACTTATTTGACAGTTATGCTGTATTGTATTGTTACCCAGATAGGTGGCAATAGGGATGAAACAGTCTCGGTTTTGCCTTGAAGGCGTAGAAAACATGGAAACTAATTCAGCTGTTCATTGAGTACTCTGCAAGTTCAGGCTATGTAATCATGGCATGTTGAGCAAAACTGTGAAAATCTAACTAAGGCTTCAATTACAGATAATATGTGGGATGTTCCACCAAATAAAGGTCAGGCAGTTGGAAAAATGTTATTTTCATCCTTTTAAGCGTTGAGAGTATTAACTAATTACAGAATGTCTGAAGTTGTGTAGTTTAGTAATGAAAGATAATAAAAAGATCACTCTAGATTTCTATAAAGCCAGTCTGAGTTCAAACTGATTGCACAACCACTCACTAATGACAAAGTTCCTATTCATTTGGATAGATCCACTACATCGGATGGCTTCACTGTGATATAAATGTGCATAATGCCCACGTGTTGTTGAAACAACTGGGGTAATCCAAATAGGTGTGGGACCTAAAAAGATCATTCACTAAGGATTTCTTTTTTTCAACAGAAGACTGTTAACATGCGGTGACACGCAATGCATTGAGAGAAAAACATTTTATCAAACCCTTTATCATATGTAAAAAATAAACATGGTTATAATATTGTACTGTTTCGCTTTTGGGGCTGTTTTTATCATGTCGAACACAGTATTTTGTGTCTTAACACTGGGATTTTTTTTTACTGTAAATAATACATGGTTAGCATCACTGTCAATGTGTTTCTTGTGCTTAGTTGAATGTTTCACCAATAAATACATGACATTCTAGAGCAAGGACATAGTTGGTTTGAGGGTAAGAACAATCTGTTTGAATATGTAACCAGAGGTGGTGGTGTTCACCATTGTAATTCAGTAGCATTTCTAATGTCAGTCTATACAGCAGACACCGGGTGCCCTATAAGCTTTACACCTACAAATTAAAATAGTCAGAACACTGTTTTTGTATTTCCTTGAAATTGTTTGTTTTTACATTATATTTGATACATTTTCTAAGTTGTAAAACTGAAGGCTGGAAAACCTGTATTTTTGTATTGTCATATCTGGATATGAATGGAAATGACTTTTCTTGAGGGAAAGCAGGTTACATATTTTGTCAATATTCAATGACCTTCCCATTCATAATACACATTGTCCGTCCCATCTCAAAAAACATTGCTCTGCCTGAATTGTGTATTTTATCAATGTGATTCAATAGATACGATATAATTTATTATGAAAACATGTTATATACTGTAAAACATGTTTGTGTTGTAACTGCCCTGAAAAGGTGGTTAAGTTAGACGCGTGAAAGTAGATAGAAAAATACGCATACACACACAATGTTGCCTTGATGTTGCATATACAGTTACAAGGACTACAAACTACATTTGTGTATCAAAGTTGAAAAAGGCTAACTAATAAAATGTTTGCAACATCTAATCAATATTAATGTTTTAAAGTCTTTTGTTAGGTTTGGTTAACACTTTCATTCAAAATGTCCAAAATATTTGAGCTAATATTTTGACTGCTTCCAAACCGTTCACAGAGTTCTTAGGCCCAGTGGGGTTTGAAAATGATATGATGATGCGCTCACACAGAACCAGGCTAGCTAGTACTATATGTGTTATTCAATTCTATGCCTGCTCTTTACATGGCTGTTGTCGTTAGAACTGTCCTCATAAACATAAACATATATTTATATTATTGTCATCCCATATTGTCAGGAAGATTATATCAAACACATTCAGTGTATATACTGTACTGTGCATGATGAATATTGTGAAATGCAATATAACATTTATATATTTCTGATAAAGATTAAGATAAAGAATGTCAAAATGAAGGGGTCATTTGGTAGTTTATTTGTATATTTTGAGCACATTCAGTCCTCTAAGAATATCTTCCATGTCCATGTCCATGACCATGGACAGTGCCAATTTATAACATCCCACTTAGTCATGTGACACCATTCTGTACCAGGAATGCCGTACCAGGACTGATAGTTTAGAGTTAGAGTTCATCCCTAAATACAGAGTTTACACAATACAGGCATGACCACAGGAAGAAGACAAAGGGATAACTTAATCATAAAGATGGTTATGTATTTGATACAAATTCTCTGAAGTTTACTTAGCGTGGTTTTCTTGGGCACGTTTTTGGCGTGCCCTGTTCTGGTTGTTTCTTACAACCTGGTTGATGCAGTAATCACTCTCCTGACCCACCTCCGTCAGGCGAATGTCACATTCCATGACCGTGGTGTTGTGAGACATCCCCTCCTCCAGAACTTTGCCTCCATCCTAAACAGATAGCCAAGGGAAACAGAAAGACATGTCCAACTGGCAATGTCATGTGTACCTCTGGCATGGAACAAGGGACTTGTTTATGCATCCTGGGGTCAAGAATCTCAGTCCTGGTTACATGAGGACAATACAAACTTGACATGTCGAGGTGCTCTACAATCTAGTGCTGTTTAAAATGTCAGATACAAAAGTTTATATTTCAGTGTACCAAGGTCATGCAACATTAATGGGTCAGTTGCATGTGGCATTTTTGCTATGTGAGGGATTTTTTATCATCTGCAGTAAGTTCCACTCACAGGCCATGGACATCAAAAATGTGAAGGAGCACAATACCCTGATTAAGACCAATTTCAGAAGAAAACAAACCTTCCTCAACTTTCCATTATTGTATGGATAATTGTTTGCAACAAACCTCGATGAACAATTGAAAAATCAAATAGTCTTTGTTTCAGACTTTACTCTAATTGTATTTACTTTGCCTTACTCACTCAATCTTACTTAGGTTTCAAGTGGACAACGATTTGACTTTTACAGTGCTTGTGTCATCGGGAATGGTGAGGGGAGAAGAAAATAACCAAGACACCAAACGTAGTGCATATGTGATCCTCACAACACTCACCACACCCAGTCTGTTGCAGGAGAGATTGATGCTCTTAAGGGTCTTGTTGTGAACCAGGACCTGAGACAGGACTACGGCGGTGGGCTTGCTCATCTCGTTGCTCCCTAGGTGTAAGTGGAGCAGGGTGTGGTTCTTCAGCAGAGACTGGCCAATGGCCTGGCCTCCCTCGTCCCCCAGGCGGTTCAGACGCATGTTTAGGGACAGCAGGGTGGCGTTCTTGGACAGGGCGTGGGCTAGAGCCTGGGCGCCAGGGCCATGGATGCTGTTGTCATAGATGTCCAGCGTCTCCAGCTTGCTCTGGTTGATCAGTTTGCCAATTGCCCGAGCACCCCTGTCCCCTATCAGGTTGTGGGAGAGATTGAGCTCCTTCAGGGTGGGGTGGTCCAGAAGTTGGTTCACCAACATCCGACACTTTTCATCATCGACTTTACTTTGGTGGAGCCTCAGCACCTGTTTGACCAGTAGAGTATACAGGTTCAACAAAGTTTGGCATGAATTCACATATATTTGGCAGGAGGAAAGACAAAATAGATAGGCTAACTCTTTTTGTTTTCAGGAATTCTAATTGTGGTGTGTAATAGAAAATGCCTGTGATGCTGTGGTGATCAATACTCACCTTTAAGGTTTCACAGGACTTTAAGGCCTTGGAAAGAGACTCACAATCCCGGTAGGTGAACTCAAACAGGTTCCATTCGAAGTTCATGCCACAGCCTTTCACCCTGTAGACCAGGTTCAGTTCCTCTAAGTTTGTCAGCTTGTTCAGCAGGATACCAAAGTCGAAGTGGTCCATGGAAGGCCCATCCAAGCCCATGTCACTGGCTGAGTCTGAACTGTCATCTTCTTCTGACTTTTGGGGCTCCTTGATGGGGGGCAGCAACTGGGAGATATCCAGCCTCCTCACATAGTTCCTGCAGAGAGGGATCATGTTCAAGACCGTTTTGGGGTCCGTCGCATCTGGGATGAAAAGATCTATGAGGTTCTCTAGGTGCCTCTCAAAGAACATTCGTTTCCAACTTTGACTGTATTCGGAGACATCGCACAGGCCCCATCGCAGCGTGCAGCACCGCTTCCAATAGCCGTGATCGCTGATCAAGTTGGCCGTCACACGCAGAGGCAGAGACGGCGACAGCCTCTCCAACACATAGTCTTTGTGACTAGGGAGAAGCTCTTCTAAAATGGGCTTCTCTGTGATATAGGGTTAAGAGGAAGATAAATAATTAAAAAACAACAACTAAGGGACACTTTCCCTAATTGATTAGTTACGCCAATGAAACCCGTACCTTCGAAGTTTCTCACTATGTGTTGCAAACAGAGGTTTGATAAGAGGGGCACCACAGCCAGAGACCACTCGGGATCCTCTGCAATGATCCTACGCATTTTCCTGGGGTCTGCTGCCAAGCTGAGCTTTTCCACTGGTGGGTACATGCCAGGAATTTTTGCAGCCATGTCTGTGACTTTCTCTCCTTCCTTGTTACCTTTTTGGAATAACCGATATATATGTTATGAACCACCCATTCTGTCAGCCACTAACTAGATATAATTCTATGAATTTCAAACACGCCAGGAGTCAATAGTACAGTAAATAGAATTGTTAGCCTGGTTAGAGTGCATACTATAACTACACAATAGATAGACTTAGCTAGAGTATTATGCTAGCCAACTTGCTTGTACGGCAAACGCAGAGCCCAATATTCTGGGAAATAAAGTAATAACAATGCAATAACGTCAATATAAATTATTGGTAAACTAACCAGTTGTGTTAGTCTGGTTTAGTATTGTAACTCAGCCAAACTTTCCAATTTGAAAACGAGAGGGCTGTACGATACCTCGAGCATGTCTAGCTAACGTTGCCTTACCATTGTGGATTGCCACCATGGCAACCAACAAGCCAAGTAAACCTGCACCCATAGACATAATAAAGAGTAGACGCCGCATCGACCGCTACTGCCTACTGGCGCTGACGAGCCGTGGGACCGCCATCTTGGAACGGGCAACCGCTCCACTCAGTGTAATCTGTTTGGCTGGAGCAATGAGCTGTCAGCGCATTTAATTAATCATACTGAATACCGTATAATAATAATAAGAGCTACTGTCTTGATATCTCTGTTTTGGCTTGAGAACTGGAAAAGACGTGCATGAGTTTCATTGTAGCCTAGGCCGTAAATCCTCAAATAAAGACCGGGATACAATTAGAGGCCGGGCTTCAGATAGTAGCCGGGGGCGTGGTCGATAGGGACAAATAAAGGCCGGGCCCCAAATACAGGCCGGGGGTAAAAAAGCCTACTGTAATTATGCCCATTATTGTATTTAAATAATACAATTCTATAACAGAAGATAGGCTACCGGTTACGCTACGGCTACACCAAGCGCGGAAACCTTGCCTTGCGGACGCAGTGTGGACTCAGCAGAGTTCTAATGCATTGTAGCCTAAGCAATGAAAGTGGCTACACCAGACGCGGAAACAAAATTTCTGCGCCGAAAATTGAGGAACAGACTGGTTTCTATTTGTATTACTTTCCGCGAGGTTTGCGTGGCCCTTTTTACATAGTCTGATAATAAAACTATGACAATTATCATATATGTTGCTGTAAATAATGAAGGAAGCAACAAATCCGATTATTTCCCAAACCTCGAGAGCTGTTTCCATAGAGATTTGAACGTTGCTTTTCTATTTGAAGATACGACAGTGATAGTTAGTAGGCCTAGATAGATTCAAGTGTTAAATAGTAAGTAAGATAGTTGACAGTGTTTATAAAACAAATAGACAAAGACAGCAAAACGGATTCATCTTCAACGCGTCCAGTGTAACCGGCTAAATAAAAGATCCGCTCCTTGAACGTTCTATTTCCACGAGTCAACATTTCCGCGCTTGGTGTAGCCTAGCCGTAGCGCAAGTAAGAAATAAAGGCCTGCCCCTAATACAAGCCTGCCCCAAATATAGGCCGGTGCGCTGTGCAGCCTAAGTTAATAAAAGCCCCGGCCACTATTTGAGGATTTACGGTATGTGTATATGTGTAGGCCTATAAGCTACTGGATGAGCTAAATGTCCCTCGGGATCAATAAAGTAGCCTATCCATCTATCTATCTACCGGTATATATCTATCTATCTGTTCGTTGTTCGTGGTCATTACAATACTATTGAGGGGTGAGGCATTTTACTTTGGGTAGGCCTATTGAGATGTGTATTCATAGGCCTGTATTTATATACAAACTGAATATGCATACCATACCTATATATAATATATTATTTATTTTTAAGCTGCCAATCCTCAAGCAGAGTTGAATTGTCATCCTTTCTCAGAGGGTTACAGTCTGTACATAGGCCTGTGAAGGAAAAAGTGTCGATCTGCCAACCTTTTATTCAGAGTTCAACTAGATGTGGTGCTTATTACAGTGTACAGAAATGAGAGAGAGGGTTTTAAACCAAGCCTACAAAACACTGCATGCTATTGACATTAGAGTGTGTGTTGGCACACAGCGATTTAGTGTGATCATGCTGTGTGGACCATTTGGGTTCAATTCCGAGTGGACAGATGGAAAGTCCTTTGGATAAGACACATTTGGAAGGATCCATCCTAAAGAATCATACCATGGGACCAAGTCTGTATATCAATGCTAGAACTCTCAAATGTGTTTCATCCATTCTAAAACTCTTAAAATGTCTCATTGCTACATTTAATTATATATTGTATTTTATTACATTTTTAGTCTCAGACAACAAAACTTACGAAAATATAATTTACTCAATTTCTTCCCTGCAGGACAGCATAGATGATGTTAGATGACTATTGCTAGAGAATCATTTGTCTCACAGATGTATACTGCATCTCAGTCTAGACAGAAAACTGCTTAATCAGCTTTAACCTCACAAAACCAAACAATTCTGCCAAAAAATAAAAAATAAATTCTCAGCCTTACAATGCAAGCTAAAGGGCTGCAGCTGACAAGAGTCGGTGCTTGTGGTGCTTATCATCAGCAGTGGAGCTGCCATTGGTTGACACAGAAAGAAAAGCCCCATGGTCTTCATTTCGTACAACCCTCAAACAGGGTTTTTTGTACCTTTCCTGTGCATTTTGCCCCAAACAGTAAGCTGCACTACGCTTCACCAAGTAGCCAGGTTTTATCAATGGCAATGGGTCTATATTGGCATGTTAGCTTGGCACAGTCACACCGCACTACTTCAACAACCCTGATTTAGTTTACTGATGTAATGTGATGAACAGCCTTACTTTGTAACATAATTGGACCTATCACATGGGGGAGGCAAATGTGCTTGTGTGTGTGTAAGAACGAACAAGGAAACTGGGAGAGAAAGAGAGAACAAGAGACACATGGAGGTTACTTGCTGACATAGTTCTTTTCATGACACATCATGGAGCTGGTTCCTGGAGGAGGCGGGAGGAGGAAATGTGGCTCTGACTGGGTCCCCGAGGCTGCCCATCACTGTCGCCCTGGTATAATACAGCCTGACAGACACACGCTTCCCTCGCACTCCGCCTCTAATGGACTGGCATGACATGGGCCATCCTCAGCACAGCACAGGAGGGGAGAGAGCTCCGGAGGCTGGCAGTAAAGTGCACTCTAGATGGGAGCCTAGTGAGGATAATGTTGGCCTTGTTGGCATCTGCAAATCCCTAAACTTGCAAAGAGGCTGCCTAAACCAGTGAGATAATTAGTAATTCATCGAGATTATTGATCAAGATAGATTTTTAAGCAGGTGAAACTTTGTCATATGGATTAAAATATCATTTCATTTGCTCTAAAATAGAACATAAAACTAGATTGAATAGATTAATTCATAAAATGAATTTACACATACAGAATAATTACATGTCAAAATGACAGTTCCATTGCTTAAATTATTTTGAATCAAATGGTTATGTGTGGCTGATATCAAAGTTGACTTTGAAATTTGCTACATCCTCTTTGCCATCAACCACAGCCTATAAAAAATATAAACATTTCCAGAACTGCTGATGCCAGTTCATTTCCAGTTACACTGCATGCTCAACCTCCATGCCATAGCGCACAGTAGGATATTGGCTTAAATCTGTCACTGACAGACAGCTGTTTCATAAAGATAAAAGCTTTCCTATTGGAAAATTGAATACATTCCGTCTTCATGCATAATTTCTGATTTAAAATGATTTTAGTGCCTTCAAAGACCACTTCAAAACCACTTTTAGAAATCAAACGGTATTTCTATAGTGGCAGGAATATTTTCTGCAATGTGAGATGCTGAGAAAGGTGCCATCACACTTATATTTGTTGCTAAGCAACATGGCTGTATGCATGTGAAATTACTAAAGACTAAGAATGGAGGTGGCATTATGACAAAAGAGTGATACCTGATGCGTCAGAATGCATGGCCACTGTATACATTTTCACTTAATCATTTTACCTGGCATACAGTGCTTTAAACATTCATAAATGACAGTCCATAGCATAGATACATGGACATAACAGAAAATACTGTTTTTAATAGATAAAATAGTTAGCATATTATGCAGTTTTATAACTGGCCAATTATTATGAAACCACTAGAATGAAATATCCGACAACTCTTAGAACATGAAATACAGGCAAGTACTGCCTCATAAAATAAGAGCTCAACTTGCGCCACCTGGTGTCTATTAAGAAGTCATCTTAAATAAAAACACTTTTCTTCCAAGTTTGAAGCAGTAGATTTTCATCCTCATATCTGATGGCATAAGAAACAATTTGTTGTTGTGAGATACATATACCAATTTCTAGTCAGTTTAACATGTCTGAAGGGACATTTGAAATGAGTGAAACATTTATTAAGTATCATAGAACCCCAAAAAAAAAGATAAACAGTAGTGCTACAGGTAAAACACAATGACTGAATGTATCATAGAACAGTGAGTGCATTGACTTCCTAACCAGCAAAGGCTTCTCCATATGAACATCTCTGAAACATAAAATAAACAAATACACAACAAATTTGGGCTAGTATTCGTGAATGTCGCCGTCACTGCCAACGTCCTGGCTGGTGTTGGAGGGGCTGGAGCTCCAGAAGCTGCTCTCGTACATGCTGTCCATTGACAGGTGACTGACGATGCTGTTCCAGCTGCTGCTGCTGCTGCTGCTGCTGGTATCCTCATCGTGGATCACCACCACCTCCTCAGGCTTGGGTGCTAGAATGACAGCAGCAAACACTTTTTCCGGATAGTGGAGTACAGCGGCTGACATAAAAAATCAGATTAAAAATGGCCTTGAGGACTTGTCACTTAACATAGCAAGGACTTTTCTCGGATTTGGGGCTTGTAATAGTGAAATGTGCTTTCCTTCAACGGTCAAAACATCTCAAGTTTCTCCTCATCTTAAAAAGGTAACTCAAGACTCCTCTTCAAATGAACACCTGACCCCTTCTCCACTGACCTGTCCATGTGCATGAACTAGGGAGAGATTTATGGGGAAAATGTAAGCCCTTTGCCTAATCCCTAATGCTTCATCATACTACATGATTATGTATATAACCAAGCCCCTAGCATCAGCTGAGTCACATCTGACCAAGAAGACAAAAGAACTCATTGTGGACTTCAGGAGGACAAAAGGTGCCCCACCCCCCATCTGTCCAGTGCAAGATGTCAGCAGAGGGCCCGCAGCACAGTCAGGGACTGCTCCCATCCCAGCCAGACTGTTTGCCCTCCTCCCCTCTGGGAGGTGCTATAGGGCCCTCCATTCCAAGACCAGCAGGTTCAAGAACAGCTACTTCCTTGTGGCTGTTACCCTGCTGAACTCTGCACCACAGTGATAGCCCCCCTGGTCACCCCCCCCTCAAACACCTTCCTCCAGTGAGCGTACCTTCACCCTGGCCTGTATAGTTTAACGACGTTCTTATTTATCCATCCACTTTTCTGCTTTTGGTTTTGCATTTATGGTTAGATGCTAACAGTGTTTTGTTGTCTCTGTATTTGTACTCTGGGCAATGACAACAAAGTTGAATCTAATCTTCTTACGACATAAGTAAAACTAGGTTGGTTTCCCAACTTTAGACAAACACCAGTACTGAAAGTCACATTGTATAAAAGGGCTGCTAAATTCCTAAAAGGTAGACTGCAAGCTTGACAGCCTGAAGCAGTCAGACAAATAGTAGCCAAACTGCTTGACCGACATTATGTTATTTTAATTTCAAGTGGCTCGTGATGCTAGGAGATGACGCACCTCTCACCTTTCCTCTCGATAATGAGCTCCCTTCTCCTGTCCTTCATGTCGGGACTCAGGTTGTCCACCATGCGGTCTATGCAGTTGTCCAGAACCAGGGAGCGGGTCTGAGACAGGATGGCCTGCCGGCAGATGGGGCACTCATCCTTCCTTTTCCGCCACTCTCTGATGCAGTGGAGGCAGAAGCTGTGGGCGCAGTTCAGCGTGACGGACTGCAGAGAAAGGAAGGACGGCGTATGAAACAGGCGGCTGGGAGATCAAGAAAGACTTGTGCTTAATAATGGGGAGGAGAAAAGCCCTGTACTTAACAGGAACAGTGACATACCTCAATGAAAAGCTCAGAGCAAATAATGCACTGAAGTTCATTCTCCAGTACTTCAGTCATTTGTGTGACTACCTCCTCCCTTTGAGCTTTTGCTTTCTCTTTTTCTTCCTGGAAATAAAACACACTGCAGTTTATCATTCAATACCTGAATTTACAATCAACAATTTGCAAGCATTTCAGTCAGTAAATCTTCATGTTTTTTTATGCTTGCGTTTATGCATACAATCACCATATCAAAATATCTTTGCAATGCATTTTATAGACTGTATGTTATGTTGTATTTAAATACCCTCAAATCATGCAAAGAAAGGATGTAATGGAGTTGGATCAAGTCCCACAAAACATACCTTGGTCACCTCCAGCTCTTTATCTTTGGCTAGGAGAACCTCTTCAAAGCCTTGTCGAGAAAGGGCAAGTTCTGCTATGACTTTTCTTTGCTGTGTAGATTTCAAACCGATGCAATTATTAAAAAAGATAAAATCAAAATGTATTTGTATAGCCCTTTTTACACGCAAGCATGTCACAGAGGGCTTCACATACGCCCATAGAGCTGCCCCTCAACCAACCTAAACCCTCAAGGAAGACAAGGAAAAACTCCCAGAAAAACTCAATGAAAGAGAAAAAATTGAAGAAATCTTGGGAGGAGCAATTCAGTGAGGGATCCCCTCCTCCTTATTAAAAAAGAGTATAAACTGATGTGATATTTATTTATCCACACCATTCTGTTAGGTAGTAAATGTATCAGGCTAATGAGAACCGTAGAAGCTGAGCAAGGATGTTGTGATTACCTCTTTTAAGGCGTCTTCCAATAGTTTTTTTAAGAGCTCTTCTTGCTGCTGTGTTTTTTGTACCTTAAAACGGAAGCAAAATTTATTTTTTAAACATTTATTTATATATATATATATATATATATACATAGGCATTGTCATGTTTTATTTGACAGTTTTTAAGTAAGGTGTGACAGGAAAGACAGGGGAAGAGAAAAAGACATGCAGCAAAGGATATGAACCCAGACCGCTACAGAAAGGCCTCAGCTAACATGGTACATACACTTATCGGGTGAGCTACCGGGGTACTCCGCAAGATGCATTTCTGAATTCAGAGTAGTTAGAAACAATATATGAATGATGCTAGGTATTAGCATGGTGTATTTATATTGTTCCTTTGTACCGTTTGTCTATACTGCTTTGTACAGGAGCTGTCATTGATAAAAGTACCGTAGTACCACTAAATAAAGATGAAGTGTTAGAGTAGTCAGACGCTCACCTCGAGGCGTCTCTCCGTTTCGCTGATGGACCTCTCTAACGTCTCCATCTTGTGCACTTGACCCCTCAGCACCTCCAGCTGGTTCTGCAGCTCCCTCACCTGCTCCCCTCTGTGGGGGTCATCCTGTTCCCCCTCCAGGGCCACCACCTGCCTCTCTGTGTCATCCATCCGCTCACGCAGAGCCAACACATTCTGGCTGTACCTGGAACAAGAAATACAGACTCATTCTGTTCCATAAGTAACCGATGTGAATGGATTAAACTCACTCCTCAAGTATGTATACAGGCCACCCGTGTATGGAGTCAAATTAGGGTCAATAATATTTTGCATCCGTAGAAATAGTGTTTCATCCGTAGAAAAATATTTGACTCCGCAGAAATAGTTTTGTAAAAAAAACACATTTACAGATGCAAAATCTTTTTACAAATGCAAAACTATTCCTACCGATGCAAAACCTTTTTACAAATGCAAAACTTTTTTGCAGATGCAAAAATTTAAGATTGTTGAAAATCATTCTCAAACGAAAATCCAAACTTGAGAAGAGGTACTCAATGAACTACATCTGCAACTATAATGGAAAGCTTACATTTAACGTTCAGCTAGTTTAATACTGTAGAATATTGTATCCTCAATAGGTTCTGTTGTTTGCTCTTCCACAGGTACACTCGTGCACTTTAAGATTCATGTTGTCCAATTGTAACTTGTTTAACTTCATGCTCTTATGATTCTTCCCATTGGCACTTATTTTGGGGTTTTTCACAATGTATGTTTCATGTTTGACTACTTGCAATGTTGGGGATATCTCGTTGTTATGATCAGTGACCTATGCACTTTTGTAAAGCTCTCTCTTGGAAGTCGCTTTGGATAAAAGCGTCTGCTAAATGAATAAATGTAAATGTTCTGAGTAAGGAAAAAAAAATCCCAGAAGAATCCCATTAGGGGAAGTTTAGAAAATACCCAAATATAGCCTATTCATTCTTTTTCTCATGTGAATAGGGTAACATTTTTAACCTTTAGATATCACCATGAAAATGACTACATATCTAAACATCGGATATAGCCAGGTGAAAATGTCTTGTAGAATCGTGTTGACATCTTACAGTAAAAGACTATAGAGTAGGGTTGCAAAGGGGCGGAAAGTTTCCGGTAAATTTCCGGAGAGTTTCCGGAAAGTTTCCATGGGAATTTTGGCTCTGTTTTGGCTCTGTTTTTGAAAACAAAAATCTGCCAAAGTTTTTTTGCAAAAGCATATAACAGGGAACTTAAATGTAGTTGAGAACAAGTCTATGCACGTCTAGCTCAGCTGGACCCTGAATGCAGCTGGTTGGAAACATTGTCTGCCAGAAACATAAACAAAAACGTTCTGTTGTGTTTGAACGTCTTTGTCATCAGTGTTGCGTCTGAACGTTTCAGCCATATGCCTGGCAAGTGTGAGAGCGCCGAATTGCGTATAGGCCAAGAGCGGTATTGCAAACAGATAGAGATTTCAATTATAGCTTGCCACATATTGAAATACATTTTTGGAGCTGTGAACTTAGTTAAACATTTTGAATTATGAACTATGAACTGAACTAGTTCATTTTAAAATTTGAGAACTATGAACTGAACTAGTTCATGTAGAAAGTGAACTTTCCCAACCCTGTTTGTCATTACCTAGAATATTGATTACTTGGTAAACTGAAGCCATGTTCATTTTTATACCAAGTTTATTTATATACAGTAGACAACATTTTTTCAGCAGTGAGAGTAGGATGTCTGTATGTCCACACAAAAGTACACCATCACCTCGATTATTCGCGGCTTTCGGGGTCCATCAACAAGCGCGAGTTGGGCAACTACTACTCACAAAATGTCAAAAATGACAGTTTGTATTGTACAAGTTGTATTATAAATGTTTGCATGCATGTCTGCTTATGACAAGGTAAATACAGTTACATTACCCCAACATTTCCAGTTTATTCCCGTTCATTCCCGCTAATTCCCGTATATTCCCGTTATTCCCGTGGAAAGTTTCCAACTTTGAATATTCCCGGAATTTTGCAACCGTTTGCAAACAAATGTCACCAGGGGCAGAGATTCAGTCATTCATTCAAGGTCCACTCAACTGTCAATCAACCGTCACTAAGCTGTCACTCAGGTAAAATAGATTTCCTTTTGTTTCTCCTACATGGATTAATCAACCTACATTAATAAAACATACCTGGTGATCAACTAAAATTTATTGGAAACATCTGAATGTGTTGAGCTGTGGTACGACTATTATTGGTGAAACGACCCAGCCCCAAACCCCATCTCTGCAATAATAATTAATAAAGGCTGGTTAAAAGTACTTCTTCCTGCCTCTATGTATTAATGCTCATGGGTAGCCTTCCATTCAGACCTTAACATTAAGTATTTTACTGTTATATGTCAACAAGATCCAACAAGACATTTTCACCTGGCTATACCCAACATTAAGATCTGTTGTAATATTTATGCAAATTAGCACATACTTTATTAGATTATGCACCGTTTGCCCATGTTAACAATGTTATATCTAAAGGTTCATATTTTTACCCTATTCACGTGAGAAAAAGAAATGAATAGGCGTATGAATAGGCTATACTTGGGTCTTTTTTAAACCTTTCCCCTAATGGGATTCGTTGGGGAATTTTTTTCCCTTACTCAGGACATATTTTTCTGTTGCAATTTCAGTTTTGAAAATTAGGGACGGGAGTTGAAAATTAGCTCTTGCTATAAACTCTATGTGCATCACATCAGCTGCAAACTTTGCTCTGTAGCTATGTTTAACAGCATCGTCCCTGTCAAATAAACTAATAATAATACAATTTAAAAAAAGAAGAGAATCTGGCCCGCCCATAAGAAACTGAGCTACGACCGTGCAATTGTTTTTATCCTGGAGAGACATCATGGTTTGCAAACAAGCATTACATGCTAAATTTGGATGTACAAAGGAAAACAAAGTATTTTTACAGTTCCTTCATCGGAGCCTGTGAAGTCCCAGTGTCTTGCTCTGAAAATGCACCGACACAACTTCCCATACACATGCTGTAACGCGAGTGTTGTACACTTCCTTGTTATTTGGATAACCGTTCTGATGTTGGTGTTATGGCGCGGGTGATATCCGCCTTTCCCCTCATTGAAATGACTATGAGTGTGCACCTCTGCAAACCAAGGTGACCAGAAATTTGCTAATTCGAGGCATCTTACAGCAACGGGGTTACGAGCCATTGCGATACATCCATTGTAAACACTTAGCGCATGGTGCCGCCCCTCTCCTCCTCATTAGCATTTAAAGCTACAGACACAGAAACAGCGAGTCTTGAGGAAAGCTTGTTGTGGGACTGCTCGTAGTGGCTGTAATTATGCACCAAGGCTGAATTTCGGGAAAGAGACTTCAGACAGTATAGTATTAGGGGACCACTAAGGCCTATATAAAAGCATCCAAAAACAGCATGTCATGTGACCTTTAAGACCCAGCGGATACCCTGTACTCAACAAGCATTGTGCCAATAGGCACAATAAATAAACAATAAACATTTTGGCCCCATTTTGACACGGCCAAAGTTTCGCACTCGTAGACGAGTTCAAGTACCGGTGAGGGGAAAGATCGGGGGGACTGACTAGCAGCGCGATAATGCCCGTTACACATAAACATGTATCTGTGTAACATTTTAAGTTTACCAGGTTGAATACACAATACGGTTCAAAGAAAAATTGGAATGAGTGTAGGATTATATTTACCTCTGCTGGCTGATCAGATTACTGCTAGGAACACTGGGCATTCCTGGAGAGGGGTGTCGTTCCTCAGCATGTACACTGGGACCAGCCACTTCCCCTGCCTTGGGACCGGGTCTCTCTAGGCGCTCGTCTATGGGGCAGGGCTGGGCCAGGGACTTGTCAGAAGTTGAGCGACGGCAGAGCTTAGACTTTGATGAGGTAGAAGGTTCCAGGTCATCAGAATCAAATTTCCTCTTGTTTTTTTTAGATCTGGAGGCTGCACAAGCCCCTTCATTGAGTCCTTTAGCAAGGTGAGGTTTGATGTCTACAAAGGGTTGCCGGCCCAATGTGTATTCATACTCCACTGTAGTGCCAGAATTAAAAGGTACCCCTAATTTTATTGAGTCCCCTTGGAACAGGTGGTGAGGTCTCTCAGCAAGTATTCGTGTTCCATTAACCCACACACCATTTAGACTCTGTAGGGGAAAACACATCATTTACAACTTGCTCACATAATGTCACAAAGGATTGCAACTCACACAATGTAAACTGTACCTTCTTGTCTGTCACAGTCCATTCCCCATCCTGCCTTTGCCTGAACAAACAATGAATTCTAGAAATCATCAGAGGGCAGCTTGCTGACACGAGCTGGTAAGTGACATTTAAGCCACGTCCAATGGTAACCTAGTGAGCCAAGACAAATTAAGGGTCAATTATGCATATACATTTAAGACACTAACACGTAATTCCCCATATATTGACAATCCGTGTGTTTGCTTGGCTTACATAATTAATTTTCATTAAGTAATGGTATCAGGTAGTGGTAAGGTTGCCATAAATCAATGTACAACTACAGCCTTTTAACTGTATAACCTAGCGAGTGACAATTTAGTATTGAAATTATCTCATTAAAATGTCTAAATATGTGAACCAGGTTGATATCATGGACTACATCATACAAGGGTGACATTTGGCTATTTAGTTAGAACAGGTGGCTAGATAGCTTATTTTGCTATCTTGCAGGCAGCACGTCACATTCAAAATTAGCGCGGCTACACTGGCTAGTTTAGCTTGCGCGTTACCTCTGTGTTTCCTGGCAAATGAAGCCAATCCGAATCTTTTCCGACTCGAATCAAACACCATGTTTCTTCGTTGGATTTAACTTCTACTTTAGAAGAATGTGATGTTTCTGAACTGTCCATTTTGCAACATACTACAGAAACTTTGCTAACTGGCTAACTAGCTAGCATGTTAACACGACGTGTTTTGGTTTCTGTGAAATCTCTTCCTGGAAATGACGTATGTTCTGCTTGGTGCGAAATACCTCCTCGGTGTCTGTAATTTAATTTTCATAATTACATCAATGTAAGGTGTGGGGACATCTTTCATTGTATAGTAAGCTAACATTTTAAATGCAGTGACTTTAAATTACATTAGGAAGAACCTGTATTTAAAAGAAAGTTTTTAGGAAATATCGGAACCCTTGTTTTTTATGCACTGTGTCATCGACCGCACACTAACTTGATTGTTCTTGTGTAAAAAGATCTGTTGTCCGACTTTGAGACGGCGCCGAGGCTAGGTCACTGTGACGTATCCATCAAAGTACCGTGAGATCGATTCGAGAACAGCCGGTTGTGTAGCTGAGCGCAATAGGTGCGTTCAACATGGACTGCAGCTGCGTGAAACGACCGGCGAGAGTAGCCGCTTGCAGTCCGGGAGGAGTTAAAAACAGCTATGTGAAGTCGGACATTCCAGCTCCTCGTGGTTTGCTGCCTGCGTTGATGTCAGTCATGGTCAATCAAGCGTTGTTTGCTTACTTTACTGTATTTATAATTAAACTTAGCGTCATTGTCCTGGTTACGGACTCAGACGGGCATGATCTCTTAAGCTACTGTTGCTACGTCGGACAAATGTTCACGATGAGTAGATGAAGGAACCCTAACCCATAAAAATAACTCCAGGAGCATTATATGGATAAAATACACTTCCACTTAATCTTCTTTGCATTTCATCTGCTGTCTAACTGTAGCTAATTCATGTTGCAGGTTGATTCCGGACTAACTGGTGGAGGGCGCGGAGGAGGATGAGGGGGAGGAATGTTAAAATACAAGAAAATTAATTCAGTCTTTTAAAATGCATTTAAATAAAGTGTTTGTTTATAGCCTACTGTAAATCATGTTTTTTCTTCTAGGCTATAAGCGTAACCGGTGTGAACTGGTGAAACTCACTCCTCAGGTAGCTATTTAATGGGCCACCCGCGACAACAAAAAGCTAGCTTTTCTTTGGTGTAGGCCTACTTGGTAGTGGTTGCTCTCGGCAAATCGGATGTCGTGCGTTCGAGCCCAGCGGGTGGCTGACGACTAGCGTGGCTACGTCCGTTACATAGGCCTATATATAGGCTACCCGTCACACATAGGCTACACATAGCCTAATAAGTTACAATAGCCTACATACTGGCGGCCTGTTATAGGCTACATAAAGTTGATTTCTTTAAATAAAGTAGGCTAGTTAAATTACATTGTTGAGTTTAAGTGAACACATTCAGTTTTGCACTATAGGCTACATGCATTGTATACTTTGTATACAATACACAAGCATTAAATGCATAGGCCTACATGTGACTATAAATTAAGGTTGAGAAATTGATTCTGCATTTGGTATGCGAAAGTTATCAGGACGTCGCAAGGGAACGTCCCCATGACGTCGCAGACAAACGTCCCCTGAACATCCCCTAAATGTTATGAGGACGTTACATGGATGGTCCGGGGACGTTTGTCTGCGACACCCGGGGTCTTTAGGGAACACTACAAAAAGACGTCATGGGGACGTTCCCTTGCGACGTCCTAGTAACTTTCGGGGACGTTCAGGGGACGTCCTGGGGACGTCATTATGTTAGCTGGGTGCAAACACATCAAATTCGTAACCATGCAATTCGTCAGCGATAAAATAAGCAAACAGCGCTTGATCGGCCATGACTGACATCAACGCAGCAAACCACGAGAAGATGGAATGTCCGACTTCACAGAGCTGTTTTTAACTCCTCCCCGACTGCAAGCGGCTACTCTCGCCGGTCGTTTCATGCAGCCGCAGTCTATGTCGAACGCACCTAATGACACTTGTGGGTTCACTTCAATGTGAGGCGGGACTTCCTATCAAACTGGCCAGAAGTTGAGGTAGGCTATCAGAAGGGCTTGGTCACAGTAGGCTATATCGCCGGTTTATCTGAAAGCTTCTAGGCAGCTCAGCTACCTGGTCTGGAATATTACGATGCGGAGGAACGTAGCTAGGATCTTAACGGCGATGCTAACCTGAAGACGCCGCCTACAAGTCGAGTGAAAATGTCAGATGTAAATAAGACTATCCAGAAATGGCACGCCAGCTTTAGGAAAGGAACCGACTTTGATTCGTGGGGACAATTAGTGGAGGCAATTGATGAGTATCAAATGTAAGTTTCAGCAATAGTACATGAACATCTGCAATACTGAGTGGTTTGATTGCTAGGCTATAGAAAGACTATCTAGTCTAACAGCGCCGTTTGTCTGCTGCTAGTATGATTAGACGTTGAAATGCAGAGAACTGAGAATCATTATTTCCCCCTGAAAGTCATTAGCCTCACCTCCGCAGCAAAAACAATAATGTAAGACAACTATTTTCTTGTTGGTTACATTGTTACAAAGGTAGTCAACTTTCACTTGTCACAACGTTGCGTTAAGTCTTTAGCTAATTAATCATTACGCGCCGTTAATTAAGAAAGGCATACTAAATTATTACTTAAATCACAGCTGTTGAGCCTGATCACATTTGGGTAATTTGGAATGTGATCATCACTGAAATAGAAATAACAGAAATAATTTACCACACCCTCATTGTTATGGGTGTGGCTTGCTTCCATTTATGTTAAGATGTCTGACTGAAGTGAAGACAGTTGAATTTAATAAATGAAAACAGCATCTCATGGTACCTTAAGAAATTAAAATAATGAGTATTGTATTGATTATTTGGAAAGGGGCAATGTTTTGAATATGGTGACTTTTAGAGCACTGCACCACTTCTATTTGCCCACTAGGTGTAGAGAAACCAACAGGTTTCACTTCGATTCATCTCCAAATGTTGTTTCTTAAGTAATACATCTAGCAAAAACTCCTCTCTGCTATGAATGTATTTAATTATGTTTGCATTTAATAAGACTTGCGAGACAGTTGCAAAAAGAAGTCCAGTCTACAAATTCATCAAACTTCACAGAAGACCAAAAGGTACCCCTATTTTTCACTCCTATTGGGTTCTGACTTGTAGTACAATTACATGAGCTGCAAGTCTTATAAAGGCTTACATTATTTTGTAAGTAGTTCTGACAGTCTGCATATTCATTGTAAATTATCTCCAGAAAACATTAGGAAAATTTGCAACATGCCTGGAGATGAGAAGTGCAGCCTTACAGGTTTGTATTTTTCCTGATAGATGGTTATTGTAGAAATGCATGCCAAATGAATGTTCCCTGTCTGGACCTCTATTTGTTTAACAGCATCTAATTTGACCCCCAAAAAATAAATGTGTATACCAGTTGATAAATCACCATAATTTGTGCCTTAAATCATGCAATTAAAATGGTATAAAGAGTTTCCCACTAGACTCTTCAACTAATAGAAGAAGCCCTTGTGATAAATAGCAACGGTCATATTAAAAACTGGTTTTAGTGTTTAAGTCTTTCATCTCTTTTTATCTTACTATAATGTGATAATGCAAACATGAGACAGGCTGGGTCAGGGTTGCCAGGGTGATTTTCTAAATCTTGTAGTAATCTATTCCTCTGAAATCCCCAAGAGGGTAATTTACCAAATACTTTTTGGTGGTAACTTTTAGTGCACACAGTCCCAGGAGGACTTCAAATTGGAAGATCTGAAGAAACTGGAACCTAGTATGTACATTTTGGAATCCATGTTAATACTGTGTATTGTAAGTTGGGTGTTTTGGATTGTATTTAACGGCATATTCATTCCTTGTACCAACAGTTATAATAAATATATTGACATACAACAAAGATTTCCCTTATGATGTGCAGCCAGTACCCTTGAGGTAAATTTCATTGACCCTCATGGATTAATGTTGTATGTTCCTGAGACCGTGATGTAAGAATGGAAACGTGGAAAACAGGATCCAGATGAAGGGAGTCTATCTATCCATCCTTCCAGGAAAATCCTCGCTCCCGGGGAGGAAGAGAACCTGGAGTTGGAGGAAGAGGAAGATGCTGCCACTGGTATGGGATATTCAGAAGCCTTTACCTACAGAGTCCCAGGTATGTTTTCTGCAGACTCACAATGAGTCTTTTTTGTCATGGTTGTCGTCCTGTTGCTGTTTCATAGACTTTGCTTTAATCAGTTGTCTACTGTTTCTCTCTTGGGGCTGTGCATGGCTTCGTCACTGTCACCTGCTCTGCCTGCTCCATACACAGCTTTGCAAGGTATGGCTCTGTTGAGAAATGTCTGGAGGTGTGCTTCAAATACATTCTGACCTAATGAAAACTGAACAATGTACAATACCTGTATGTAAAAAATGACATGAAAAGGTTTGAACTAGTATTTTTTGTGTATGGCAGCAATAGTAATATAACAGACAATGTATCTATCACCATCAATGTACTATATCAGTGAGAAATCTTGTGTTTCCTTCCAGGTACATTGTTGCCCCGGTTACCCTCAGAGCCTGGGATGACACTACTCACACTTAAAATAGAGAAGATTGGATTGAAAGATGCTGGACAATGCATTGATCCTTACATGACAATTAGTGTTAAAGGTATGTGATCTAACACTGGTATGACATACTGTACACAAGTAGGCCTACATTTATGGATAAATCCCCAGTTTGGGTTGCTGAACTTTTCTACACACCAGCATGAATCCATTTGTCCCTTTTCCCAACAGATTTGAATGGCATTGATTTGAACCCAGTGCAGGATACAGCAGTAGCCACTCGAAAAGAGGACACTTACATTCACTTCAGTGTGGATATAGAGATCCAGAGACATCTGGAGAGACTACCTAAAGGTAATTTGATATACGATATATTTCAGTAATAATTGAACTTGCTGTAAATTGTATTTTGGGTGAAATACCCCTTTTATATGACAATTTCAACTGTTGCTCTAGGGGCAGCTATTTTCTTTGAATTCAAGCACTACAAACCCAAGAAAAGATTCACAAGCACAAAATGTTTTGCCTTTATGGAAATGGATGAGATCAAACCTGGTCCCATTGTAATCGAACTGTAAGTTATCACAATCGAGAACTATCTGTACATCTATGAATGTTTAGAATTAGGGTCACACCTTTATTGGATCAGTGGGTGATGTTGATATTGTTTTGGGACCTCAGGTACAAGAAGCCCACTGACTTCAAGAGGAAGAAGCTCAACCTCCTGACAAAGAAACCACTCTATCTCCACCTCCATCAGACTTTGAACAAAGAATAAACCAAGAGCATGGAAAGAATCTGGAAGCTATTTTTCAACAATATTCTACTTTAAATCATCCGCTCAGTTTGATATAACACCCCCACTCAAGTCAGCAATACTAAAACCCTGGTCAAAAGGCCTCTTAACTCTGTGACAGTATGGTGTAAAACAGTAAAATAACTTATGTTGTAGAAGACATTTTGACACCTGGTCACAGGATGAAAGTGGGAGACACAACAGGCAACCCAGCAGAAGAAAAACAAACTACAAACCAGCTACATCTGCAGTCTTCCTCTGCTCTCTTCTTACAGGGACCGAACCTCGGGTTAAAGAGCCATGTTCCTTTTTTCATCGGCGGTGCAGTAGAATGTCACGATGTCAGTATGTTATAAAGACCTTTTGAGGATAAAAAAATGAGAGGCTGCATGGAACTTGAATAGGTTGAATTAGACTTTTCTTTCAATGTTGTTCCCATCACTCAACCCTAACCCCCTGGTCAGCCTCTGCCGTCTCCCATTTCTATTAAAATTCGATTCGATTTTATTTTTGTAATGTCTAAATATCAAAATGTAAATGAATCTACTAAATATACACTAATCGGTGCATTTAGTAATGTGTGGCCTGAGAGCTGTATGCCAGATTGAGGATTTATACATGTTGAGTTTTATCAGCAGAGTGGTGCTGCTGACGATGCGTATGAAGGAGGCTGACGACTTCTCTCATTATAGGACATTTATTCCAGAACAATGAAATGTGGCCATCTGCCGGTTGGGTTGAGCGCGAACTGACTTTTGAATATAAAAGACGTTACGCATAAAAATGTCCATGTACGGGAAGTACATTAGGTCACAATACAATACATGAACATTCATCACATTAATTATTGTGTGCTCTTGCGCCCTATTGTGTCGCTAAGAGTAAATAATATTTACAGTCATGTAACCTGAGAACATAAAAAATAGGCTTACATTTTAACAATACAGGACTGTTTTTAACGAGTAATGAAACTCGCCAATTTGAGATTTATTCTCCCCATTACGTTTTCCAAAACAATGCCTTCAGAGGAAGACGCACAGTTATGTTAATAATGCTAGCTAGCCTGTTCAAAACAAACGATGGAGTGCAATTGAGAGTTCTTCGAGATAAAATGCGACGTTTGCAACTGAAAGGTCATATGATGTTGAGGACTCTTCAAACCAAGCTCCTCTTTCAATAGGTGCGTTCGACATGACCTCACTTCATGCAGCGCTGCAGCCGGCGTTCGACATGGACTGCGGCTGCATGAAACGACCGGCGAGAGTAGCCGCTTGCAGTCGGGGAGGAGTTGAAAACGGCTCTGTGAAGTTGGACATTCCAGCTTCTTGTGGTTTGCTGCGTTGATGTCAGTCATGGCCGATCAAGCGCTGTTTGCTTACGTTACTTTATTTATAATTAAACTTAGTCTTTCCGTTAGTAAAAGAGGTGGCCCAAAACCCTTTCTTCAACAAATGTTTTATTCAATCAAATTGTTTGGTCCGGATTTGAGCATTGGCGAAACTGAAGGTGTCAGAATAATTACAAAACAAGCGTCAAAGTTGTCGTGTGTGAGTCTGGCCAATCATGAAATAGCTGTGTCGTCATTTGAAGCTGTGCAGTTGCTCTTGAGAAAATGCGCTCGGCTACACAGCCGGCAGTTCTCGAATCGATCTCACGGTACTTTGATGGCTACGTCACAGTGACCTAGCCTCGGCGCCGTCTCAAGTCGGACAAGAAGTCTAACCAGAATTCACTGTTTCAAGTCAGCCGCCTGCAGCCGGCTGCAGCGCTGCATGAAGGGAGGTCATGTCAAACGCACCTAATGGTTGGGCTGAAATGGCCCAGGTGCTGTTCTATGCGCCCTAATGCACCCTGTGAAATAGCCTTAGAATGAAACTAGAGGTTTTCTCCCTTTTATGGTATGCTCATGAATAGATGAGCTGCGCGCAAGTCAGAATCAGAATGGGTTTAAATCGCCATGAAAGTTTGCGCAGACAAGGAATTTGATATACCAATTTAATGTTTGTAGCCTAAACATTCAGGATGCGCGCCCAATGTGAGAGGATTGCCTAACGTAGGCCTAGATACGAGCCCGCTGAAGATAGCCATCATATTGGATTTCTTTAACCGAGCCTGTTTCATTCCTAATTTTCCTGAGAAAGCGACCTCCGTTAGCCAGGCTAGTTTTGCCCGATCACTTGGTCATGGCTATTTAAAGCTATCGGGGTCAAGTGACTTTTGTGCATTGACAAGTGAAACGTTGGCCTAAATGTAGGCTACTCGTCCAAAGGACAAGTGCCTCAAAAAGTTAATGTCAAGCCCTGTAATCCAGTGAACAGAGATATATGATGACCTGATCCACAGTCCCAAGTGTTTTATACCGGGGAGAAGTTCGTCTTTTGCAACCAACACGCGCAGTTGAGCCAGTTTGACAGTCGTGTGACGTAGGGTCAAAATTGGAGAAATAGGTCTATTTATACTAAGGGTATCGTATGTATAATACTAAGTTGGTTTACAACGAACAAATGCTGCGGAGCAAGACGCAACATAGCCAAATGTAACGGAGTTGGAACCGTGAAACTCACTCGTCAGGTATGTAATGGGCCACCCACGCTAGCTTTTCTTTGGCGTAGTTGGTAGTGGTGGCGCTTGGGAAGCCAGAGGTGGCGAGTTCGACTCCCGGTGGGAGTGATCTCCCGGTGATGGGAGTGAACAGTGGCCAGATACCTGGTTACATACCCGTCACATTGGTGCCGTGACCCGGATTCACGAGCTTAGCGCCAGCTAACCGCCGGAAGTGAGTTTCAGAGGGGTGAGTGTAACAGAGTTAGAACCGTGAAACTCACTCCTCAGGTATGTATAGGGTCACTCGCGCGAAGGAAGAGCTAGCTTTTCTTTGGCGTAGTTGGTAGTGGTGGCGCTTGGGAAGCCAGAGGTGGCGAGTTTGACTCCCGGTGGGAATGATCTCCCGGTGATGGGAGTGAACAGTGGCCAGATACCTCTGACGGAACTTGCAAGACCACGTCCGTTACATACCCGTCACACAAACAACCACGCATCGTGAATTGTAGATTTACATGACAACACAGGTTATTTATTAGAATTAAACCCAGTCAGGAAAATGAAATAACGTTAGTACCATTGCCAATAAACTGAATCATCACACATTCTACCTATGCTAGATACAGGAGACGTTAGCATTACTTATAATATGGTCGGAACATCACCATCTTTTCAGCAACAGCGCCTTAGCAAATCCCGCTTTAAATTGTCCAATGTTTTCAAAACTGTCTGGTGAAATGGTTCGATTTCATTTAAGACTATGAAAAGTGTCAGCATTCCCTGTACAGCCTGGAACACTGATTCTTCCCTTTGGCACTTATTTTTGGTTTTACTACGTATACGATAGCGCGGGAGCTTGGTAAATTGACAGAATGCTCACAACTTCAGACGCATTACTGATTTGGAACCTACTGTTACTATACTTGAGTAAAGGAAGACTGTCAAGCAGCATTTTCTTTATAAAAAATCAAAGCAGTGTAAATCAGACTCGGCTCCAGAACAAATTAAATGGGGGGGCATTTTTTTTCACGAGGGGGGCACGCATTTACAAAGCATGTATGAGAGTCAAAATAAGAGCATGCCTGCATATTCTGCAGCAAAGGGTAGCCATCTTGATATTTCATTTATAACCAATGCCAGTATTTCTTATTTATACTTTAACAAAATTATTTTTTGAGGGGGCACAGCATTCCATTTGGGGGGGGCATTGCCCCGATTTTTTTAGAGTTGAATTTTTAAAGATCGATTTTTCTGGGCTCGAATTTGAGCAACCTGAATTTTATTTTACATTGAAATATATTCAGATGAGAATTCAGTGTTGTTTAAATTTCAATATTAAGTATTCAATGCCTTTTAAAATTCAAAACATTATGGCACTGATTTGCTTGCCAAGCATGATAATGATGACCGTTATATTATATAAATATAAAGTAGATTAAACGTTACAAGATGATATGTAGACATACAGTGAAGGGGAAAAAAGTATTTGATCCCCTGCTGATTTTGTACGTTTGCCCACTGACAAATAAATGATCAGTCTATAATTAAGATTGTAGGTTTATTTGAACAGTGAGAGGCGGTATAAGAGCAACAAAATCCAGAAAAACTTCAAATTTTTTATAAATTGATTTGCATTTTAATGTGTATTTGATCCCCTCTAACTCTGAAGGAATTCTGGCTCCCAGGTGTCTTTTAAAGGGAGTGCTCCTAATCTCAGTTTGTTACCTGTATAAAAGACACCTGTCCACAGAAGCAATCAATCAGATTCCAAACTCTCCACCATGGCCAAGACCAAAGAGCTGTCCAAGGATGTCAGGGACAAGATTGTATACCTACACAAGGCTGGAATGGGCTACTAGACCATCGCCAAGCAGCTTGGTGAGAAGGTGACAACAGTTGGTGCGATTATTCGCAAATGGAAAAAACACAAAGCAATCTCCCTCTGTCTGGGGCTCCATGCAAGATCTCCCCTCGTGGAGTAGCAATGATCATGAGAACAGTGAGGAATAAGCCCAGAACTACACGGGAGGATCTTGTCAATGATTTCAAGGCAGCTGGGACCAAGAAAACAATTGGAAGTCGTAATGCCGTGAACTGAAATCCTGCAGCGCCCGCAAGGTCCCCCTGCTCAAGAAAGCACATGTAAAGGCCTGTCTGAAGTTTGCCCATGAACATCTGAATGATTCAGAGAACTGGGTGAAAGCGTTGTGGTCCGATGAGACCAAAATCAAGCTCTTTGGCATCAACTCAACTCGCCGTGTTTGGATGAATGCTGCCTATGATCCAAGAACATCAAATCAAATCAAAATGTATTTGTATAGCCCTTTTTACACGCAAGCATGTCACAGAGGGCTTCACATACGCCCATAAAAACTGCCCCTCAACCAACCTAAACCCTCAAGGAAGACAAGGAAAAACTCCCAGAAAAACTCAATGCAAGAGAAACTAGAGAGCATACAATTTCTGGGGAAATTGTGAGGGTGTGCCTGCCTGCTTGTCCGTCCCTTTAAGTTTTTCCCTTCTAGTGATATTTTCAAGCATTTAGCCTACTCACAGTCTATTGCATAATAATTCATTAAGAACACCCTTGGAAAGAAGCTACTGTTATCACTGGAAATATTTCAGATGGAATCGCGATTCAAACAGTAGCTCTATGTCTGCTAACTTATGACATGTCCCCAAAAACGTAAGTAAGCTTGACATTTATTTAGTGGAAAATCGCTCATGCATAAAAAGCTCAATAGCGATCATTGTCAGTAATAACGCAAAATGCGATATAGCCCTTTGTGGAGAAGCTGCCCCGGTAAATTGTATACTACAGTGTTCGAGTCTTGGTTGCGATCGTTGGTTGAACGTTCCGTTGTACGGTTTAGGCTGAAATTAAATATTGCTTTCATGAACAGATTGACGGCTGTGTCAATGAAGTTCGGGTTAGTAGTCAGACAGTTTCACCTATTGAAATACTTTTGATTTAAGGGAGTGCCGAACATTTTCTGTCGCCGTTTGACTCCCTACTGTAAACAGCTGTGGATGTTTTTGTTAGCTACACAGTGTCTCGCGTAGGCTACAGCGTTGCAGTACTGGTTTGAAATCACAGGTAATGATTATTTCACCAACAAATCGTTTACTTGTAATCTAATGTCATAATAAATCGTACAACGAAAATGTATTTGTGAGTAATGTTTATTTTAACGATTGAAAACAGATGCAGCCTAGACCGCTGTAGTATGTGTTGCCCGGGCAACATAGGCTAATGTCATGATGCTAATGCTTCAGTGAAATAGTAGACTACCGTTTCCGAAAGTCGATGTAGTTCCTCAATAATATTAGCTTATATTGTACATTACACTTAACAATTGTGTTTCATATCAGAAAGTAACATTAGTAAATGGTTATCACCCTGGCCTCTTTGCTTGTGGCGTTTCTGCAGCTGCCTTGCAGTATCGTTAAAGCTATAGTTAGCCTATAGCTATCTCCCAGAAGTTAACAAGCTGCTAAACTAATGTTAGGCTAGAGGTAGTCACGCGTGTTTCGTGACGTTAGTAGCGTCAGTGACTGTGGCTAGCAAGTTAGCCAGGTAAATAAAAAGACAAGCAACTCAATGGCTACCAACTTTTGACATGACGTTTTCTAAGTAATCAAAATATTGGCGGATGCTAGGGGGGGGCACGATACGATCCTTGCTGTGCTGCAACAGTCTTCTATGCACGTCGTATCTAATGCGTCGTTGCTAACATGTGCCGACGCTGTGACGTAGGCTATTATAACTGAGTAGTCTACCCTTTGCCGACAAAATCAACTTTATGCCACAAAAACGTTGTATGGTCCTAAACTGTGCAACGGAACGTACATAAAAGTAATAGCAACTCAATCGGGACCAAGACGAAACTTTGGACGTCGACGTTTTCTATGTAGTCCAAATATTGACCGAGGAGTAGGGG
>CAEFZP010003042.1:0-33153 GCA_903064625.1 Mallotus villosus
GCGTAGGCTACAGCGTTGCAGTACTGGTTTGAAATCACAGGTAATGATTATTTCACCAACAAATCGTTTACTTGTAATCTAATGTCATCATAAATCGTACAACGTAAATGTATTTGTGAGTAATGTTTATTTTAACGATTGAAAACAGATGCATCATAGACCGCTGTAGTATGTGTTGCCCGGGCAACATAGGCTAATGTCATGATGCTAATGCTTCAGTGAAATAGTAGACTACGGTTTCCGAAAGTAAATGTAGTTCCTCAATAATATCAGCTTATATTGTACATTACACTTCACAATTGTGTTTCATATCACAAAGTAAAATTAGTAAATAGTTATCACCCTGGCCTCTTTGCTTGTGGTGTTTCTGCAGCTGCCTTGCAGTAGCGTTAAAGCTATAGCCTAGCTATCTCCCAGAAGTTAACAAGCTGCTAAACTAATGTTCTGCTAGAGGTAGTCACGCGTGTTTCGTGACGTTAGTAGCGTCAGTGACTGGCTAGCAAGTTAGCCAGGTAAATAAAAAGACAAGCAACTCAATGGCTACCAACTTTTGACATGACGTTTTATAAGTAATCAAAATATTGACGGATGCTAGGGGGGCGGCACGATACCATCTTTGCTGTGCAACAGTCTTCTATGCACGTCGTATCTAATGCGTCGTTGCTAACATGTGCCGACGCTGTGACGTAGGCTATTATAACTGAGTAGTCTACCCTTTGCCGACAAAATCAACTTTATGCCACAAAAACGTTGTATCCTCCTAAACTGTGCAATGGAACGTAAACAAAAGTAATGCCAACGCAATCGAGACCAAGACGAAACTTTTGACATTGACGTTCTCTATGTAGTCCAAATATTGACCGAGC
Organism: Mallotus villosus; assembly: GCA_903064625.1. Taxonomy (NCBI): domain Eukaryota; kingdom Metazoa; phylum Chordata; class Actinopteri; order Osmeriformes; family Salangidae; genus Mallotus; species Mallotus villosus. The sequence goes on from CAEFZP010003042.1 coordinate 867, forward strand.
CTTAGGGGGGCAAAAAGAATAATAAGAATAATAAATATATATGTGAGATAACAAAGGATGCGCCACGACTCGTGGCACACCCAATAATGGTAAGTTCATAAGATATTTATTTTTATTATTAAAATCCTAAAGATGTAAACTTTAGCCTCAGCATGTAACGCTAGCTAGCCTACCCTCCTAGCATTGTTTTAGCTGAACATCGATCACATTGCAGTCAAAGAAAAATGTATATACTGTACTGTATACTTGATAGAAAATGTACAGCCCCCCTATTGCTCATAAATAACACATTTCTTTGGTATCTTTACAGGCAGTCTTGCAGCGGAGGCGGAGGTCACCTGTAATGTGGGCATATCCACGATCCGAACACTGGTGGGAGACAATAGTTCCGGATTTCACCCCTTCCCAATTCATGCAGAATTTCCGTGTGTCCCCGGAATCGTTTGAGTACATCTGCACACGGGTCGATCATGTCATGGGGAGAAGGAACACAAACTACCGTTTGTGTGTCCCAATCCGAAAGCGCGTTGCAATTGCCATCTGGAAACTGGCCACAGGCGGTGAATACAGGACCATCAGCCATCCTTTTGGGGTAGGCCTCAGCACTGTGTTTAATTGTGTTCAGGATTTCTGCAACACAGTCATCAAGGTGCTGCTTCCGGTCCACTTGAGATTTCCTGATGCGGACAAGTTGTTGGAAATGGCCACTTTCTTTAATGATCGTTGGAGAGTTCCTCAGTGTGTCGGTGCAATTGATGGTAGCCACATACCAATAATTGCACCAGAGGACTATCCGAGAGACTATTTCAATCGGAAAGGGTGGCATTCCATTGTTCTGCAAGCAGTTGTGGATGGCAAAGGTCTTTTCTGGGATGTTTGTGTTGGCTATCCAGGGAGTATGCATGACGCCAGAGTGCTACGACATTCACATTTGTGGGATGTCCTAAGTGATGGGGAATTGCTAGGGCAGGAAAAAGTGACCATCTCAAGCTGTGATGTTGTACATTACTTGATAGGTGATCCGGCATACCCCATGCAGACTTGGCTCATGAAGCCCTTTTCCGACACTGGCAGACTGACCCCTGAACAACACACCTACAATTACAGACTGAGCAGTGGACGAGCGGTTGTGGAAATGGCTTTTGGGAGATTAAAAGGACGATGGAGGTGCCTCCTAAAAAGAAATGACTGCAAGCTGGAGCTGAGCAAGAAGATGGCACTGACCTGCTGTGTGCTCCATAACATTTGTGAGGAACATGGAGATAACTTCACAGAAGAGCAACTGGACAGGACTGTAAACATTGAGCCTCCTGCTCAAGCATGTCCCGAGAATGCAAACGCAGAAGGGACTGACATCAGAGCTGCATTAATGATGCATTTTAACAGAGGGAACGAGTGATTCTTTGAATACACCAATAATTTTTGTAACATTCATTTGTGTTTGAGGACATCTAAACTGTCACAAATTGCATTATATTCTCATGTCATATATTCATTGATTAAAAGAAACTGAACCTGACACTTGTATTCCGAAAACATTTTCATTTGAACAGATAGAAAATAACAACTCTTTATAAAACTTGCAAACTTTAAAGTGCAGTTCGGAGGTACCGTCTCTCTTCCTTTTTCCTGTGTACAACAAGAGCAAATGAAAGATCATCAATGTGTTGTCATAGCAATGCAAATAATTGTTTTCTGCAGGGAATTACATGTATGCATCTGCTACATGGTGATTAAACACTGTCATGGTCATGGTCATTAAAACAGCAAGTCTTACCCCGTTTGTCCCTTGCTGAAGATGCATCTCCAGAGCTACTCGACGGCGAGGGAGAGCTGCAGGCCCGCGGTGGCGGTAAATCGACGTCGTCGATGCTGTTGATGCTAGTCAGGTCTATGAACAAAAACAAGACGGTGCTTAAAATCCAACAATACAAGCTAGCAGTTTGCAAGCTAGCAAGCTAGCGACATTTGTACCTCGGTAAACAGCTAAGACATACATAACTGGCGGGGGGGGGAAACCAGAACGTACCTGGATCAGTGCAACTTTGCTCCAGCGATTCAGCCACCACTGACGATTCAGCCACCACTGACGACTCAAGGTTAATTGTTGCCGAGTTCAGTGCCCCGGCCACCTGACATGACGGTCTATCGCCGAGGATAGCATCCAGAACGTCGAAATGTGGGCTTCGACGCGGCTGGCCCATTTCCACTTCGACCGAGGTCCTTTTTTTGGTCCCTGTAGTCCTTTTTCAGCTTTTTTAGTTTGTTGATGATCTGTTCAACGCTCCTGTTGAACCCGGCAGCAGCCATTTCGCGCTGGATATCTTGGAACACCGGCTTCGTCCGTGAAGCTCCTTCCAGTTTCCTCTGGACCTCTGCAGAGCACCAGACTGCAAGACAACAGCTGGTTTCCTCCTCAGACCACTGTTTTTTGCTAGCGATAGCGTCCATGTTGATTGTTGTTTACAGGTAGCTGCAACTTCAATATTGGCGGTCGAATGTTTCTGTTCCTGTTTTGTTGCTCACGGTAACCCCGCCCCCAGAAACCCCGCCCCAGGTGCAAGCGTGGTGAGATGCTAGAGCTAGGTTATCGAAAAGTCGGAGCAAATTTACAAATTAGCAGTTTCATCAATAAAATAAGCACATTTTCAGCAACTACACTGCCCACTTCTCGATACATTTTTATTCTGATTCTGATTTACAAGTGCGGTTTAGCTGAAATATGATTTGTAAAAACTTTTGCAATGGCGGCCAAAGCGTTTTGTTGGTCACGGTAACCACGCCCCAAGCGGTGCTTTATCGGTTCGTAAAGTAGCCCAGCTCCCAAGTGGTGCTTTTTGCGAACCACGTACGAACCACTTTTCCGGTTCCCAGTCTGTGGAAAGAGAAAGAACTGGTTCGCGATTAGGCACCGGCTCCGAACCGGCTCCCAAAATGCGTTGGTGGAAAAGGGGTACCAGTGAGCTTTTAATGAATGAGCGATTATCCACTAAATAAATGTCGAGCTTATTTATGTTTTGGGGGCCATATTTTCAGTTTTCAGAAGATTGTACTGTTAGCTACTGCCGATAACGTCGTTGTTAGAATAATTTACAAAGGGGGTTCTTTATTAATGAATGAATGCAATATGAGTAGGCTAAATGCCTGAAAATATCTGGTCAATTTTTACACCGGTCTGCCAAATGTATTTGTTTTGATTCAACTATGAGGCTGCTCACCATTCCCTCTTGCAGGGGAAATGAGAAGACAACTATTTAATTCTACACTTTACTCTTAGTATTTTGAGTTGTAAGCAGTACAAAAATCTGCTTTAAAAATCTATATCATTTTTATATTTTATATATATATTTTATTTTATTTAAAATATAAAGAAATATCAGTTGTAAAAATGTCATTAAAAAAACGGACCCCTCTGCAAACAAACAGGCACACCCTACTATTTCCCCAGAAATTGTACGCTCTCTAGTTTTTTCTTACTGTTTCTTAAAAAAGTACCATGGGGCTAAACAGCAATGCAAGGACCTGGGGCCTGTACTACGAATCAAGATTTGGCATTAGCGAGGTAACTTCAGGTTCAACCCAGGGTTTTCTGTATCACAACGGTGGATCACTTGTTATCGGGGAGATCGCCATGGTAACACATGCTGAACGGCTAACCTGGTCGGGCGCAGGTTAAATTGGAGATCAGAGATCAACCGGCATAAAAGCCCAGCCCACTAAATAATTTTTGAGGATAATGGCGTCACCGTTCATAGAAGATCCTGTGGAGCTTGGTGCGCGGATATTGAGAGGTGCGCTCAGAAGAACCAGAACATCAGAATCAGAAAGGGTTTTAATCGCCATGAAAGTTTGCACAGATAAGCAATTTGCTTTGGCAGGAAGGTGTATACATTAAACATATAGTAATCTTTTAAAAAAACAATGAGATCTAACTATACTAAAAGTACATACACTAGCAACAATGCTTAGAATTCAAGTAATTTAGAGAAACATTTAGAGACCGACAAATCCCTTTGGCATTCCCTGATGAGTATCTTTATGAAAGATATAAATTCTCAACTGAGGGAATTACGCATCTTTGCCAGCTTTTTGAGCCGTATGTTGCCAATGTGACACATCGAAGCCGAGCGTTCACTGTCCCACAGACTGTAGCGTAGCATTATTTAGCTACGGGTACTTTTATGTAGTGTCATATTGATATGTTATTCCTATTCACTGGGGAGTCTCCCCTTAACACCTTCTGCTGTCCTTGGGTTGCTTTGACCCATTTTCGAATTATTTCCACATCAGAATTTTGGGTTTCCTTCAACCAAAACATTTCAAAACAAAAAGAACAATGTGTATGGTACCGTACAATGCTCTTCACAAGTTAAATGATAATTTCCTTACTTTCATTGAATTTGGATTAACTTTTATAGCATTTTTCAGAAATAATAAATAGGACATTTAAAGAAAGAAATGGTGAAAACCGCCACAAAAGACTCAAAAGGCACAACAAAAACGCCACAAAAAGGTATAAAAAGACCAAAAACGTAGAAAAAAGTTTAACAAATACATTTGACGGATTGACGTGCACCTCCTGAATTTTCTAACTATCCGTCGAAATTACGCAGAGCGACGGAGACCCCCTTGGCCCGTATTAAGAAGTCAGGGGCGGGGTTGCCGCTATGGGTTGCCATGACCAACAAGACCAGGGGTGGGGAACGTCCGACCTGCGGGCCATATGCAGCCCGAAAAATCATTTGGTCCAGCCCGCCATGGCATTGCTACGACGGCGTATTAGGGACAATAGAGAAAAGAAAAAAAACGGAGCCGGAGCAGGGGGGGGGATAATATTCCGAGATTAAAGTGGCAATTTTGCGAGAAAACGACTCGGAGTTTCTCCGAGTTTATAAAGTTGCAAATTGGCGAGTTAAAAACTAGTACATTTACGAGAAAACAACTCGGAGATTCTCCGACTTTATAAAGTTGCAAATTTGCAAGATACAAACTAGTAAATTTGCGAATAATTGCGGGGGAGGGTTTTTTGTCAAGGAACCTCACACAGACTGCACGGAATGTCACAGACACGAGAAAGGAGGTGCAACAGGCTATTGAATATGGCTGCATCCGGTAAGTGTACCTATAAAGTGAAATTTATTAAGTAGGTGGGTTATGAATGATTAATTTAATGAGTGATACGTGCCAAGATAATCTGTTTGCGGGTCGTATTGTTTTGTTTTGTTTGTTTTGCCTAGTCGCAAGCACGTATAAAGAGTCAAGCAGCTAATATTTGACAGTTTTGTGATAATGCTAGCTCTAACACTAGCTAATTAGCTAATTTCTCTCAGCTAAATGAATACACGGTTGCTGCTCTTGAACAGTGCAAAGAGTAGCCGTAGGCCTATATACAGCCGGTGTAGGTACCAGATGTGTGCTAGGTTCAAGGGTACTGTAAAGCTAATTGTTGTGGGAGGATCATAATGAAGAAGGGGGACCATCTGTTAGGGGAGGTGTGAGGTAGTGAAATCACTGTCCCCAATTGTTTTAGCCTTAAAAAAACTATGATTTTAGGCAGTGTGCGAATTATACAATGACAATCGGGGGGGGCCAAGTCAGGCCCTCCCCCGCGACGAAGTTCATCCCTGCCGTCCCCAACCAAGTAAACCGCACGACAATGGGTGTGAACACACAAACGCACTACTAAAACTATAAACAATACTTTTTCTCTGAAATAAAAAAGTTGATCTGTACAAAATTACCAGAAGAACATATTTGACTGTTCATCAGCTCTTTCCAGATTCAAGAAATAAGACAGATTTTAAAAAAAGCTACAGTACAGAGCTGGCGATAGCTAACTTTTAAGTTGGTGGTTAACCATGTTTCTATCATTAACATTCTTGTGAATATTCTACAGCTAATTGCCATTACAAATACAATCTTGACAGAAATATTGTCACGATGCGGAACGTACCGCTACGTAGCTACACTGACGTGATTCAACCAGCCAACCATTCAACCCCCCGTAATTCACATACTGGTTTTAGGATAACCTGGTACAGTAGGTGCTTGGATTGATTGATTGATCCAAGTTGCCAAGTAGCATGCATGACTGGCTCATGAAACTCTTTTACATTTTTTATATGATGAACTGTTTGTGTTTATTTCCACAGTAGAACATGTGAAAGCCCATCTGATAACACTGGACAACACATTTCCCCCAAAAAATATTACTGGGGATGTGTAAATGATTTAGACTAATTTGGGTACGCTGATTTAAAAAAGCATAACCGTTTTGCTGTATCACGTCAGGATTTTGAGTTACAGAAATACTCCCATTGCCTAGAAGTCAAGATTTCAATGAAATTTACACAAATTCATTTATTCATTTATTTCATCATGAATGCTTCAAAATTATAGAAATTAAAGAAAAACTCTACTAGAATGTAATAAAAAATGCATTTGGCTTTGCCTTTGTGCTGCTCTGTGTCAGTTTCACGATGCAGGAACCAGCAGAAGTCGCCCATAATGTTCGGGTTGTGCCGCCCTTGGTAACGCGTCTCCATGAGTGAAATCTCTTGGTGGAATCGCTCGCCGTGCTCGTCCGAGACAGCTCCCAAGTTGTCAGGGAAGAAGTTCAGGTGCATGCCTATTTCGTAAGAGGTGGTAGGCTGCAGACTGCACTCTGTCTCGCTGTCTGTAGCTAGATTTGTATAGCGTATTGATTGCGGCGTGATGTGGTTGGTTGCGTGTGGTCAACGCGTGGTCTAGTTTGTGTTAAAGAAAGTCGTTTCTCAAGAGCGCGTGACTTTGTTCTGCGCGCAGCCAACGGCTCACAAGGCCACAAACTAGACCACGCGCAACCAACCACATCACCCCGCAATCAATACGCTATACAAATTGTTTATTTAAATGTATATATTTGTTGGAGATAAAGTAAACACGTAAATCGTTCATGTATGCCACAAAAAGTCTTAGTTTACGTTTCCGAACACGGACTAAAGTGTTATGCGCTTAGGAATTTACTCGACGGAACTGTCTTTTGAGATTCTGTTTCCGCTTGTTTGAAATTCTTTGCTACACATTTGAGTTTAGCTTGACTTTTAACCTGACACGGAGCAGGCTAGTTCCGAAATATGAATTATCTTGGTTACGTAGCTTGAACTATAATAAGCCACCTTAATGAAACGGAACTCTCGCTAAAGTAAGTGAGACTTGGAGAAATAAGTCTCGCTTTTCCTTAATCGACGTTGATGGAACACCCACCAGGACTACTTCTATCTGATAGGAGGTGCCTCTGACTCAAAGTTGTGCTCCTCCTCCAAACCAATGTGTCCACCTTTCTGTGCAAACACTGACACAAAAAATGCTTAGAGCTTGTGTGAGGGAGGGCATTATTCCTCTCCCTAGTGAGAGCTTTCAAACCTTCCCCCCTCTCCAGCTCCACCATACGCCTGCCATTCCTCTGTCTGAAAACAAGCCCTATACGTTTAGCAAAACATATTTTCAGCATTTGTTTTCAAGGCACTGGTTTCTTTCAGATCTCCCTGAACTCAAAGCAGGGGGGGTAGAGTGTGTGATATGAGATGATGAATAGATCATCCAGACTCACCAGCCAGCAGATACTGCACTATACAACCACAAGAGCTGATGTCTGCTCAAGTGCTAATTTTTATGATAAATGTGTTTTTATTTAGTTATTAATAGAGGTGGGCATAGATTTTTTTTTAATCTAGATTAATCTCACTGTAATCTCGGAATTCATCTAGATTAATCTAGACTCATTGGTTCCCAAACTGGGGTGTGCGCACCCCTAGTGGTGCGCAGACTGACCACCGGGGGTGCGCGAGAGAATGTTTGTAATGGCGAGTGAAAAAAAACATAATATATTTTTTACGTATTTAACTGAGGTAAACTTCTATGATGGCGTATTAGGGCCTGATAGGTTAAAAAAATCGGAGCAGGAGGGGAAATATTCTGAGATTAAAGTCGTAAATTTGCGAGAAAAAAGTCTGAATTATACTTTTCAATAGGATTCAGCAATAAGGAAATAGGCTGCCTGGGCCGACTCCTAATTTTTGCCCAAAATCACCAGATTGTAATAAGCATTCAGACTTTGTAAAGACATTTGTAGGGAAAATTGAAGATGTAACATATTTATCCTGTATAAGAATGATTCTGTGTTACAATATTCCTTGTGTGTGGGGAGAGGCCTAGCCCCAAATCTGAACTCTGGGTAACACTAGGCTTACATAAACAAAGGGGACCTGGGCTTGACCATTATCTTTCTGGAGAGGCCATAAAAGAAGTGGTGAAAGCTTACAGGGGTCAAAGAGCACACATGCACACACACTCAAACACGCACGCACACACGCGCGCCAGGTCTATGCAGAGGAGCCAATGAAGAAGAGCCATGGAACATTTAAATACTTTGTATTAGCCAATTACAGTCCTGAGCGCTGGTGTTTAAAATGACTAGCAACAACTGTTGCTAGTCAGACAAATTTCTAGCACAATGGCGTGTGATGTTTTTGTCTCCTTGTGGCCGCAAGCAATAAAGCATTCTTAACTTGTTCACCGACTGACTGTGCAATGCTTGATAGATTAATATCTCTGACAACTTGGTCCTTCGAGCCGGATTTCAACATCCTTTCCACATCCATACCCAAGAATTGAAATAATGCAGACGTGCATGACGGTGGAGAACCTTGCAGCTAAACATAGCTGTTTAAAAAGAGGCCTATTTTTTTTTCTGGGGGATAGTGGAAAGGTGACGGAATTCTGGACTAGCTATATGAGGCACAGCTTTCGATGGACAAGGTAAGAATACAATGGTGTATATATATAGTCGACTTTTGTGTTTAGGGAAAAATATATTAAAAAAAAAGTCCACAGTGTAATCGTTAAAGAGGCACTCTGGTCCTATATCTGACTAAAACCTGATGATTGATCCAGTGCAGCTTTTATAGGGCGTCATATTGACTGTGACCGGTATTGGTGGCGTATTAGTGAACTTTGAAAACTGATACATACTGGTGACGTAAATAGGCGATGGGGTTATTATCCTTATACTAAGTAAGTGGTGACGGGATTTGCCGTGATTTGGGCCTATTCAGAAGGAAACATACTTATTTGGATGAGGTGATATAGCTTTTGTGCATCAGGACAATGCAATGGACATATGCAAGCATATCACTGGTTACATCTACGGGCAATTCAAATTCGATTTGTGGTTCAACAGGACACAATCTGACAGATCCTCAAATTAATCGATCCTCAAGGTGTGGATCAGCTTAGAAGAGCGCAGCGTCTTGGCTGTGTCCTGTTGAACCACCAACTTATATTGAAAAGTATAATTTCATCAGGAATCCGTTACTGCAGGCTTGGTAAGCGGCGGTGTGCAATTCGGCTAGGTATAGATCCGCGCTAAAATATCAAAGTGAAAGTAATCGTAGCTTGCATAGTATAGACCAAGCTCCCAACCCAACTTTGAGAAAAGATTAACGGCTATATATTTGTTATCGCCCGATAAGGGTCTCACGTTAACGCAGCACGTTAGTTTTCTTTTCTGAAATGTATTTTAAGTAAGTCTGTCTTTCTCTTGACTAATTATAGGCCCATTTAATTTGTATTGCTCACCTATTATGTTGGCAGGGTCTATTTGGAAAGATCCCTGGCGGGCTTTAAGCTTGTAAGTAACTTTTCTACTTATTCTTATTTCTGCTCCGTAATGTGGTGCCACATTCCCTTTGAAGACCTCAGAGAAGAGAAGAAGAACACATTTCTCTTCAAACAGACATACCATGTCATGATTGTGGATACACACACAGACACACACACATACAGCGACACACATGCACACACACACGTACGTGCTTAAACCATGCACACAAGTACCCCCACACACACTCACACACACATTCTCCCTTTTGGGCCTGTGAAGACTTGTCATTGCGGCTGAATGATTGTTATGGTGATTGTTAAACAGGAGTTGCTGGAGTGGAATGTGTGACTTCGGCCCTTTCGACCCACGCTCCACGGACACACTGCATCATTAGCCCTGCACCCGCCACAGGGACACATCCCCTCATGAGGCCCTGATGGGAAAGAGATGTGGGAAGAGAGGAAGATGGGGAGGAAGAAAGGATGAGGAGGGACAGGGAGGCGGAGAGAGACGGATGAGGATTAAGAGAGAAGGAGATATGAGAAGGGAGACATGTAGAAGGAGAGCCAGAGAGAGAGGGTATGATGGGAGGGAGTGAGAGGGGTAGAGTTGCCACCCGTTCCTTTAAATACGGAATTGTCCCATATTTGACAATAAAATAGCGCGTCCCGTTTTGAATCAATCAATATGGGACGGAGTTTGTCCCGTATTTTCCGAGTCGTCTTCAATGCAGCATCCCATGCAAATCCTCCCAGCCTTCTGTGAAGACTCGTCCTATGACCTTGACATTCCTCACTACTGCACACTGCTACTTCTGGTCCACTGATGCTATCATGTTCATGAGGTTCATGGAAGATCCTTTGCAAGTCTCCTGCACTTTATATGTATTTTTTAATATACCTTTGTCAGTATCATTTGTTTATTTAAAGTTAATACGTTATGGATCTGTTATTAATACGTTAATAAAATATTGTATACATCTCACAAGTTCCTCCAAAAGCCTATTTTTTGTGGTGTCACTGTCAAACTTTGTTGGCCTATGTTTATAATCTGAATACACAGCTATGACGATATGACCAATTGAGTTGTGATAGAGAGAGACTGAGTGCATCTGTTCACACTGATTTAAATAGCAGATATATTTTTCTAATGTCCATGTATCAATATGAATATTTTTATGAAAACATGTTTTTAATTGTGATTTACCACCACTGGCACGTCATTGGGCCTGTGGTCATCGTGGCCCCGAGGGGTGTCGCCCCCGCTGCGGCAGGCGTCCCTAATTTTTCTGTATTAAAGGTGGCAACTCTAGATGAGGGGAGAGGGATGGAACGTGTAGATAAATGAATCAACCCAGTCCTGCGAGACAAGGATGGAAAGAAGGAGAGGAAAAATTAGACGGGACACAAAGGAAGGAAGGAAGGAAGAAAGAATGGAAGGGAGAGAGAGAGACAGAGAGAATGGCCCGAGTGCTTAGCTGTCTTTCCTCCTGAGACAGGCAGGGGGTGAAGCGATGGCTAATTATTTCTAGTTTACCAAATCGATCTCCGGCTAAAAACAACAACAGCGCAACAGGCAAGAAATCCATTCTATGCAGCGTACTGAGCACTCCGGAATACCGCAGGAGAATGGAGATCATCAATGACCGTCAGAGAGAGCTGACGCCTAATGTGAGTACTGGCAGCCCAGCGGTGATGGCAATTTTCTGCTAAGTTCACCAGCGGACAAGAGTCCTGGACACACTCCCAGTCCGTGACTACTGCAGACGTGACTTCCTCCACTGAATCCATTAACCCCACACCTCAGAGAAAACCATCCCAGACGTTTTAGAACATTCTCCGGATTCTCTGGGACCCTGAACCTCTTGTATAGTCATAACAGAGTCCGCATTCTGAATTTTGGAATGTCACATTCAGTAAGCATAGCTGAGATTCCGAAACAACAGTGAGATTACAGAATACTTTGGATGAGCTTGAATCCCTCATATAAAAAACAGACTGTGCCAACAACTGCTTCGTCGTTTCTAAACGGTGTCCCTGATTGGCTGGGTGGCTCTCCCCCTGTCTCAATGTTTTTCAACATGTTTGTCCCTGGACTAACTTTAGCTCTACTGTTAGTTTACCCTCACTAGGCATTAGGTATGGGAACACCACCATTCAGGACCGTAAGGCTCTGCAGAGAGTGGTGCGTTCAGCTGAGCGTACCATAGGGGGGAAACTCCCTAATCTAGCAGACATTTACAGCAAGCGGTGCAAAGGCAAGACCAGCAGTATTCTGAAAGACCCCAGCCATCCAGGCTACGGACTTTTCTCTCTGCTCCGCTCTGAAAAGAGATACCGCTCACTGGCAGCAAGGACTGAGAGACTCAGGAAGAGTTTCTACCCCCAAGCTGTCAGGTATCTAAATGGCACCGATTAAAGCACTTTGAGCAACTGCACTTATATATATCTATATCTATATATATTTATTTAAGTAACGCCGCTCTTTAGACTATGTGCAATAACCCCCTGACATATTGAATGTATTTACTGTTTTGTTATGTTTGTTATGCGTATATTTAGCATGGAGCCGACTGTGAACATTTCACTGCAATGTATTGTGTATGTGACAAATAAAATCTGAATCTGAGTCACACAGCAGCCATGCATACATCTCCTGCTGCATTTAACGCAACGTGTTTGGGCCGAGTGCAATGTAGGCATATGTGACCGGAAGGCCCCTTCGCTCTCCATCACTGAGACATTCTAAGATGGGGGGGGGGTAAGAGATGGAGAGAGAGAAAGATAAAGTGGGAGACAGAAAGAGGGGGAGAGTGAGAAAGCATAAAAGAGAAAAACAGAGATAGAGAGAAATGGAGTGAAATAGAGTGACAGAGAGGGAGAGAGAAAAAGGCTCTGTCCAGTCTACAGAGAGGTATGTGGAATGCATTGAGGTAGTGTATTTATGTGGCACAGGGTGGTGGGGGTGGGCAGTGACATGTGAAATTGGAAGGTGCAAGGGAGGCGACATCTGGGCACCTCTTGACATGGCTCGGCTTCACTTGTTCCTGACCTCCCCTCTCCCCTATGCTGTGTGTATGCCTGTCTGAGAGAGAGTCTGCATGTATGTGTGTGACAGTGGATTTGTGTGCATGTGTGTTTTTGTGTTGGCACGCTAATGAAAAAGAAACAATAGTGTGCGTTCCTATAATTAGCCCTCATTATCCCACTCTCAGGGGGTCTCTTCATGAAGACAGCAGGAGGGAGAGAGAGGATGAGAAAGAGAAAAAGAAAGAAAACATAATGGTCTGGATGTGTTGCTTTTATCTTTCTGTAGATCCCCCTGTGTGTGTGTGTCTATGTTCCTTTATGTGCGATTGTGTGTGCATGTGTGTGTATCTGTACAAATCAGTGTGTTAGACATGAAGCCTAGCTTGTCACAAACTGTGACTAATTATCTGCTGAAACATTGTATTAGTTGCATGATTACTGGCCCCCTTTACAGCTAATTACAAACTCTGCTCTCCCCTGACCTCTGGCAGAAAAATGCATTTCTCTCAATTTTGTTCACATATTCCCTCTCTTCTTTTCTTATTCCATCCCAACTCTCAAAACTGCACAGCGCCTGAACTTCATTATATAAGTTACATTTAATTGTGTTTAAATTGGTAGGCTTTCAATCACTTTCTGTAGCTTCAATGGCAAGTTTCATGTATATTCATTAGAGTTTCATCTGATTGGTTCAGGTATCTTCAATAAGTCAGGCTTTTCCTTCAAATGAATGGCAGCCAATGTAAATATCACAATTCCTTCTCCTGAACTGTGGATTAGTGTAAAGTCAGACATGGTAAAAAAAATTACATGGTCAAATAAATTGTATTATTGTGATTTCTTGTTCTGTTTACCTAGTGCCTTCAACAGTAAGTTTCTGAGACAGGTGAAGCATAAACCTGGCAGGTGAGTTTCAGACAGAAATTGAAAACATTTGGATCAAAGCAAAAGAGCAGGAGAAATTATCTTGAAAGAAAGTAGTTATGGGGAGGGTGAGCCTAACTGTAGCCTCTGGCAATCTTGTTTTCACCCATCCAACCTTCTCAGAGAAAATCTCTGGATTTGACACAAAGACGCATCTGAAGCCTATTGAGACATGTCCAAGGCTTCCACCACTGCAGTGGGATGCTCTCCATTTCCTTCCTGGGGTGTGTATCATAGTGCTTCATAATGTCTCCTCTAATGGGCGGGTAATGTGATTTAGTATTGGATCAGAGTGCTACGTGGGCTAAAAGTGGAGGGAATTTCCCTTACCTATGGGTAATGGCAATTTGACCTCTGACCCTTCTCGATGAACGAAGAAGGAGCCATGATAAGTGGACACTTCTGGAGTTGGAGCTCAGCCAGGAAAGTAACATTGTGCTCAATGTGGTGCACACAACACACTCCAGCTAGAGCGCGGTAGTGAATCAGTGTGTTCATTGCACAGAGAAAAGAGATACAATACCAGCAATACATGTAGAACAGAAAATCAGTTTAAAAACATTACAATTTTGTTTTAGTGACTAACTAAAACCAGATAAACTGCGGCTCACCACGGTGACCTGGTTTCAAATTTGGCCCAGGTCCTTTACCGCATGTCATCCCCTCTCTTCCCACATTTCCTGTCCTCTTGAAATACACCATCTTCTATCAGAAATAGATAATAAGACAGAAATGCCACCAAAATTATATATATAAAAAGGGTTGCAGTATGAATGGTTGGCAAAAATACACACATGCTCAAATTTGTTGGTACCCCCTCCACATGAAAGAATGCACCATTTCCTCAGAAATAGATAGATAGATAAATACTTTTATTATCCCGTGAGGGAAATTCAGGTGTCCCTCACAGCTCCTCCAACATACAGCTAGCCACAAACAACACGACACAACACAAACAAGGAGCCTCGAGAGCCGCTCCGCCGATGCCGATCCGGAGCCGATCATCCCCTCCGCCATGTCCCGGCAGGACCGTCCAGCAGCCCCCACAGTGCGCGGCTCAGCACCCCACGGACACGGCGCTCCACTGCCAGTCCAGCAGCCCAGCAGCTCAGCAGTCCCTCGCAGACAGACTGCCACTCGCCGCACCATGGCAACCAACCCAGCCATCCAAACAAAAACATTTTTTTTTAAATGCCGTCGGTGTCCGCTCCGCTCCGGCTGGCCTCAAAAACAAAAACAGGTCCAACCGGCCAGCGAGACCACTAAAAAATAAATAAAAATAAAAAACATTTACCAGCACACCATCCCAACACAAACAAACTCACCACAACAGGGGGTATTCCAGGTAGCAGGTTTAGTGAAAACTCTGAGTTGTTTAACCCTGAAAACAGGCAAACTCAGAGGTTTCCGTTCCAGAAAGAGAGGCAACGAAACCTTTTACTCCGTGAAACTAACGTGCTCGCTAGCAGGTTAGTTCCATGCCATACTCTGAGTTTTACCTATCCCCTCCCACTTTCTGAGTTTGATAGCGTTGGAAGACATGGGATATCGTTTCCTGGTTCAGCCGAGCGATCTCGAACTAAATTAAATTAGCTTAGTTATACGCCAGGAGACGATTTTAAGACTGCGACTTGATGTGCTTTAATTCCCTGATGAATGCCTAAGTTAACGTTACCGTTTCCAGTCACAATCTGTAATTTATTTGAGCAACATTCTCAGCCCTTGGGTCTTCATCGCTAGTGTTATAGGCTACGCCGTGGACGTGCACACAGAATTGACCAAAAGCTTTTTGGCACTGAAATAAAGACAAATCATTGAAATTGTAGGATTGGATTTGGTCTTCTTCATTGCCTACAAATAGAAATCTAACAATGAGTAGCCTTGGTTTGAAGGAAGATGGGAAACTGAACGGTGTAGGCCTATTAACCAAATAATGCCAATAGCCTACCAATTGCAGTTATTTGACTCTTTGGGTTAAATCAAAGCAAGAATGGTCAAATTAAGGTGAAATAATAAAATCATGTAATCATATTGCAAATGAATGAAATCAATGAAAGTTAACTAGGCCTACTCTACCATGACTATTGTAAACCAGAAATACAAAGCCAGAGCTGAGGAGAAGGTCTCAGGAAATCAATCATCCACAGAAAAATGCTTCACAATTCCTTTTAATACCTAAGAACAACTACAATCACACCACAATCTTGACCCTTTCTTATCAACATGACAATGCTACAGTAGCCTAAGTTACACAATGAGATGTGAGAGCCATCAAGTTGAGACTCCATCCAGTAACTCCATAGTTTACCATATGAGAGGTGGGGGCAGGTTGATAGCCTTACAAGGTCAGCCTTTATTATTCTGCCCTAAGTACACCATCTCTTGGTCAAAATAGAAATTCAGCAAATTCAACAGTTAATATTCATATAGGGTATTGTTCCTACAATTAACATCACCTGTGACCATGCATCCTCCCGTAACTGGAGTTCCAGTAAATATTTTTCGAGATTAGTTTTTATTCGTCTACCCTAAGCCTACACCATCTCTTGGTCCGTTTTTGGCACTTTCTTCATAAGGTACAGTTTGTACAACTCATTTATTTGTAACTATTTAGGAATACATGAGATTACATTAGCTACATTTCACAGTTCCACATGCAAAATCGTTTTTATACGATGTAAATAATAGTAGGCTACATGGGGAGAGAACTACCAGCTACCACATGATTCTCTGCATCCATTTCTGCGGCAGCAGTCAATGTCTTTTCGTCATCATCATCTTTTGATGAAAAGCATTCTGTTGGGGGAAACTGCTTGAAATAGGCACCAATTGTCAGGGCCGGCAGAAATGGCAGGCGTGGACCCAATAGCAACGACACAGAAGCAGACTAGGATAAAGCAAAGTTCTTGGTTTATTACGAAGCAGAGGTCAAGATCCAGGCAGACAGTCCGATGCAAACAGAACCAGTAGGGAGTAGGCGGCAGGGAAATCCAGAAAACAGAACCGAAGTCAGGAGCCAGGTGGTAAGTCCAAAGGCAAACAATGTCCGACAGGCAGTAGGCGAGAGAGAGGTCCAGAGAACAGGCAGGTAGATAATAAGGAGGTCAGGCAGGCGATAAGTAAGGTAGGTAAACGCTGGAAGGTAAGGTACGAAACACTAACGATCTGGCAGAGGACAAAGGAAACTGGCAGGCAGATATACTGGTGGTAACTAATGAGTCGATTGGAGACAGGTGCATATGTGGGTGGAGCCGGTGTGGAAGTGCAGAGCAGGAGAGGAGTGGCTGACTCTGAAACGACACAGGGATTAGTATATGGAAATCTGACAAGTAGAAACATTAATAGGAAGGTGAATTTGTGACAGAACTTAGGGACGGCTCCCGACGTCCCCCCCAGGCTGGTCAGGATGCGACCTATGGAACTCTCTGACGAGAGGACGGTCGAAGATGTTGCGAGAGGGTTCCCAGGAGCGCTCCTCCGGCCTATATCCCTCCCAATCCACGAGGTACTGGAAACCCCTCCCCCGTGGTCGGGACTTCAGGATCCTATTCACAGTATGGGCAGGACCCCCATCAACAAGCCGGGTGGGAGGTGGGGGACTGGAGGCGGGCTGAAGCTGGCTTTCGCTGACAGGTTTGATCTTCGATACGTGGAAAGTAGGATGAACCCTCATAGCTCGGGGAAGTTGAAGACGAACTGCAGCTGGGTTGATGATCTGGGCGACCGGAAAAGGTCCCACAAACCATGGAGCCAATTTTCTAGATTCCACCCGGAGTGGAAGGTCACGGGTCGACAGCCAAACCCTCTTTCCGGTCGTGTACTGCGGCGCCGGGATGCGGTGTCGATTGGCCCCTCTCTGGTACCGATCAGAAGAGCGCAGGAGCGCAGAGCGGGCCTGCAGCCAGGTACGACGACATCGCTGTATAAATGCCTGGACAGATGGAACCCTGGCCTCCTGCTCCTGTACAGGGAAGAGTGGAGACTGGTATCCTCTGGAGCATTGGAACGGTGAGAGTCCAGTAGCTGAACTGGGCAGCGTGTTGTGCGCGTACTCAACCCACATGAGGTGCCTAGACCAGGAAGAGGGATTGTGAGAGACCACACACCTCAAAGCAGTCTCCATCTCCTGGTTCATTCTCTCCGACTGGCCATTAGATTGTGGGTGGAACCCCGAGGATAGGCTGACCTTAGCTCCCAACAGGCTGCAGAATTCCATCCAGAACCGCAAGGTAAATTGAGGGCCCCTGTCTGAGACAATGTCACAAGGAAGACCATGCAGGCGAAAAACGTGTTGAAGCATAAGCTCAGCCGTCTCCTTGGCAGATTGCAATTTGGGTAATGGAATGAACTGTGCGGACTTGGAGAATCTATCAACGACAGTGAGAATAGTGGTGTTACCGTCAGATGGCGGAAGTCCCGTGACAAAGTCCAGGGAGATGTGTGACCATGGACGATGTGCAATAGGCAGTGGGTGAAGCAGGCCGAAGGAGCGTGACGGGCAGTCTTGTGCTGTGCACAGATCTGGCAGGCTGCGACAAACTCCTTTGTGTCCTCCTCCATGGAGACCCACCAGAACCGTTGCCTCAACAGAGCCAGGGTGCGTCTGACCCCTGGGTGGCAGGCAAGGCGAGAAGAGTGTCCCCACTGGAGAACCTGAGAGCGGAGGTTAGCAGAAAATAACAGGCGATCCACAGGACAGGCACTAGGTGCTGGGTGACTAGCCTGACCCTGTCTCACCTTATCCTCGATTTCCCAGGTAACATCGCCGATGACCAGCTCGGAGGGGAGGATACTTTCAGGTACAGAGGGCCCACCGTCTGAATGGAACTGCCGGGACAGGGCATCAGGTTTGATGTTTTTTGATCCTGGGCGGTAAGATAAGCTCTCACAAGCTCTCCAAACTGAACGTGCCTGATTCCACCTTCAGGTGTATCACAACTTCCTGTCTGACAGGAAGCAGTATGTTAAGCTGGGAACACATATTAGCACCGGATCTCCTCAGGACTGCGTCCTTTCCCATCTGCTCTTCTCCTTGTACACCAACAGCTGCACCTCCACAAACTTCAGGAGTTTGATGGACACCACCCTCATTATGCTCATCTCTGGTGGGAGTCTGATTATAGGTGGGAAGCTGAAAACCTGGTGTAGCCAGAACAACCTATAGCTCAATGCTCTTAAGACAGTGGAGATGGTTGTGGACTTCAGAAAGAATACAGCCCCACTCACCCCCATCATCCTGTGCAAGTCCCCAGTCAACACTGTGGAGTCCCTCCACTTCCTGGGCACTATCCTCTTCCTATTTTATTTTACATAACTGTCCCCTAAGTATTAATTCATTAGACTTTGCACCTTTTGTATAGTATAGTTATTTTATTGTGGGCTGATTTTTAGCTCTTTATACATTACAGCTGGCTCCCAGGTGTCATCCCACACTTTGCCACTGCCGGAAAATGAAACAAAAAAAGACAGATATACACACACAATACACGTTTAAAGGATAACCTTAGTTGTGACATTATAATTTCAAGGTTGAAACATGTTCTCTGTATTCATTCATGACTATTTCATCTTCAAAATAACACAATAGTTGTGAGCATTTTAGAATTTTTTTTAGTCGAAATGGGATTTATACAGTATTTAAACATGTTAACAGTCCAATGCACCAGATTAAATCTGAGAACCGTTTGGACCTACCATGTGGTGCAAGGCTTCCAGGCAAGTTTTACTTCTTCTTTTCCCTGAAAGACATGACAGAGACAAAAGTATAGCCACATTTGCCAAGTTAGAGACAAATTTTAAATGCAACCAGAAGAAACTTAATTAGGATTAGAGGAATAATGGGAAAATAATTACTTTAACAACTCTTCTGTCCACAACCCGTTCATAAGGGAACACTTTTTGGTACCTGTGTTTTCTGCATTCTGGAAAATAAATACTCTATAAAGTTAGGTCTGTAGTGTTCAAAATAAGCTACCTTACTCATTGAGAAAAATATCTAAAAGATTAATCTCAAAAGACCGATCTGGTCACTCCATGCCTTTGGCACATTTACAGTTTTACCTCATTTGATTAGTATATTTTAAAACTAACCTTTGATTTTACTTTTTTTGGATGGTAGAGGGACAGAAACAGAGGAAGAAGTAGGAAGAGAGAGGGAAGTAAGAGGTAGAGAGGAGGGAGTAGGAGAGAAGGAAGTAGGAGGTAGAGAAGAGGAAGTAGGAGGTAGAGAGGAGGAAGTAGAAGGTAGAGAGGAGAAGGTAGGAGGTAGAGAGAGGGAAGTAGGAGGTAGAGAGGAGGATGTAGGAGGTAGAGAGAGGGAATTAGGAGGTAGAGAGGAGGGAAGTAGGAGGTAGAGAGAGGGAATTAGGAGGTAGAGAGGAGGAAGTAGGAGGTAGAGAGAGGGAAGTATGAGGTAGAGAGGAGGAAGTAGGAGGTAGAGAGGAGGAAGTAGAGAGGAGGAAGTAGGAGGTAGAGAGGAGGAAGTAGGAGGTAGGGAGAGGGAATTAGGAGGTAGAGAGGAGGAGGAGTAGGAGTTAGAGAGAGGGAAGTAGGAGGTAGAGAGAGGGAAGTATGAGGTAGAGAGGAAGAAGTAGGAGGTAGAGAGGGGGAAGAAGTTGGCACAGGGGTGAGATTAAGTACAAATTCTCCCTCCACCACTGGGACTGGTCCTGCTGCTGTCTCCTTTTCACTGGCAGCTAGTTCTGCAATATTACAGTACACATGTTAAAGTACAAACTGCCCTTGCCTCCTTTACATTAATGTCAGCCACTAGTTCCTCCCTATGTTGGAAACAACTTATTTTATTCATTTCAATACACCATGAAAACATAGTTGCAGGAATTTAAAACTAGAGCTAGATTATCTGTGAGCAATGAAGATCATGTCCACTAAGAAATCATGTCCAATTGGTAACATTGACAAGAACCATTATAGAGTGATAACTTTAACTTCAATTGTGATGAAATTATAGGATAAATATAGCTGCAAGCAGCAATGAGGTGGCCAAGCAGTCATATGACCCAGAAAACGTTTTAGGCATCCTCAGAACAGTGTTCGGAACGCATGCAGCAAGTTTGGTGCGAATCCATCAAAGATTTGCTGAGTTACGACCCAACTTCCTGTTTGATGGCTTAACTGCACATTTTGATTGGCTGTAACTGGGCAAATGGTTTCGAAAATAAAAAAACATGTGATGGGCTTTGTGAGGCTTGGTCTGAAGATAATCTCTAGCCAAATTTGGTGAAGATTTGACAACATGTGTAGGAGTAGTAGAGAAAAAACGTTTTTTTCAGTAATTCAAAATGGCGGCCGCATCAATTCGGCTGTTATCAAAAATGATCATGGGTCACACATGGGATGTCCCAAGATATCATCGAGACAAAGGAATCACTTAATAAAGGCAAACCAATCAACAGTTATTGGCCAAAACACATTTTTGCTTCCTGCGGCCACGCCCAGTGATCACATGACACCAAATTGATTGGATATCCTCAGAAGGGGGTTCCAAGTCATCATACCAAGTTTGGTGTTGATTTCTCAAGGATTTGCTCAAATATGACCAAACTTCCTGTTTGGTGTCTTTACTGCCGAATTTGATTGGCTGTACCGGACAAACGGTTTTGAAAATCAAAAATCCATGAATAACTTCTGTGAGGGTTGGTCTGACGATGATGTGTGCCAACTCTGGAGAAGATTGGACAAGAATTGAAGGAGGAGTAGCAAAAAAAACGTGTTTTCTTAAAATTCAAAATGGCGGAAAATCTATATAACCGGAAATTGACGTCATAGGGTGTGTTGAAATCGTCTTGACCCAGGGAATCCAACGGTACCTCGTTTTTGAAAATCGCCCATATGGTTCAAAAGTTACATGTGTAAACACAAGTCCAACTTTGACCAGTTGGTGGCGCTAGAGTGCTACAGTGGGACAAATGAAACTTGGTGAAATTGAAGACGGGACTGTCCTTAATGAGTGTGCCAAATTTCACAACTTTGTACCATACGGTTCTAGGGGCTGCCATAGACTCCAAGAGGAGAAGATGTGTAACTAGAAAGAGCATTTCCTGCTGAAAATGCGTTGGAATGCTGAAATCTGAAATACATTTTTTAAATGGCTGAAAATACAGAAATGAGAAAAATACCTGCAAGCTTAAATTCATTAAAAAAAATGTGTGTGTCGCACAAAAGAGGCAGTGTGGAAGCTGAACTGTGTCTTATCCGTCTGGTGGAAGATTTTCTAGGTTGGGATGTCTCAAATAAGTTTCAAATACATATCAACATACCTTACTGAGCAAATGACTCTAGCTAGACTGTTAGTCGGCATTAGAAGGAAAGTTACAAAACAATAAGATCATTTACGTTCCTTGCAAACCAGTGTTAATAAAAAGCATGGAGCGTAAGTTTGGACGTTGTGAACGTATCGAAGAAATAGAATTTCAGTGTGGAAGCTGAAGTAGTTAGACCTTTTTTGGAACGTAAACAATAACAGATCCGTTTCGAACGTAAGGCCCTGAACTACATCCGGCTAGCGCGTTTCCAACATATGTCGCTAGCTACTTTACCATCGAGTCAACATGTCTAGCCCATATTACCATCAATTAATTGGCTGTGAATGGCAGCGATACATCGAATAGTGTCCCCTAACCGACCCACTCGATCAGAACGTTATTTATTTTGGGCTATCATTTATTTTAGGCTGATGAAATTGATAGCATACCTAAGGTAGCCTACAGCTAGAGCTAACCTATCCCGATGTCATACCACTATTTCAAATAGTAGCTATACTACATAATAATATTTGGTAGAGTGCGCTTACAGTCAGAGGTTATTGTAGCCTATAAAAGTCTGATGCCTACAAATATTTTTTTATGGGAGTCACCATGTACATATTAAGACAGACGTCGGCTTAAAAAGACCTATACCAGCTTAATGCTTGCATAAAGCAACGGTCGGGGAGATGTGTAGCGGGTATATAGGCTACTGGTTACTTGTTGCTGTGAAATTGTAATAATTAATAAATGCACCGATAAATGTTCAATATGATCTGCTGTTTTTACATCACGGTCTGTCATTTCTGAACCCAGTGTATGGTCGAGGGTTAAAATTCAGGTGGATATGAGAGTTAGCCATCATAGACATAGGTTACATGCCTGTTAGCCATATCCTAGGACTACGCGTCGCATGCAGTGCCAGATCCACAACCGAGTTATCTCTACTGAAGTAGGCTATATTGATTGTTCAGGTGGATCCCTTGCCTGTTGCGCAAATGCATGTCAGTAACCTAAGCCAGGACACATCGCCACTGATGCTAGGCATGATTGGAAATTCACTTCCATGACAAGTTATGGCACCCCAAACCACCTTTTAAAAGCAGTATTATAACCTAGCAAAGTTCATTGAAACTACGCTGAATCAACAAGCTAATTTCATTGAAACAACGTCAGACTCTGATGTTGACCCATCATTATTTTGCACCCTTATTTAATATTGAAAATCAACGCTATTCTAACGGTATTAACACCAATATTACTATTGAAACAGCGTTAAAAGATCAACAAACAGCAACCCAGTCATCTCGTTGTCCCGTTTTTATAGGAAATGTAAACTTTTGACAACTTGTTCTTCCCCAATGTCGACGAACAGCCAAACACAGCAACAATTGACATTGTTTAAAAAAAAAGTTTTTGCCCCAGTAACTTGCTCGTAACAAGAATATTATAGTTTTAACAGCTGAAATTATAGTTGGGATAGTAGCCTATAGCTGTTCTGTCCCTGGCAAGCATAAAAAATAGGTTTGGCAGTTTAGCGCCATCTAAAGGCCATTATAGAATATCAGCTTTTCCGTTGGTCATTTGCAGCAGCTGTGTGGTTGCTACGGTGATGGTGCAGCTAATATTGCTAACGCGCTGGGGGCAGAGAGACCAGAAATGTAGCTCTACCTCGAATCCACACCTCAGAAAAGTTAACCTAGACGCAAAACTATACGTCCAATCCAAAAAATAATGATATTTTCCGAGACCCAAGACTCTGCCAAAACCAGACATGTCCTTTATATGTCTGTGCGGTCAGAAATACGACTCTACCGGCAGTTTCTAAATCGTGTTTTTTTTGGGTTTCTCGGACGAATTTCTCATCAGATTTGCATTGGACTCTATGGGGCGAGAGTTGGACTATGTCTCGCTTTCGTGGGTGCTCTGAACAAATATGTACGTCTGTTGGATTCCACAGACAACTGTCTACGACCAACACAAAATTAGCTACATATTGATCCAAAAACGAAGCATGAAGAGCGAAAATTGTGGCAATGCTGGCAATCTAGAAATATTTTTTCAACGACTTCTGAAGCTCCCCTCCACTCTAAGCGTTTCAGTCTGCACTCTAGGCTTTCACGTACACACCCATGTAAATCTCAGAAACGGTTTGAAAAAGTCATGAAACATAATCAGTGATATTGAAAAAAGTTGAATAGATATCAAAAAGCTGAATTTTTTTAAAAATAGTTTAAGGGTTTTGTCAACATTTTAAAGTTTAAATGGTGGCTGTAGCTGAAGGATTGAGGAAGAAGAAGGATTTGAAAGTTGAAGACGTTTAAGAGGATTGAGAGGATTTGAAAAAAAACTCCATTGGAAAACCATGTTAAAAATATTATGAATATTGATTTATATTAATTCAAGCATAAGAGGTACAAAGCTGAAAAGATATAGCAGTCATGGCCTGAAACGGCTGAATTTTTTGATATCTGAACGGTTTTAATAGCTGAAGATTTGAAGGCGCTGAAAGGTGTCGCGGAAGAAACAGAAGAAGAAGAAGAAGAAGATGCTTGAACTAGAAAGAGCATTTCCTGCTGAAAATGCGTTGGAATGCTGGAATCTGAAATACATTTTTTAAATGGCTGAAAATACAGAAATTAGAAAAATACCTGCAAGCTTAAATTCATTAAAAAAATGTGTGAGTCGCACAAAAGAGGCAGTGTGGAAGCTGAACTGTGTCGTGGAAGATTTTCTAGGTTGGGATGTCTCAAATACGTTTCAAATACATATCAACATACCTTACTGAGCAAATGACTCTAGCTAGACTGTTAGTCGGCATTAGAAGGAAAGTTACAAAACAAACACATTTACGTTCCTTGCAAACCAGTGTTCATAAAAAGCGTGGAGTTTGGACGTTTTGAAGCAATCGAAGAAATAGAATTTCAGTGTGGAAGCTGAAGTAGTTACAAAGCTATAAGAGCTTAAATACAATGCGAGAGAAGCTAAAAGCCGAACTGTTAAACAGAAGAAGAAGTAGCCTAGCTGTAGTAACTCCCGGAGGCTTCTTGCTACACATTTAAGGAGCGTTATTTCTTTGTTGGCGAACACCGTATGCAGCATACTCAACATGGCCAACAGAGGCACATTCCCGACTGAACTTGTTCTGTGCTTAGTATAGGTTAACTCAACCGTAACAACAGAGGGTTCTGCCACCTAGTGGACCAGCGGATTAACATGTGTTAATTACTCTGCCCAGTTATCACACTAGCCTAGCTAGCTAGTCGTAACAAGAATATTATAGTTTTAACAGCTGAAATTATAGTTGGGATAGTACAGCTGTTCTGTCCCTGGCAAGCATAAACAATAGACCACTTTCAAACCTACGTCACACGACTGGCAAGCTGGCTCAACTGCGCATGTGGGTTGCAAAAGACGAACTTCTCCCGGGTATAATACACTTGGAGTGTCGATTAGGTCATCATATATCTCTGTTCACTGGATTACAGGGCTTGACATTAACTTTTTGAGGCACTTGTCCTTTGGACGAGTACATTTACATTGCACTTGTCAATGCACTTGTCAATGCACATAAGTCACTTGACCCCACAGTCTCTTTTAGAGTCTGATAGGTATGTTGATAGGCATGTTATGAGCTGTTGGGGGCCCGATAGCTTAGCTTGTAGTGTAGCCAGTGTGGTGTCTGATGTTGTTTTCCCCATTGAGACTGTGTCGGTCCCCCGCCTCTTTTCCAAATTTCGGCCTTCAATTATTAGGAATTATACCAATTTAACATGTATTCAGCCTTGTTCCCCCGTTGCTCCTCCTATTAAGTTTTCTGCTGACAGTGCCACCTTCTCAGAAGGATTGTCTACTTTTAAAGCTGCCAAAAACCCACACTGGAATGTTGGGCTCCTAAACATCAGATCTCTATCCACAAAGGCCGTTTTGATTAATGATCTGATATCTGAATACAGCCTGGACCTGATTGGTCTCACCGAAACCTGGCTAAAACCTGATGAATATTCCCCCCTTAATGAAGCATCGCCTCCCGATTTTGCGTACTCACATATCCCTCGTGTCTCAAAGAAAGGTGGTGGATTTTGCGTACTCACATATCCCTCGTGTCTCAAAGAAAGGTGGTGGTGTTGCTATGATATATGAAGCTAGCTTCAACCTCAGCCTAAAATCTGTAAACACCTTTAAAACATTTGAAATAATTTGCATGAAACCACCAACTACTTTAAAAAGGACTACTGCTACTACTCCTGCCCCCCCTCCCTCATTTTGTATAGTTACTCTATACCGCCCCCCCGGCCCGTATTCGCTCTTCCTAGAGGAATTCGCTGATTTTAGTGCTGATCTTGTGACATATACTGATAATATCTTAATTATGGGTGATTTTAACATTCATGTGGATGACCCAAACAATCCTTTAAGTAAGGCCTTTACTGCACTATTGTATTCCACAGGTCTCACTCAAATGGTTTCCAAACCTACCCATCTTCACTCGCATACGCTGGACTTGGTGCTCACGCGAGGAATCAGGATTAGCGACGTCACTGTCCACCCCCACAATCCTATATTATCAGACCATTGCCTGGTTACCTTCAAAATGGATCTCTGCCAAAGCCTTGGAGGCACTCAGAATACTTCTACAAGCCGCTGCATAACCCCAAACACAGCTCTAGAACTGGCTAATATTCTACCTGCTGCATTAGAAGCACTTGACGTCCCAAATAAATCATTAAATGCTAAAACAAGGGATCTGAATGTGGTTCTTCAGCTATCCCTAGATTCTGTTGCCCCACTTAAACCTCGTAAAAGAAAAGACAAAAAACTGGCTCCATGGTATTCAGAGGAAACCCGCACTCTAAAGAGGTCCACTAGAAAACTAGAACATAAGTGGCGTACCACTAAATTGGAAGTTTTCCGCCTGGCCTGGAAGGACAGCCAAATGGAGTACAAACAAGTCCTCATCAGATCCAGATCAGAATATTTCTCTAAGTTGATTAGTAAGAACAAACACAATACTAAGTTCCTATTTGATACTGTTGCAAAACTCACTAAGAAAAGTACACGCTGTGTTAATACTGTTCTCTCTCCCAATGATTTCTTGGAATTCTTTGACCAAAAAATCTATGCAATAAGGGACAAATTGGCCATCGACACTGAATCTTCCTCTATACCCAGCGCGCTACATGTCGAGGCTCTCACTCATTTCAACCCTATTTCTCATTTTAACCCTATTTCTTTCGAAGCGTTCATCAAGTTGATAGATTCATCGAAACCTACCAGTTGCCTTCTCGATCCCCTTCCTGCCAAACTTCGTAGGGAACTTCTCCCTATTATTGGACCAGCCATGCTTAGTATTATTAATGAATCTATTGTAACTGGCCAAGTCCCTGACGATTTCAAACAAGCAATTATTAAGCCCCTTCTTAAAAAACCAAACCTTGATTCAGGTTGTCTCAGCAACTACAGGCCAATTTCAAATTTGCCATTTCTCTCAAAAATTTTAGAAAAAGCTGTGGCACAACAGCTTACTGAGCATCTTTCCTCAAATCAGCTTTATGAACCTCTCCAGTCTGGATTTCGTCTTCACCACAGCACTGAAACTGCTTTGGCTAAGGTAGTCAATGATCTACTATTGGCCTCTGACGCGGGTTCTATCTCTGTGCTGGTTCTCTTGGACCTAAGTGCAGCTTTTGACACAGTGGATCATGCGATTCTTCTGGAACGTATGGAGAACTATGTTGGAATTTCTGGTACCTCACTTCAGTGGTTTAGATCCTATCTATCTGATAGATCACAATATGTCCACTATGATGGCTGCTCATCCAGGTGCTCCACTGTAAAATACGGAGTACCACAGGGTTCAGTTCTTGGCCCTCTGTTGTTTTCACTCTACATGTTGCCTTTAGGAAACATAATTAGAAGCTATGGGGTAAACTTTCACTGTTATGCTGATGATACTCAGCTTTATATGTCTTTAAAGCCTGGGGATTTACCATTTGCTATGGAAAAATGTGTTTCTGGGTTGAGAGCTTGGATGGCAACAAATTTCCTTCTTCTCAATTCGGATAAAACAGAGGTTCAAATTTTTGGTCCTAAAAAATACAGAAATAATTTATCCAATCTAACTTTAGACGGCATCAAAGTCTCTCAAAGCCAACTGGTAAAAAATTTAGGAGTCACAATGGACCCGGACCTTTTGTTTGAGTACCATATTAAGCAAATTACTAGAACTGCATTTTTCCATCTACGTAACATTGCCAAAGTACAAAAATTTCTCTCAAAAGATGATGCTGAAAAACTAATACATGCATTTGTTACATCCCGATTGGACTATTGCAATGTGTTGTTCTCTGGCCTCCCAAATACCTACATAAAAAATTTACAACGGGTACAAAATGCTGCTGCTAGACTATTGACTAGAACCAGAAAGTTTGATCACATAACTCCTATTCTCGTCTCTTTACACTGGCTTCCTATCCAAGCCAGAGCTGATTTCAAGGTTCTATTACTAACCTACAAATCTCTGCATGGATTAGCACCGCTGTACCTCTCTGGTCTCCTTGCACCCTATCGCCCCACAAGGTCACTTAGATCTCAAGATGCCGGCTATCTGGTGGTTCCCAAAATAAATAAAAAAACTGTTGGAGGCAGGGCGTTCTCATATAGAGCACCTCTTCTCTGGAACAAATTACCTATCTCAATTAAGGAGGCTGATACTGTTGCGACATTCAAAATCAGGTTAAAAACGTTCCTGTTTAGTCAAATCTATGGCTGCTAAAGGTAAGTGTGTGTATGTACTTTCAATGTAAAGGTAAGTATGTGTATGTACTTTCAATGTAAACTTATGGTGTGGTGTCGACGGGGGACGGGGCATTCTCACCCTTATTCTATAAATAACTTATTTTAGAGTTCTTTCCCCTGGAACAGATTCCCCTGGCTATCTGGTGGTTCCCAAAATAAATTTAAAAATAAATAAATAAATAAATAAAAACTGTTGGAGGCAGGGCGTTCTCATATAGAGCACCTCTTCTCTGGAACAAATTACCTATCTCAATTAAGGAGGCTGATACTGTTGCGACATTCAAAATCAGGTTAAAAACGTTCCTGTTTAGTCAAATCTATGGCTGCTAAAGGTAAGTGTGTGTATGTACTTTCAATGTAAAGGTAAGTATGTGTATGTACTTTCAATGTAAACTTACGGTGTGGTGTCGACGGGGGACGGGGCATTCTCACCCTTATTCTATAAATAACTTATTTTAGAGTTCTTTCCCCTGGAACAGATTCCCCTGGCTATCTGGTGGTTCCCAAAATAAATTAAAAATAAATAAATAAATAAATAAATAAAAACTGTTGGAGGCAGGGCGTTCTCATATAGAGCACCTCTTCTCTGGAACAAATTACCTATCTCAATTAAGGAGGCTGATACTGTTGCGACATTCAAAATCAGGTTAAAAACGTTCCTGTTTAGTCAAATCTATGGCTGCTAAAGGTAAGTGTGTGTATGTACTTTCAATGTAAAGGTAAGTATGTGTATGTGTATGTACTTTCAATGTAAACTTATGGTGTGGTGTCGACGGGGGACGGGGCATTCTCACCCTTATTCTATTAATAACTTATTTTAGAGTTCTTTCCCCTGGAACAGATTTTATGTTCCAACCGAGGGGGGCTGGCGGTGTCTTAGTGTCTAAGGCTGCACCAAATACCCTTGTTTAAATCGCTGCATTAGTCCACACTTGACCGGTGGGGATCTCATTCTAATATCATTGTAACTATTAGCTTCTCCTGGCATTCTCTAATCCCTGCTTTCCTCTCTCTGTCCCCCCTCCACACATCCCCTGTGGTGTGGGGGGTTTTTGAGCTGTCAGCACCTGCCTGGTCATCGGTCCGCCAACGCTGGACCTATTCACCAACCGGAAACTAGTCTCCGTGACGGGCAACAGCGAGTTTCCCGATCCCTTCCTACATCTACCAAGCTGGACAATGGATTTTGGTGTTTCTAAACCCATTGGCACTTCCCTGTGTATTACTATGTTTAGCCTGTGTTCTGCTCCTCTCTTTCACCAACCGTTTCTGGAGGAGGGGATCCCTCACTGAATTGCTCCTCCCGAGGTTTCTTCCATTTTTTCTCTTGCATTGAGTTTTTCTGGGAGTTTTTCCTTGTCTTCCTTGAGGGTTTAGGTTGGTTGAGGGGCAGTTTTCATGGGCGTATGTGAAGCCCTCTGTGACATGCTTGCGTGTAAAAAGGGCTATACAAATAAATTTTGATTTGATTTGATTTGATTTGATTTGAAATAGCCTGACCAAGTGATCGGGCAAAACTAGCCTGGCTAACGGAGGTCGCTTTCTCAGGAAAATGAGTAATGAAACAGGCTTGGTTAAAGAAATCCAATATGCTGGCTATCTTCAGCAGGCTCGTATCTACGTTAGGCAGTCCTCTCTGACGTTTCTGGAGTGAAATACAACATTGTGCACACTGCCAGCGAGCGACGAGTCTGACTGAGGCTAATGGGGACGCAGTCTCACACTCAAGTTGCCAGTTTAAACAAATCACAAAAATAATCTGACCATCTTGCTAAAAGCAGAATTCCCATATCTCTTGAAAGCTGCCCTGCTCGACTTTTTAGATGTTGAATTGACTGTCAAACTGTAAAATTATGAACTTTGTGACATGACGCGAAGACATGGCTGCCGCTCCACTATGCGGTCTGTACCGGGCGACATTCTCACTCAAATGTCAAGACTTTCGTGACCCAAATCAAAATTCTGATCCGACAGATCAATGGGGAATCGCTTTTTCTCTCTCTAAGGCTGTCCTCCTCTGACTTTTTGGTCTTTTAAATCTAACTATTTGTATGATCCGTGTGGTCCTTTCGCCATTGTAAATGCTATCCTTTCCCGGTTTTCTGAAACCTAGCTGCGCGCGCATCCTGAATGTTGTTAAACATGAAAGTGGTCTATAGGTTTGGCAGTTTAGCGCCATCTAGTGGCCATTATAGAATATCATTTTTTTCCGTTGGTCATTTGCAGCAGCTGTGTGGTTGCCACGGTGATGGTGCAGCTAATATTGCTAACGCGCTGGGGGCAGAGAGACCAGAAATGTACCTCGAATACACACCTCAGAAAAGTTAACCTAGACGCCAAAACTATACGTCCAATCCAAAGAATTATGATATTTTACGAGACCCAAGACTCTGCCAAAACCAGAGACGTCCTTTATATGTCTGTGCGGTCAGAAATACGACTCTACCGGCAGTTTCTAATTCGTGTTTTTTTTGGTTTCTCGGACGAATTTCTCATCAGATTTGCATTGGACTCTATTGGGCGAGAGTTGGACTATGTCTCGCTTTCGTGGGGCTCTGAACAAATGTGTAAGTCTGTTGGATTCCACAGACTTACTGTCTACGACCAACACAAAATTAGCTACATATTGATCCAAAAACGAAGCATGAAGAGCGAAAATTGTGGCAATGCTGGCAATCTAGATTTTTTTTTAACGACATCCGAAGCTCCCCTCCACTCTAAGCGTTTCAGTCTGCGCTCTAGGCTTTCACGTACACACCCATGTTAATCTCAGAAACGGTTTGAAAAACTCATGAAACATAATCAGTGATATTGAAAAAAGTTGAATAGATATCAAAAAGCTGAATTACTTAAAAATAGTTTAGGGTTTTGTCAACATTTTAAAGTTTAAATGGTGGCTCTGGCTGAAAGATTGAGGAAGAAGAAGGATTTGGAAGTTGAAGAAGTTTAAAGAAGTTTGAAATGATTTGAAAGAAAACTCCATTGGAAAACCATGTTAAAAATATGATGAATATTGGTTTATATTAATTCAAGCATAAGAGGTACAAAGCTGAAAAGTCATAGCACCCATGGCCTGAAACTGCTGAATTTTTTGATAGCTGAACGGTTTTAATAGCTGAAGATTTGAAGGCGCTGAAAAGTGTCAATGAAGAAACAGAATAATAATAAGAAGAAGAAGATGCTTGAATAAAGATTCAAAGAACAATACTTGGAATGCTGAAGCAGCATTCCAACAATAAAGATTCAAAGAACAATACTTGGAATGCTGAAGCAGCATTCCAACAATTATGCAAGACAATGGACGTTAATGTTTCCACATCTGATTAACAGCATTTCCAGGAAATAACTTACGTCTCACATGCAAATGAGTAGTCGGTTGTCTTTTTCTTACAGTCATCAATGTGTAGACCGACCTCTAAAACCAATTTCCCATTCCCAGAACGACTGGCAGATATCAACATTAAGATGGGAAAATGCCGGAGATAGGCCAACTACATTATTTACAGTTTTTCCATTTGGATTTACGGCAGGCTGCGGGTGTTGATGTACCTCATGAACAAGAATGAGGTGGAATGAGAGTGCACAACATCCTGCGGCACCGTCACCATCCAGCTCACCATCTGTTTCAC